>CACRXP010000163.1:702814-714382 GCA_902702965.1 Spirometra erinaceieuropaei
TCAGCTAAAAAGCCCACCAAGCATCACCGAGAGATTGAGGCAGCGAGAGAAGGAAAGACATCGATCAGCGCGAGACGGACTAGTGTGGCACGGCACTTATATTTCTGCCCCATTAAGTGCATTTTGCGCTTTGACAATAGCAAGCCGACCATCACGTGTCCCACGTAGTGAGCGCAGTGCTGGTGGCTTGTCTGTGAATTCGTTTATAGTAAGGCAGACTTGCGAAGCATATACCTCACTCTCTCCTTCGCCAACCAGGCTGCGATGGCCAGACGCTGTCAAGACAGTAGGCGATTGGCCCAGACGCAGTAAGTGACAAAGCTAAACAGTCCGTCTGCGTAACACTCACTTACGTAACGGACGTTGAACAGTTATCGTCGGCAAAAATATGTCCATGACTAGCTTGGCAAACTCGGCAGAGAATGGATAAATAAGTTTGAAAGAAGGCGAAGGCACCATCACTGGGACGGTAGATTTATAGGTCTTATCTTCCGAACTCGAGCAGGAGTTCATCAGAGACTGTTAAAGTGCAGCAACGTGTGAACATTTATACCGTTGTGCCGTGAGTGGGGGATTACGTGCGTGGCTAGGTAGGGTTTGTGCTGCCTGGCCCACAATTGTCCCCCGGCGTGGTGACGGCGCTTGTACTTCACGGCGATGTGAGCTGCGCCACCTGCCTGCGTGGGCGGAGCGCGTGATAACACGCAGGCAAATCGATGTGTCCGTTGATAGAGTTGGTGTCCGACACCCACGCCTCCAACAGTTCTCGCCCTGTCTTGTCGGCTCGCACCAATATCCGCGTGTTGGCGAAGTCGAACTGTTGGCCTTCCTCCAGCGCGTGAGTGGCGACTTGAGATAGTGGGTCGCCTCTTCGAACGGCCCGTTTGTGCTCAAGTATTCGTGAACTGAGACGTCGTCCTGTCCGGCCTGTGTAGTGGCAAGGACAGTTTTGGCACGGGATTTGATAGACTACGCCCGACTGTTCACCTGCGTCCAGCCGATCCTTCATTTTCATGATCCTGCTACGCATGGTGGCCGCCGGATGATGAACGATGCCCACGCCTAGATCTGACGCAATGCGTTCTGTAGCCTCGGACACATTCTTTATGTACGGTAGGGAGTGCCAAATTGTTGGTGTCTCTCTTACGTTTGTCCGTCGTGGGTGCGTGCATATGCAGCGACTGATAAAACCAATTGGGTAGCCGTTCTTTGTTAATTGGTCCCGGAGATGTCGTAGTTCTTGCATCTTTCCTTCGGGCTCGCTACAGTACGTTTTTACCCGGTCGAAAAGCGCCCACACACAGCCCCATTTGTGCACCAATGGGTGGTTGCTATGATAGTTGAGGACCTGAGTTGTATTGGTCGCCTTTCTGTACACTGTAGTGCGGAGTTCACCGTCAGGTGTGCGCGTGACGAACGTCCAGGAAGGGTAGTTTCTCGTCCTCCTCGTCTTTTCTTGTAAGCTGAATGCCGGGGAAGATGCTGTTAAGCAGGTCTTGAAAACCCGATATCTTATCCTTTTCAATAATGACGAATGTATCGTCCACGTATCGGCGCCAAAACGCAGGTTTGTAGTGACTGAAAGCAACGTTTTCCAGCTCTTGTAGGACCAATCCCGCAAATAGGCTGGATATTGGGGAACCCAATTCATTCTGCTGAGCAGATGGAGCATGAGTTCCAAACGTCAGGAATACCCATTCAGGTCCCCGGCATTCAGCACGTATCTTCTTTCACCTACAGTTCCATCGAGGTCGCCTGGTGGCAATCATGAAGCGCAGTCTAGTGTACTCAAACATCAACAAAAGCTCCAAATGATGGATCACCGTTCACGATACCTTAATGGGCAATTTCACTTAGTATTGACCGGTAACGCCACGGTTAGCAGAATAAGGGAACTTTCCGGGTGATATCATTGCTCTACTGAAGGCGAGGAATCTTATCCGCCCAATACATATTCCCTTAAAAGAGCACGTAGATGCTGCGGTATAACTAAACACATGTTGAGAGCACCGATGGCTCTACTTGTGGTCTTTGATAAAACTATCTCGGTTTTGAATTCTCCAGCGATTAGCCCGCTACCTGAAGTTAGAGTAAAGGTAGTATGATTATGCTAAATCAATCAAGACCATCCCTCACGAGTGCGACAACGGAGTTTACGCTCATCTTGCAGTTTTCGGCTGATGTATACAGCCCGTCAACGTTCAGGCGCCAGATGAGACCGTTTCGAGGATACAATAGTCGGTGACAAATTCTGGGCTTGTATCTCAGGCCCTTACAATCCCTGGCCGAAAATAAGCCACAGATGTCTACTCCAGCCTTCGTTTGCTAAATTCTAGTCTATAACAGGAGAGGGGTCTTAGAGATCCGTTGACCGTCCATCTTCCCTCTGTCCTTCTCTTGGGATTGAAAACGACCAGGTTCGTGGCCTGAGGAGGACTGCGGACACATCGACCTGGCGGGTTTTAATATAATAATGCCAGTCCAGCTGCGCCGTTACGGGTGACCTTTTAGTTAGGCAGAGGCCTTTCAGCAGGCCTAAATAGTTGAGAACAGCATGGACTTGCAGGGTACTACCTAAGGCACTTTGGGAAGTCGATGAACACTAGACCTTTATACCCCTCTAAAAGTCATTACCAACATCTAACACAATTTCTTTGACTCCTTAACCTCCGGCTGAAAGTCTGCCGCAAGCAAAAAATCAGTACTGCAGTTGGACACGTGAAATGGATTCCCGGTATTTCAGGATGTCTTGCTCTTAATTCCAGTGGGGGCCAGAGTCGGGGTTAGTATGAAGGTTGGAGTCGGGGTTAGGGTAGGGGAGGTTAGAGTCAGAGCTAAGCTGGTAGGGACTAGGGTTATGGTTAGGACACAGAAATAGGGGCCCCTGGAGTTTAACGCGAGATCACTTTTAGCACTGGGCGGAAGTCCATATTCCCGCGTCCGACCGAGTACGACTAGCATTCCGAATCAGCCGCTGAGGATTTGGCGAGGTGAGCCACGAACACTTATCTCTTCCAGTAGTCAGAGACACATTGTTTCCAGCACGGTTTCCAGCAAGCGAGCTGGACTGCGCCTACCACAGCATCCTCCGACTAAAAATAAAACCTGGCGAGGCTCAGAAGCAATTCCGTGCACCGCCTTTCGTGGTTGCAATTTCTGTCGATGGTAGTTGGTCTACGTAGGCGGAACACCAAAAGAGCTGACGCATATTTACTCAGCTAGCACAGGATAGCGGCAGACAAAGCCCAGAGGTACGGAAGGAACCTCATGCGAATACTTAGGGTACTGGGTGTTAAGACAACACTGTTCTCCCACACCAGACTCTCATAGCTGGTGCCGATGGGTATGCGTATACATAGGCCTGTGTCTTGCAGCACCTTTCTTTAAGGGATATCCGCTCCTACATGCAGAATTTTGTGGAATTTACAGCGTCTTCTCTTGCACATGTGACACTGACTTATACACACGAAAAGAATGCGCCAAAACCCATGCAATACTGAAATGACCAAATAATCCTTCAGACGCAAATTATTATCTAGTCGAGCCTAAACACGAATTGCTGTACACAGTCGGATACTGGCCTTTAGTCACTCTGTTTTCGGTGTTTGATCAGAGGAAATTTCTGCATGAGTCTCGGACTAAACACCCAGTGGAGTCTTGGCATAAATTGTCAAATGCCTTACCTAGTAAACCATCTGTAATTGCTTGAAATTATGATTTGCTGCGACAAGATTTCGACTATTTCTTGCTATTCACTATTAGAAAGTCAACAAGACCATTTCTATCATAATAGATTTTGACTTTTATTTTGTTTGGAAATAGTATATCTTGAAACCTGCTGCTATCTCAGCCAAAACAGGCCTCGGATTAAACACCCAAAACAGGGTAGGTTCCTTGTCAGCTTGTGTAAGTTACTTTCGTGAAATAAAATAAAGACATAAGTCGTGTAAACAGTTTCCATTTATTTCCTATGTTTACCTGAATTCATTTATATTCTCAGGAAGGGACTCGTAAAGCATGCTCGTTCCGTTGTGCCTTGGGGCTCATACTGGAATCCTCGGAGGCAGTCGCACAGCGGCTAGTAGTAGACATAATGGGATAGTAGGACTGGGTATGACTGGCTGATGACGGCTAATAAGCCAGAAACAGCCATTCCGGTCTCTCTTGTCTTTGTCGGTACTATCTCATTAAGTTTCCACTTATTTTCGATATTTGCCTAAATTCAGTCATATTCTCGGGAAGAGACTCGTATAACTTTATTCCTACACCCACACAGTAGGGGACATTTGCCTTCTTCATTCAAGTTACAAAGCTGACTAATTTCTGCTAATTTTTAGACAAAACATACGATTTCATCTGTGCCGAGGGCAGCAAGTTGGAAAGATTACAAACTAAAAGTCGGCATTTATGAATTGTCTCGAGGTTAGGTTTTACGCTAATTAGTGTTGCAAGCTCATCCAAGTCTCCTTTTCCACTTGAAAGCATATTTTGCTATTCCAATGCGTCATGAGATTCCGAGCCCACTGTGAGTGTATCGATTGTGGTTGTCCCCGCGACAGACAACAGGCGCGGGGCTGCATTGCATGCGCACATGCATCGGGAGTGGAGTCGCGCTTTGCTGAAACGGTGTGCCTACCATCGGGTTCACAGTCTGGAGAGTACAAAACAAGTACGGACTCACCTATGGCCTCGGTGCTGAGAAATACATGAACGTGGTCTTACCGCACTGCCGGTGACCTTGAAAGTGCTGCTCAGAAAGCTGTGCGACTGAATGCGTTCAGCGTGACAGATGGAGTCAGCTGTGCTCAATTCGGGGGGCAGATATGGAGAGCACAATAATTTCGTCAACGTACAAAGGACGAGATTGTATTCTGACCTTCTTTGTTTATGAGATTGTCAGTTTTACCGGAAAACTTCTGAAGCGTGGGCCGAACAACCCGGTTCTGTTTGTTCAGTTCGAGGAAGGTTTGCCTGACTCTCGGACTAAACAACCACGGAAGCTTTTCGTACGGTGTCAAACGTCTCGCCTCACAATTCATCTATGATTACACTAACTTATGATTTGCTTCAGCATAATCTTAATCATTACCAACCGTTTGATACTAAAAACTCAAGGAGATTATTTTCGTCTGAATAAGTTGTAATTTTTTGGTCTTTTTGAAAAAATACAATTTAAAAACTTGCTACCACTTCCGACAAAACACCCTTCGGAATAGACGCCCAAAAGAGGGTAGACATCCGATGAGCGACCATCTGCCAAATAACTGGTTAAGAATTTGTGCAATTCCTGTGGCTTTTTCGCCTGCCACCGAAATGATCTGAAATGATATCGAGGAAGTCCATATTTGGCACAAGGCCACTTTGGCACAACAGGGATATCGCGGCGCCGGTGTTGGACTACCAGGCGGAGCATTGTGCCCAACGCCCTGAGGTACTGACTAGAATTTCACCAATTTTCTTCACTTCCTCCGGACTAGCATCCGGGCCCTGCACTTGGTATCACCCTGACCACCACTCCCGGGGTACTATGATCAGCAACTCGAAGATTCCCAAAGACAGGGAAGACAGTTAGATGGACAAGCTTTGCTGAGACAAGGGGACGTGCACGCAGTTAAGCAACCAAAACAAGGGTTTTTATCAGGAATGTGTCATCATTTGAGATCTTTTACTTCCAGCGCGTACGTAACCCTTCGTTCTATCTGACTGCAGCTACTCAGCGAAGGACGCAGCGTCGATTAGCCTAGGGCTTCCGTCACGCTAGAGCCAAGTCATACGTGGTTCTGGCGTCGAATTGATAAGGAGAGTGTGGCGGACAGAATGGGGAGGGTGAATAAGCGGCCGTGTGGGCGACCAAAGGTCCACCAGACAGAGCATTGAATAGAATCGCGCCAAATTCCTTTAACTCCTCCAGACATGCGTGAAGGTCCTGCTGTTGGTATTACTCTGGCCATCAGTCTCCAGATATTGGCATCTTGAACTCATATTTCCATGTGCTGGGAACATGTAAGTTGACGTCTATAATTTTTGCATAACGGTCCATTCTGAGTCCCCTCTCAAAATTCCGAAAGCGTCCACATTGAACCTGGACGTTACGCTGCTGTCCCGGATAAAGCCATAAGTGTGTGCATTCCCTTCTGTCTCTTTCATCCTCATTTTGTTGTACTGCCATTCGTCCCTCCCTATCGTGGCAGACAAACTGGATGCCATCGCCACTTTCTCGTTTTGTTGTTCACGGTCCTTACATTCATTTTCGGTTTCGTTTGACTTCGACGTCGTATATAGTCCAGGAGCACTTTATGAGTTCCATGGGCTGCCTCTGCTTTTCGCACGCACCCTTTACGAACTTTTCACTTTCTGTACAGTCGCATTTTAATCAAGTCGATGTTCACCTTGTGAGTGGCATACCTGCAATTCTAAAATTTGCATTCCACTGGGTATGCTGTGACCCCACACGGGGTGTCCGCTGCAACAGTGCATTTCTCGCGCGTACCAGTAGCAGTCTGGTTATCGAGGAATCGCACCTCTCCAAGCCAGTCAATCGGCTTCAATGTGGGCACAGACATGCCCGCTCTGGCGCCTGCTTCCGTGGCAACAGGACGCCTGTTTCGGCGGAGCCGGAAGTGCGCTCTCGCCCGGTTTCTAACTTTCTCCAACCCATTAATTCTGTACAGAATATAACAGACTCTTTCTACCGGTGTTCAACTTCTCCTTTTTTCGAAACCGGGCGTGAAGGTCGTTGTGGCTAAGGTTTGTATGCGATTTACTCTGCGCGACTAGTCCGCAAGGGACATCGATAGCTCAGATGTCTCCGAGAAAACTCAGTGATGAGTTGCATGAAAACTTGCCTATAGTGGACCAGATGCGCACTGCATCCACTTGACTTTGCTCTTTCCGCACTCACTGGGGCGGAAAGTAAAGTTGAGATGACGGGAGACAGGCGCGTGTTGAAAGGACTTAGCGATCCGTCTGCGGGTGCCTCATAATTTTTTCGTAGCAAAATATTTTAAAACTTTTCCTAAGAAATTGTTATTGCATTCTAAAGAAAAAAACACAGGCTTCAGATCAAATATTTTCAAAAAGTAAGGGCAAAACCATCGCGAAATTTGCGGTCGCACACGGTACCGCACTCACTCCTCCTTCACCCACTTGACTCCGCTGCCAAGAAGGAGTCAGGAAAACCGGAGGCGGGATCGGGCGCATTGCCTGCCAAGGCTATCTAACCGTCTGCGCGTGCCATACACCCCTTGTCCGTGCACGAGCAAGGGTTTTGCAAAAACATCATATGATGGACGGCTCTGATCCAAACGAAGCGAGAGCGGAGCAGGCAACGTACATCAACTAATTTGATACTTTTTGCACGTGAAGTGCAGACCGCAAAGCGAGTGACTGCCTCCCCCCCCCTCCCGCACCTGTTAGGTGACATGTGAATGCGTGTACCCACAGGCCTACAAAAACCTGTGCACTGGACGAGCTGTTTAGGTCAATCCGATCATGAATAAAGCTAGGAGCAGTGACTAAGATGAAGTGGGGTCGTCATTAACTATGTGATGTACTCGTTGAAAGGTGAAGGGCCACAAAAGCCATATAAAGAGGGAGTCTTTGAAGTCTGACCCTCGTTCTAGGGGAGGACTGAGCTATACCTTCCCTGTCACACATTTTGGCACGTCGTGAAGGTCTCCAACTCTGACATGCTATGACGAAGTGCAACTCAGTATCAGCCTCATTCTTCTATAGCCAAATTGTCAGTCCAAACCTGTCGGCCGACTGGTAGAGAATTTGGGTACAGTGCCTAGGAGTTTGCGTGCGATGTGTGAGACACGCATGTTCGACAGTACTTAGGGGCTCATTCAGACTCTGCAGGCACAACTGACTCATGCCATGTACCAATGTGGCCCTATTTTGGCCTGAAGTGACACCGCGCTATAAACTAATTCCTGCTCAAGCCACCGAAGCTGCGCCCACTCCGTGGAGAACATGCGATGGTCGTTGTCGTTCGTGACGTTCGAACTGTCGGGTTCGGCGTCTGGAGTCTTGAAGGGCAAGGGGTAAAAAGCAGCCAGCTGGAGTAAAAATACTAACAATGCCATTCTCGATATCAAGAAATACGAGCGAGACGGTAGGGAGGGACGTGAAGCAGTCTCAGGCATCCCCACTTCTCCTGACTTAGTCCTGCCACTGTGAGCGAGGGAGAGGGAGAGGGAACTGAGGCAGACACCGTGTATGTGTGAGGGGAGAAGACTGAAGAAGTTATCGGGTTGCACATTGGTAAAAACAAGTCCGAATCCCTTCGAAACAAGCCAAGTCTTACAGTAAATGGTTGTGGAAGTGGGAAAGAAGAGTAAGGAAGAGAAAGATTGGCTGAATGTGGCAAAAAACTTGTCTTTGGCTCCGAACCACATCTTCATCGTATTGACACCATGACTAATTAATCGCACTGTCTTCGACCTCTCAGGTGGACTTCTAGGTAATTCAGCTTGATAGAACACAACAGATTTGTCCCTTATAACCATCGACGGGAAAAATTACCGAATAGGAAAAAAGGTGATAAACTAAAGGGCTTAGGCAAGTGCGTAAGCCAATTCATACAAACAGAACAGAACAATATAAATGTTGTAAAGCTTTAAGTACAGAGTCTAATGCACTGAGTTAGTTTAAACGATGACCGAATAATTTTATATGGTCCACCAGGATCATTTTATGTCGCCCCAAACGTCTTTTAAGTCCATTCCTCCTTTACTTACTTATGTGTTGAAGTTCAGAAAAATGAGGTTAATGGTCAGCAGTACTTGTTTTTACTTTACATGGAAGTTTGTTCCAACCATGTCGGGTCACCGCTTGTCAAAAAGTGTTGTTTGGCAATTCCAGGCTTCCCCATTCAAACGGGAGGGCGGACAGCGTAGGCTGGACAGCGTTTACTACAGTGAGGGAGCGTACAGAACTCGCTAAGCGGTGGCAGCACGTGTCTTCTCTAGCGGAGTGCCAACTGTTTAGGTTGTTAGCCTAGTGCAAGGTGCATGCGTAGGTCTGCGGTTTGTCCGCCTGCAATTAACCTGGGAAGGGTGCAGCGTCGACTAGCATCAAGCACTCGCCACGCCTGTGACGCGTCACGAGCGACTCAGGGAATCAACTGACGGGGGGTGTTGGGCGGACTGAAGGCGGCATGGTTGAGCGACCGCGTCTGCGATTGCGGGGACAGATTGCCACACCTTCACCCTACGTAGGTAGACCTTCAATTATGTGCAAATTTTTTGCTGTGTCCACCGGCCTTAAGCACAGTTAATGACGCCTTCTCTTTCAAAGGCTGCAGCATCAGCTATTAGGTCACGAGTGTTGCACTAGTAACTGGATGATAATTTGTGACCTGTCAATATCAGGGAGTTAGAGAAAGAAGCGTTGGCTGACAGGAGTAGACTAGTCATCATGAGTTGAGTGTCAGAGTTACAGCGGTGTATACAATAGATTGCGGTAAATGGAACTAGCTATTTATTCAGAGCAAGTATAGAAGGGCTAAAGCAGTTACTGGTATATTCCAAATTTCTCCAAATTTATTTGGGTCAACATTCCGTCTGCTAAAGATAAGGCCGGGAGGATAGCCTTTACTTTTGTCGGAGAGCGAGGTGATTTGCTGACCTCAAGCCTATAAACCATACTCTCCTCCAGGTGATGACAGCCAGCGAGAGCATGACCTGCCGTGTGGTGCAACCGCCAGGGCTGACAGAGTAAAAAAGCGATTTCACGACGGCAGGCGCTTGATCGGGAGACCAAAACCAGCAACTCTGGCATCGATCGATAATCTTGTCGCGCTGGCTAGCTTCAGGTTTTGTGGCATAGTAAAGTCACCCGCAGGCACACAGTCATGATATCAAAGGAGACAATTACTACTAGCAGGCAAAACTGCCCTATAGAATCAGTGAATAAACCAAGGCTAAAAACTGCCCTGCTGGTAATAGTCGTCCATGACAGGTCAACATCAGTGTAAGTACGGAACCATTCAAGAGATAGGAGCAAATCACCCAGGGACATCAGCAGGTTAGGAAGGTGGGGACACAACGCGCCGGTCAAATAGAGTTGTTGACCAGGATGTCAAACAACTTATAAGTAGTGTACATCGCTGTACCGTACAAGGAGGCAACAAAACTAGCCCTTCATATGAGGGTAGTACATGCGCGGACTTTGTTCGGCTGTCCGCGACGTTTGCTTTCGATAAACTCTTACCAGGCCATTAATTTTAAATGGTCAGGGGATCATTTAAAACATGTGGGTAATAAGAGGAATAGAGTAATGTTCATCCTTTCATACAAGTGGGATGTGGAGAATATGGGAGGATAATTAGAGACAGTCAGCACCAGTCTAGTCAGGCGGCTAGTGCGGATAGGGAGGCGGTTGGAATGGGAAAGAAAGGCGCGGAGGACTGTGCGTAGCTAGCAGGCTACCTGATCTTTGGCCGTGGTATATGCGGGGCCTATACGGGGCTCTTCTGTGCGCACAGGACCGGCCTGAGTAACCTGATTGTGTTCGCTTCTGTTATTGCTGGCAGGTGCTGTTCTAGTGGTTTAGCGAAGTTTGGTGGAACGTTATAAGTCATTTGGCAGGCTTTGTTGTGGTCCACACGATTTCCGGAATCCACACCATATGCGGGAATAATGCTGTTTACGCTCCCGAGTTCGTCTTTCATGAGCCACGCCGGGAGGTGTTCGCGCATTCTTTTGGATTGTCGCCGACTCGTGCGATCCATATACTCTATGTCACAGGAGCAAGTTCGAACTGAGGTGATCTGGGCTGCCAACTTATCGTTACCTTCCCCTGTAGAATGGAATTGTTCAAGAATAACGTTCGAACTCTTGCTTCTGGGAAGGTACTTGAAACAACTTAGTCAGGACGTTTTCTCAATTCACTTTTCGCGCTCTCTTTCAAAGGGAGGTTGCCAGCCTAAAATGGCCTGATAAGAGTTTATGGCAAACAGGTGCCCGCTTGTCGAATGGCTTTCTGAGTCATTGCGTGAGGATTTTCACAGTTTCAATAGTTTTATCCAAAATAGACCTTACAATACTTTTTGCTATACTAAAACATACTAAAACGCGTTCGTTCACCGTAGCGAAATCCACTGCATTCTCTCTAGGGTACGACACTCACCCGCACTGGATGTGAAAGACGTTTTATCGCAGCATCTGGACAACAAATTGCAGATAATTCTTTTCGTGCCGACATCGCAGCCCGACTTGGACGTTTCGGCTAACGGAGCTTAATTCACTGTGCTAGACGGCGGGGGGTGGAGCGACTTTTCTGGACAGTATTCTCTGATGAATATAGTGTGATTTGTCATTGGGTATATCGACCGAAAAAGAAAGAACTCGAAAGACCATTTCATTAACGCATCAGTGCGTAATCTTCCCTGCAGGAGAAAACCGCAGGGATTTTGTGTTAAGCAATAACCAAACATCCGCAAGATCCCCAACCACTACAAAATACAAACTATAACCACACAGCAAGCGGAGATTTGTCAGCTCAAAACACTTCGATACCCCCAGCCCCTTTGCCCCAAATTCCTCGAGAGGGACAGGATCTAGA
>CACRXP010000163.1:718602-733051 GCA_902702965.1 Spirometra erinaceieuropaei
GACAATATTTATGCATGGCTGGAGAAGACAGCGCACGCCCAGATCCAAAGGGCTTCAACTGTAAACTAGCTTGACTTTGTCACCCGATAGAACGCTGATAGGTGCTACATGTACGCCGAGGACGTCACAGGTTTCGAAAACAAAGGGGACCACACACCGTCGGTGAGTCCCTTGGCGACGCAAGCTACGCGCACAATAATATTGCAAGTAATCGGCCCACCGTGGTAAACTGTTCACTGAAATGGGTCGAGGCATCTCGCCCGGTGTCTTTGTTAGTGACCTTTTGCCGCAAATCATAGGCTTGGTTAAGCAAGTTATTCGCGCTTTTGTCGGGCCGCCGCGAATTATCCACCGTACTCGATTGTGAAAATTGAATGTTTGCGCACAAATCACATTTAATGATTATTTTTTCCATACCCTTACTGTGGCATTGTTTTCTTCTACCTTTGTTCTGTATCTCAGCGATTGTCAGCCAGCAGCGCAGAAAAAAGGAGTAAACGATGCGTGCCTCTTTGGGGGCAGTTGGCGTTCATCTGACCAGGAAAAGTGTAGCAGATGACCACCAAGTCTAACTCTTTGCAGCTGGAGTGACTAGGGGGTTTCCTCCCTTTTACCCGCCTGGACAGATATGGCCTGCTCGCTGTACTTGTTTGGATGGACAACTGTTGATCGGCAGGGAGGTCGTTGAACTTGATGACGCTGTGCTGTGTAATCGTGGTCTTGTTCCAACTTTCTTGGACGAACATCAGCCACCAGCCTTCAATGAGCATCAAAAAAGGGTTCCCACGGAGTGTTACCTGGTGAAATAAAGGCCTTGTGGTCGTGTTCTATTTAACCCATTTTAGGGGTAGACTGAAGCTAGACCGCAGAGCCATACATCGTATAGGCAGTTTGTACTACGTATTGTGTAGTTAGCGCACACTTTAGTGGAACCAGCTCTCTGCGCTTCTCCTCAGTCACATGGTATGAATATAATCTCCTGAATTTTTCAAAGTGTACTTGCAAAAACCGGAGGTCCCTCTTAATTGAGGTGATAATTCGCCTTAAAATCGGTAATTCTTCACGGCGGGCACTGCCGGGCCGCCTACTGATTCGTTCGTAGACGTACTTTCAATACGCTCAGAAAGCCACGAAGCAGTGGAATTTCAAAATACGCCTGCGCGTAGAAAATATCCTTTTGATGAGGTTCCAGCGCTCATAAACATGCAACATGATTTCTTGCGTGTCAGTCTGGTTTCTGAACAGTGCAGAGTAATTGCCCGTGAAAGTGGAGGTCGTATCTACAATCGTACGTGAGTTAGTAAATGTTTTAATACCGAAAAGCCTCTGGTCGAATACCATAGCTGAGGACGACATATCGCAAAGCCAGTCAGAGGAATGACACTTTTCCAGCGTCTCCAGGGAATATCATTAAAGCTTATTCGGTCGCCGAAAACAAGTGCTCAAATACGCATTGCTTAAGCAATGGTTCTGTAGCGCGCGGAGTACGAGGTGGTGGGAGAGACGCCAGCATCTCAGAGCGTGTTAGCCTGACAGAACGATGCGCGCAACTCCCCACAGTCTCGCTTAAGCAGCCTTTTCCACTAAAAATACACCCTAGGTGCTTAGTCAGCGCTTTCCGATACTCAGTGGCATGCTGAACTACCTACCCGTGAACTCGAATGACTGCTCTGTAAAGAGCACCTGTCAGTAGCTACTTTAACCCGAGTGTTGCGTTGTTATTCAGAAGCACTCTCCTGTCCACATGAACTAGGTTGGCGACCAGCCGATGTGATTAAACGTCTCAGTTACGTGCGCAAGACTTCCCAGGGGGACATTTTTGAAGAACTGGAACATAGCAGTGACCTCCCCTTGGTTCTGAAGACATTTTAAAATGAGAAGCCATGCCATAAAAGCCTGCGTCAGAAAAAGCCACTACCAGAGACGCGAATCCTCAGGCACTTTTAAGGAACGACCACGCATTGTAGGTCCGCGATCTTCAGTGCAGCCCCCCCCCCCCTCACTGTTCCAATATGGGGCTGGCCCCCCGCTGACATTCTCAGGGCCGTCTGTTGGAGAGATGGCGCGACCCAAGTGCGACGGTCGGGAAGTGCCCTAGCTGCCTCGGACATGCTCTTCCGCAGGCGTCGACAAACTTGGTCACACCGATAACACCTGTGAGAGAGAGAGCTGATTTAAGGCGGGCATCGTAATCACAGACATGGGATCCCCCGTCAGGCCATTGGACTTGGATTTACTGTGGAAGAGACATCAAGAATGACTTAAACAACAGGGCTGCACCTTCAGAAAACGACAGACATGCTTCAATTCAGTGTGAATAGGAGGCCGTTCAGAACACAGCGGCTCAAACCGAGTGAGTCGAGTGCAGAGTCTTTTTGCCGGCTATTAAGGAACTTTCGCCTGTGTGAGGTTTCACTAGGTTAATTTTATCACGCACGTCATTGTATAGCAAGATCAGAGGCAACAACACATGACCAGTATGAGGCTACAACCTCCACTATCAGCAACCGAATGGTGACGTTATGGGCGAAGTCAGGATCACCGAAGTCACTACAAGGGTCGAATTCAAGCCCTTCAAAGCACGTTAGTGTAGTATCGGCGTCCAAAGTTGTTAAAGTTAAAAGTGGAGGCGAGAGTAGTTCTGGGGGCTGTTGCCTAGGGACCCGAGCGGGAAGGTGCATTTTCCTTCGCCAAGTCGATGCTGCTATTAACTGCACAAAGCAACGGAATAAGACGATTGGTTGACAAGGAGAATAAAGAGGACAGTGGTTTAATGGGATCTTTTTAAATTAGATGAAGCGACCGACAGCGGCTATAAAAACAGTCCCAATCGGGCACCAGTCAAAAGAAAAGGGTTTGGGGCGTCAAGGATGGGGTTATGTGGCCGCGGAAGTTAAAAAAACGATAAGGGGAACATTTAAAAACGATTCTCTTAAGGCTGCACTTCAAGATCGCTTCTCAGCATATTTTTTAGTAAACTCCTCCGCATTTTTCAGGAACTTGTTCTTATCTCGGGCATATTCCTCCGCAAGGTCGGCACGCAGAGGGTGCTCAATCTCTGGGTCAGCCAGAAGGGCAAGAAGTTTCTGGATGACTAAAAACAAGATAATATGGACTATGACAGCAGAACCCGGGGACATTTTTTACGCGTAAATGATGCATATAAGAGTGTAAACGTGCAACGCAACTTTATGATCCTTGTAAATAAAAGAAAAACTAACTGTTGGGAACGGTCGTGGCAGGTTTCCAGTTTTCTGGCGCGATGAGTGGGAGACATATCTGCCCCTTTTCGTCAATATTTGGGTGATAAATGGGGGTCTTAAAGAGGATCTTCGGTGGCTTGAAGGGAAACTCGGGGCAAAATTCAATGTGCAGCTTGAAAGCGCCTTGGTTGTAGGGTGGGCTCGTCTAAAGGAAGCAAGACCAAATTTTGTTTGAAAACAATGGAATTTAGAGGTCGGAAAGATCGGCATTTGGCCCAAAAGATACGTCAGCAGTGTCTGCTTTGGCTTGGCCAGGACGTCAGTAATGTCCAACTGTGTGGTACGCGTGAACCAATAAAAATGGACACGAGGGCTTATACCACGGACGGTGGTCGTAATATACCAACACAATCATATCCTATGTTCACAAAAGGCCTTTGTACGAGCCTTGAATTAACAGTGGCCAAAATCAACTTTCCGTGCACCGTCAACCGATACGAAAGACAAACCCCCAGGCGGTGCCAGATCGCCTGACTTGTCACGCCTCCTTCTCACCTAAGCCTCGCGCCTAACCACACACGCAGTAACCAGGAGTCACACAGACAATTCAATACAAGTCTATTACAGAAGTCGTGAAAATTTGTTTACGCTGTTTGAACCCTGAGTAGGTTACAGTGAAACTAACATACAACTGTTGACCCCTTCCGAACATTGATTCTCCAGATAGAAATCCTACAGTACCAGACTCAGCAACTTAGGGTGCATTACAATATTAAGTAATGTGAGCTGGCCCTCAGTGGTTTGAGGGAACTTACCGCTAGAGCTAGATATTAATCTATGAGGACGACTGGCCATGCCTCTAGGGTTTAACTAGCCGAGAGACGAGAGGAATACTTACCGGGTGAAGGTGACCATTCCACTCGAAAAGATTTTCCTCTTGATTTGGGCTGATTTTGAAAACAGCGACCATGTCATCCTTGTTCATGGATTGCAACTCCTAGAATTAAGGAGAAAAATATTGGTTCTTCCCAAAAGGACATGCAGAACAAAAATAAGATTTGAGTTAACACCCTTAGGAGGCAAACTATTAGAAAGGGGAGGGGGGAGGCAGGCCAATGAAAAGCTCACGGCCAAAGGGAAAACGGGTTGGTGGTAGAGCTGAATCTCGAACTACTGCCAAAACTAAAGTTTACAATTCTTAAAATGCTGTTATACCTTATCTGTAATAAGGACAATCGTAAATCTAGGTACAAAAAATGGCTGACTGTCTGACGAACGTTCTCGGCCTCCTAGCTATAAAAGCCGCAAAATTCCTTACTTAGACAGGCCATAATTACCTAATCGCCTTTGACGACTGCGGAACTAAATCTTGCTTATAATCAAAGATCAAGAAAAAAATTGAAACGAAACATGCGAATTTATTCATGTTATAAAATTCTGTGGCCCCTTAATAAACTGACAGAAGCGAACAGGCGAGTCCCAGGGGAGCAGTTTAGAAGAGGATGCAATCATTGGAACAAGTTTATTGGCCTGACGTTTCGGATTCTCACCCGAACCCATCATCAGAGACGGTCGCAGATGAAGGTATTGGAGGCACAACTGCGTACAATCCTTTCCAGGTGGTTTTTCGCT
Source organism: Spirometra erinaceieuropaei (assembly GCA_902702965.1). NCBI lineage: Eukaryota > Metazoa > Platyhelminthes > Cestoda > Diphyllobothriidea > Diphyllobothriidae > Spirometra > Spirometra erinaceieuropaei. Next base: position 723,438 of record CACRXP010000163.1, read on the forward strand.
AGATGGATACCTGAATAGGACCATCTGCCAACCTACGTACAAGGACGTCTTAGAAGGGCTGTATCGTTCTTCTCAGACTTGATCGTAGGTCTGATCTTCACACGTGCCTTAAGTAGTTCTCCGTCCCTTGGGCGTTTGACTATGGCGAAAACGTCATCCACACGTTAAGTATAGAATGCGGTTCGCTGTAAGCTTTGGGCTAACTTTCGTTTGAGATTTAACATGAAAATGTCCGCTAGGAGTGGCCCCAATGCAGTAACCATAGCGAGACCACCGATCTGTCGGCAAAACCTTCTGGTGAACAAGAATTATACATTCTTCGAGCATATCTGTAGAATTCCTGGAGTTGTCCTGGTGGCAAACATGTTTCCGTCGCATGCTCACAAATACCGATGGTTTCATCCACTGGCAAGTTTGTGCTTATCTTATCTTGCTAATACAATCGACGTACGCAGTTGAATAAGAGGTTACGAAATTTCATAATTTCGAAAAATTCTGCACGTTTCGTGGCTTTTGCCTTGTTGGAATTTTTTCCAGGAAAACAGTGCTTCAATTTTAAGAAAAAAATTCCCTCTCTCTGGAAAGTGTAGCCATATGTTAAAATGTAACCAATAAAGACAATCCTGTTTGGAAAATCCAACTACGAGAACAATGCAGCATAAGCACTTTCAAAGGCTTCGAATAAATTCAACTTGCTACAATGGGATAGCAACAAATAAGTCTGGCCTAAATTTACCAGGTCGACTTGTTGAACATTTGTTGTCAGGAATGCGAAGTACATCGGACTACAGAAAATTCCCCAATCAGAGCTTTCTGAGATGCGTAGTCGGCAAACAGTCACAGTCGTCAGATGAGCTTCTCGCAATCAGCTGCGAGACATTTCGTTGCATTTCCAAAATACTACTGTGTGAATCTAGTCAATAGCGCACATCTTGGAGGCAAGAAAAGTAGCATTTTTTCTACCTTCAGACTCAGGGTGGAGGCGAGACGTGCATGCTCTACTTTTCTGAACGCCATTCCATCCTTTAAACGAAATCTGGCTTAGGTGGTCGGATTCTGTGCTTCCCCGGATTTTGGTGGGACTAATTGGAAAATGTTCCGATATCAACAGAAGACAGTTGAAGTCGGAACATTGTGCAATTCGTCTCGCCAAAATCCGGGGAAGCAAAGAATCCGACCGCCTAGGCCAGATTTCGTTTAAAGGACGGAATGGCGTTCAGAAAAGTAAAGCATGCACGTCTCGCTTCCACCCTGAGTCGTATAACAGTCTTTGGAGATGACGCACTTCGAAAGTACGGCGCGATTAGGAGACTCATACATTAAGGGCACTCATTGTGCATCACTCAAGAACTGTTTCACCGTACCGAAGGTCATGAAACACTGACCGAATCATTCGATAAGATCCCAAGTGGAAAATGTTACTTAGGCAAAGTTGCAAAACTGACTAGTATAAAGCATAAGCCCAAATTAGTTAGGACAAAGTACCATACCGGGATTCAGACGGGCACTTTCCCAGCTGGCTACACATACTGCACTAAAAGTACTAGCTACGTAGCGCGGACCTTTCCCTTGACTTCTGATGCATTTACACGTTCAGCAGAACATTCTAGAAAAGATGTCGTCCTCACCAAATTGTTCACTTAAAAGTAGGGACTACCTCAGCTTCCAAAACGCATGGAAGTTACTCGCGTGACCCGGCAGACCCCGACTTGGTAAAAATGCTCACAGTGCGCAACACGAGCCACACACACAAAAATTGGAAGAACACAACGGAAACCTTCAGGATGACATACAGGTCTGCGTAAACGTGCTTCTGATAAAATGTATTACAAGTACTATGGAGATCCCAACTACAAGTTGGAACGCGGACTGTTTTAAATCGTGTAGGTATTAATAAACTTAAAACTGAATTATTTCTTCTCAACTTGCAAAACATTTGAATGCAGAATCTCACATAAAACGAACTTGAATGTATCCTGTCTGTGAGATATGGTTGACTGTATAGGCAGCAAACACAAACGGAAGAGTCCATGTTTAAATTATTCTGGTAATTTTTGAGTGGGCTATTCAGTGGTCCGCAGTCTGCTGAGGGGAGAGTAAGTTGCACAAGGTTCACTGCTGGTCAGTTTTGGAATACTACTGATGTGATCTTTACCGTTTGAAGGCATTCTGAAGGACTTCGTCCAATGTCCAACGAGTTTCAGTGTATAATGTAAGCATCAGCTAAAGGCACACGCACATGTTTCGTCAAACTGCTGAGGTCACATGGCACGGTTGTGAGTTTGGTTCCTCGTTGGAGCCTCCGAAGTCCGCGTCTTTTCGTTTTTAAACAGCTCCATCCACATGTAAGAGGAGCACATAACTCTATTCTATAACGTTTAAGACTCGACGGCAAAATCAAGAGCATTCCTGGTGTGTAACGATAAGTAGGCTGTTCCGAAAGAGCCACGAAACCGTACACGGTGGAAGTCTTTGATGGTCTCCGAGGATGAATTCGTGTGAGAATCCAAAACGTCAGGTCAGTAGACCTCTTGTTTCAGCGATTGCATCCTCTTCTGAGCTGTCTTCTTGAACTCGCCTCTTTGCTTCTATCGACAATTCTTAATGAAATTACTCTTGCATAGGGCCTCTGCGTTATTAGTTTGCACACGGCTCCAGCGAGGCGCTGCTTTCTTTCCGCTGGCTAGCGAGCATGAATGAAATTGACTGGTGCCTAAATGGTACTGCCACAATTGCGTTTTGAGGACTCACTACGTATCCGGCCGATAAGTGCCTATATTTATTTCGCCCCTGATTGCACTGCGCATTTTGTGCGCATAGTGACCTAGCACAAAAAGCCCGCGGCGAAAACATCATCTTTAGGAGGACACCGTGTTTTCTAAACTGCTGCAGAATTCAGTCCGGAAACTAGCAGAAAGTCCTAAGGATTCATCTATGTATTCTTGCTTTTTAGAAACGGGCGATTAAAAAACAACCGTTGCTTAGGTTGACTGAGAACAGGCGAAATATGAATGAATCCTTGGACACACCTTAAATGAGCAACTTCTAACGACCTTGCTTTGCTATGACACCGGATGAGGAACTTTCGGTGTAGCTAACAGTCCCAGAACTAATTTATGACTCTGTATAGCGTAGACAGCGTATACCGACTAACTTGGCACCTATCGGACACAAAATACAAACCACAAAACGAGTAGCAACCATAAAAACCTGCTAGGTGGCACGTGCGGAGGAGTTCCCGCGTGTATACCAGACCTGTGTACAGAGCGAACTAGCTTCAAGCATTCATTGGACAACTCGCCCCTACAGAGACGAAAACTCTTTGGAAGAGAGTTATCTACCAAAACAAACTTGCCTTGGTCAGACGTCTTGTGGCCGCCATTTGGAAGAGAACACACTGGGGCTGAAAAATCAAGGAGGGAAGGAACAAGAGACGTCATAAATAGCACGACAAACAGAGCTCCCTACTGATCGCTTAAGCAATTGCCGCAGACCAGCAAACATGAGGTACGACAAATCACGGACTATCCCGAAATTGTTAAGATTAAAATCTCATCTTTCGTAGGTGCGGATTTTCCAGGGTGCCTCTTGGTAGATTAACGACCATATATATGTCGGCACATATACGGTCTGATAATTAAAAGCGCGACTCGGAAACATAACAACAAACAGAATACACTTTCGTGGCGCTAATTTGTTCAAACGATTACTATAGAACATTGCTACTAAATAACTTACTCCGACAGTTCTCACAGAGTCAACAGCAGGAAACGTACCAGAGGACGACCAGCACAAGCCGACTGATTTGGCGGTAAAGTAATGAAGATTATAACAAAGTTCAGGGGTTTGGGGTACTTTTGGAATTCGTGGAAGTCTAGGACGCAAAAAATTTTATACCGACCCGATTTTCACAGTGGAGTTCACAGACACGATCTACATGTGGGAGGGTCAGTAAGCTACAAAATAGGGAAAAACTGCCATTTTTATCCAGTTGCTTATTTATTTCGCGTCGCACCGTAATACCCTACTACGACTTGTAGGTCTATGCGCCTTTTCGAAGTGACTCTTTGCATTTTCCTAAACACCTGGCTTTACCGCACCCTGGTTTGAATATGCTAAAACATACGCAATAAACGAGTTAGACCCGCAATAACGCGTATTCTGATTTCAGAGCCCATGATTCACAAGTCTCATGTATTCATTTGAATTCATCTTAGTCGGACACGATAAACATGGGGACTACTTCTCAAGCACACGTTGTCGGACGTGGATTAATGCAGATGACAGTCGTAATTAACAAGGACCAGCACGGAACTTTTTTGTTATTACACAAAAACAACCTAGTGTTGGTGAAGACTTTACTGTTCGTCAATTCCCATAATAATTCACCTACACAAGTTGAGAATTATGGGCATCGGTGGCAAACTCCTCAAATGGATCGAAAATTTCCTTGTCGGCCGCTCCCAAATTGTCTGCGTAGAACAACAGCAATCAAGGTGCACATTCATAGAGAGTGGGGTCCCACAAGGCTCGGTGCTCGGACCAACCCTCTTTCTCTTGTGCATCAATGATTGTGTAGATGGGTTGGACTGTGATTGTGCCATGTTTGCAGTTGACATAAAGATCTGGAAAGTCATCCAGAATGCCGCCGATGAGACCAACTTCCAAGAAAATCTTTGTCGATTGGACGAGTGGTCCCGCAGATGGCTCTTGTCCTTCAATTTGAACAAATGCACCATTCTGCGCCTCGGAAATCAGAGCTTAAATACGCGGCAATACCATCCGAACGGAATACCACTTCGAGATGCAGAAACGCAGAAAGATCTCGGAGTCTGGTTTGAAGACAGCTGAAAGCCTTCTACACAATGTTGTAAGGCGGCCAAGGCCGCAACCTCAATGCTATATGCCATCAAACGGGCATTCGTAGTTTTCGATGAAGACTGCTTCACCAAAGTCTTCGGCACGTTTATAAGGCCCCATCTCGAATATGCAATTCAGGCCTGGAGACCGTGGACGCATCAGGATTACTATCTGCTCGAAAGGGTGCAGAGACGAGCAACAAAATTAATAAGAGGTCAATACGAGATCCGCTTAACTAACCTTAATCTCTATCCTCTGAGTTATAAGCAGTTGCGCGGAGACATGATACAAACTTTCCGTATCGTGCGCGGCTTGGATTGTGCCCTTCGGCACGATGACTTTTTCCAACTCGCCACTACAGCTCACCTCCGGGGACATCCCTTCAAGCTACGTGTGCACCAGGGTAGACTGAATGTGAGAAAATATTTCTTCACCAACCGTGTCGTGGAACCGTGGAAAAACCTGCCCGAGACGGTTGTTATGTCTCAATCTGTGGCAACATTCATCTGTCGCCTTGACAGATATATGTTGCAGCAACAAGCGGACTATGTGACTTTTTAGCCATGTGACTAGTGACATATGTGAATCAATGTTGCATTCACTAAATGCTGTAATTTCTTCACATTTTTGCTTGTTTATCGATTTTTTATGTACAAATAGGGAGTTCAAAGGCGTAAGCCTATTTCCCTCAAATACACTGACTGACTGACCTTGGCCGTTTCTGCCCTTAAATTCTCTTCAATGCAATTTTGAGGTAAAACGCAACACTCTCTTTCACTTAAAACCAATTTTTTCCGTATGTATTATCAATTTGTATTTTCGATTATTGATTACACTACAAACAGTTTGACACGATTTTCTATATTTGAGCACCATTCTCATTACTATGACTGCCAATGACACAAACACTGACTCGATAATAATAATAATAATAATAATAATAATAATAATAATAATAATAATAATAATAATAATAATAATAATAATAATGAAAGCATTTAAAACCATTTTAATAATAATTTTTAAAGACCCATCGGGGTCCCATTAAAGCAAGTAAAAATAAATCTACATACGAATTTTAGACTAGGTAGGCAGAATCTGTACAAAATGCAATTCATAGTTTCTGAATTAGTAGTCCGTTGACAAAAATGACTAGGAGAGGTGAAGAAAGTCCATACAAAGATTTAAAAATGATTGGATTAATTTTACAGGAGAAAAAAAACCCTCGATGAAAAATAATAACAGAAGTATGCGGGCAGGACTGGCCTGTATGTGGCGGTATATAACGGATTATAATCGGACATCGTCAGGGCAGAAATAAATGTCAGCCTTGAGAGATACGTATGCTGGTCGAACAGGACAGGTCAGTATGTGGTATTTTTGTGACGAATTCAGAACTGACATCGTGAGGGCAGCATTGATACGCCGAATGAGACGATTCGCGTCAAAGAGGCGAGACGAGAGGAACCCTGACGCGATCGGCCACAGTACGTTTCAAGCACAGCCAAGGAGTGGGGGAAGGAAGGTACGACCAAACTACTAGTAGACGGTGAATACTGAGGGTTCCGCCGTGAGCGTTGGCAGACCGCATGAGGTCGAAATGCGGGAGATGACATCAAGAAACGCGAAAATCGTCGCTATGGGGGAGGAGTGATAGCAGCAAATTTAGCAACCAATTCAAAAGAGAAATTTCTAATAATATAATTGAGGGTTACCACTTAAATCTCAGGAGGACCCCTCCCGAAGTCAAGAATCTGAGTGTTCGAGAATGAGACCGTTAACAGTGCCCTTATGCATTCCGGTGTAAGATGTTTGCGTTATTTCGACTTGAATACCATTAATTTAGGCGATGACCTAATTTCTGTCAGAAGATTATTACAAAGTAAAGCATATTTGGAAGCAAAGAAGAGGGAACGCTTAGATGTAGTGCAAGGTGGCGGCGGAATCACCATGCAGGAGTTGCGCGTGGCATAAGGCCGATGTCTCGGAGTGAGAGTGTCAATGAGCGGAAGACTGGAGCTAGAGTTGATGCGAAAAAGGAAGCAAAGGCCAGCTTCGAGTCTTCTAACCCACAAAAACTTAGTGTTCGCCAGCTGACATCTCTGAGTATAAGAAATACTGGACGAAGCTTGAGAGAATAGTTTCCAGACGTTCATTAAACCAAAGAAAGGAACGCAGTATTCGAGGACTGAAAGAGCAAACATTTGATAAATTCTTAGCTTCATTTCCGGAAGGAAAAAATTATGCGATATGTATCCACATATCTGCGCGGCTTTGGCAGAGATTCTATCTGCATGAGGTGATTATGCAAGTTTATTTGTATAACTTAGACCTAGGTCCTTTATGGTGAGGCATTCTGAGAGTGGGTTATTCTGAAAAATTATGGGACCAGGAAGTTTGGTAGGGCCAAAAGACATGAAACTACACTTGGATGATGAAAACTCCATCTGCCATGTCGAACCCCATCTGCTTAAGCGTAGTAAATCGGCATTAATTTTTTCAACACAAACATTTGCGGTGTCCTTAGAGTATGAGTAAACACACTTGAGGTCATCGGCATAAGTAAAAGTTTGCGAATTTCCGAGTTCAGTCGAAATATCATTGATGTACAGAAGGAAGAGTAGCGGACCCAGAACCGTGCCTTGAAGTACGTCACTTGTGATCGAGTGAGGTGTGGAGTAGCTATTACCGACCATGACTTTCTGATATCTGTTGGACAGATAGGACCTGATGAAGTCGAGTAGAAGCTGCCGGATGCCGAGAGCTTCCAATTTTACGAAAAGCCGTCTATGGGGCACCTTTTCAAAGGCTTTGCTAAGATCAAAGGCATTGTCAAAGAAAGATACGGCACGGATCGGGCTACAAGGGAACAAAAACTCCTGAGGAAGTAAATACAGGTCCCTCCTAGCACATGGCCCACTCATACGCGGGGCGAGCAGGGGAGTTAGACGGGAATACGGCCTCTTTAATTCGGAACATGGGAAGTATTCAGGAACCACGCGTTTTCTTGAAAGCTGAAGATCGGTAATGGAAGTAATAAAACCCTCCCGGGTACATATTTAGGTATGATACCAGTGTCGCGCATATTATTCCTTGATGTTTGGCACGTTTTAGAGGCCCCACCCATACAACCCAAACTACCTCCATTCCCGTAAGACAAGTGGACGGGAAAAAAGTTTTCTTAAGTGTTGCGACACTGTATTCACGCCCATATTTCGCCGCAAAAATATATTATCCAGTGCAGAACAGGCAATATTTTTACGATATACTAAACCTCTTCGGAAATTTATACAAGGATGACCTTAATTAATCGTGACTTTTTTTAACTCGGCTACTAATATCTGCGTGCTGAACGGCGTGATCGTCACCACAGTGTGCCGGAATCGATTTTCTCCTGATTTAATGATATTTTAACTTATGCTAGGTTCGTGTCCTTTACTAATGTCTTCGAGTTAATTTTTGTGATTTATGAGTAGTTTTACGGCGTTTGCCGATGAGTTATGTAGAATAGTAAAGTTGGGGGTACTTTAACAGACTTAGTGTTGAAAGGACAGCTCTACATATGTATCATGTTCTGCTAACTATTAGAAGCATTCGTGAAGCGTTCATACGCTGGATACCATCGGAGCACCACTTACGGACGCATAAGGAAAAACGTGGGTACGTTTTGCGCGGAAATAGCGGAGTTTGAGTCCACGCTTCCGTCGACGTCGTCCATGGTATCAGCTGAACCGATAAAAAGGTTAATGCATATACTGACCCCATAAGTTCCCACTGGTACGTTTTTTCATGTGTTTAAAGCAGTATTAGGTCAGAGTCCCTAAGAAACGTGGAGAACACAGGCGCAATTGAAGGCCGGTGTGCTCTTGGAGCTTTACAAGAATTCTTCCTAGAGACGAACATGCCGCTCTGTACGACCAGGAAGTTGTTTAATAAGTTGCGGCTTTTCCATCCTGAGCTACCCAAGGATCCCCGGGCACTATTGCAAACGCCCCGAGCATGCATTAGAAAGCCCCTTCAGAACGGGTGCTATGTCTATCTGGGCCTCGCACGTGGTCTGCTGCATGAGCTAGGTCTCAGATTGACAACACGAAATCCGAAATCCGAGTGCAGCTGCACATTGACGGATTGAGGAGTTGTAAAGTGTATGCTCAATGCCTGTTGCCCATGAGTTGTCGTATAAGCCACCCGGTATGCAGACAACCCTATGTTGTCGGTTCGATCTCTGGTTCGAGCAAACCAAACCTCTGGACGGCTTCTGTTCGACTGTGTGTCATAACTGAGCGAACATTTTGATTAACGGCCTGCGCAGTCCACTGGCACACGAGGTAGTGAAGGTAGTCGTGTAAAATGCCATCTGAGACACGCCTGCTCGGTCTTATGCGAGACAAGTGAAAGTCCGTAACGGGTATTATGGATGCGACAGGTATGTTGTTTCGTACAGATGGCAGCTAATTATGCAAATGTTCTCATACGGGGACCGCCGTTGCTAACCGCATAACGTTCCCCACGTGCACTGAGAGTTTAAGGGACGACAGGTCTTCTCGATTGCGATCCCAGGCAATGCATAACAAGGGAAGATCGCCCTCGACCCATTCTCTAACTCCTGACTCTGCCCTTCTCATAGATGACTTCGATTTTTACCGCCAAGACCGCACGACTAGGCGTGGGGGTGGTTGTCTTCTTTATCTTAAATCCTACCTAAAGCACTCTCCCTATTACTTGGATGTTTCCTCATTCACTGGAAACTTCTG
>CACRXP010000163.1:736428-754981 GCA_902702965.1 Spirometra erinaceieuropaei
TCAGAAATGTTAAAATCCCCAGTGATTATTTTAACATCGAAAGCAGCTTCCGAAATTAATTTAAAGATTTCACAGAGTTGTGAATCATCACTGGCAAAAGAATTTGGGGGATTGTAGATACAGCCAATAATTGCCTTTCTTTTCGGCGAGAGAATAACAGATGCAAAGCAGAAGTTTCCCGTGAATGAGGAAACATCCAAGTAATAGGGAGAGTGCTTTAGGTAGGATTTATGATAAAGAAGACTACCACCCCAACTGAGCAAACTGAGCACGACGGAATTATTCTGCGCTCCAACTGGGACAATTGCGACTTGGATACCATTCCACATTTTCAGTCTCTGACATTGATACTGGAACCGTACGTACAGAATTACTTTGTGCTTTTTTGGAATATTTTTTCACGCATCGAAATTCACCTGGAACCTGGATTAAGTGCAATTTGTTTATCAGCACGGTCCAACTGACAACGCAACTTGCTACGCAACCGATCCACGGTAAACAGCCTAGAAAACCAATCGCTCAAAATCCTTCAAGGTCTGCAGTTATTCAAGTCCCACGAGATCTGGAAAGGGCTAAGTCGCTTCTGATTAAATTCAACAAAATTTATCGGATTTTAAGTATTTTTTCACTTATTGAGTTTTGAATACTCACTTTAATTCATCATATATAAGCCGACGTATTCGTTATAACATCGAAAGCGGAATTATACCTATTATATCACGTCGAAGTTTATGGATTCTCAGCAGGCTAACTGTAGTAGTACGGCCAGCGACGGCACCTCTTTGGAAGATAAGTCCGGTGAGTTGTCTTTCGCATCCAGACCCTGTGCTCGCTCTACCTTCGCCTCCAGCCAACGACCAGCAAAGCGTGCAAAAAGTGTTAATACCGCAAAAAGTGTGAGGTACGAAGACGAGCCTTGTGCTGGGTGCGCAGATATTCAAATCAAAGTAGAACAACTGGAAAAGGAGCTTGCTGATTTATGGACGCTCGTGCAACAGACAGTAGTCTGCCAGAACGTGTCCAGTGTTAGAATCCCAAAAACGAAGAGCAAAACGCAAAAAACGCGAAAAAATATCTCCTCGGGAGAATCTTCAAACACGAGTAGCAACTCAACAGCCAAAACCGCAGACGCCGGTAACAGCAGGACCATGAAAACGATGCCGCCGATAAAGGGAGACTCGATTCCTACGCACGATGTCTTAAGCGATGTCGCAAAAAAATTACCTATCGCGGAATCCATCTCACCTAAGCCTCTTGCTGTAAGTGATGGGATTTCTGTTCTGCCTGGAGACGATATACCTGGGTCATCCAGTCTACTGTTGCCCTCTTGTTCTGGCAACCACCCCGAGCGCACTACAGAGCACGTATCTGAATGTGAAGACATAAACCAGTGGGTAGAGGGGAGAGGGAAACGCCATGACAGGATTCTGAAGTCCCAGCCAGCCCTGATGGGTTGCTCGGGACAGTCGGTAGACAGTAAAAGTCTGCGTCCAAGCGATGACTCCGTAAATCGTTCTCGCCTACATGCAGCGTATTCACCGGAAAGACAGAGTAAGGAGGACCATGCTCGCCAGCAGTGTCTGGTTATTCAGGGTTTGTCAGAATCGAATGCAGTCAGACCTGAAGACCGTGTCTCAGAGGACCTTGCTTCTTTTCATGGTCTGCTAAATCATTTACTGCCGGCAGACATGGAAATAAAGGTTCTGAAAGCATTCCGGATAGGAAAAAGGAGTGAAGACAGGACAGTAACACAACCACCTCGCCCTCTCAAAATTATGCTGGAGAACAAAGAGCAAATCAAGTTTATCCTCTCTAAAAAAACCGATCTCAGAAACACACACAAACAGGTTTTTTTTCAACCGGACTATTCACCAGCGGAACGGTTGAAACGCCGGGAACTTGTCTTGGAGTTAAAATCAAGACTGAAGGGTGGCGAACACAATCTGGCTATCTTCAAGGGGAAGGTAGTTCGGAAATATATGCCGTTTCAGTGGAACCAGCCTGTAATACTACGAACGACGACAGCTACTCAGCTAAAACAGACACCTTCGTTGAACCACCTGATCAAGGTGCCAACACAAGTGAGCCCGTAGCGTCCAGTGATCTGACTGAAACAAGGCATGTAAATGGAACCAATCAGGTAACGGAAGAGCCTAGAGAACACGACGTCCGCGATAACGGAGTAATGCTCACAGCAGTAACAAATGCAACGGGAAATTCGGCTGGTGCTAAACTGAGGTGCTTGTACACGAATGCCCAAAGCCTCATATCGAAACTAGACGAACTAAAACTTTGCCTTGATGAGCTGTCTCCAGATGTTTTAGCAGTAACTGAGACCTGGCTGTCCGGGAATATTAGCGATAACGAAGTAGCCTTGCCTGGATACCAAATTTATCGGAGGGACAGGGAACATCGTCAGGGTGGTGGTATCGTTGTGTATGTGAATGACGGTCTGGCAGTGTCGGATAACACCACCAAGTTTGCGTACAGTACGGAAGCTATCTGGTTGACCATCAAGGCTACCGGTTCCCCGTGTCTCGATGTCCTTACTGTCTACCGACCACCTAGGACAGACCGAATCGCCGACGCTCAACTATTGGAGCAGTTGGAGAAATTTTCCAGTCGACCTAACATCATGATCATGGGCGACTTCAACGCATCAGGAACAAACTGGAATACCCTCCAAGCGTCAGGTCCAAAATCGGCATTCGATTACCGCCTGTTGAGCAAGACATTAAATGCGTGCCTTACACAACATGTAATGTTCCCAACGAGAACACGTGAAGGACAAAGGGCAAACTGCCTTGATCTGGTTTTTACGAAATCATCAGACAGCATAGACGAGATCACCTCCATGCCGCCTCCTGGCCGAAGTGATCACGTAGTGCTTATGTGGGATTATTCATTATTCTCCATTTCACATGCTCCACACCAAAAAAGACGGGATGTTTGGCGAGACGACTCCAATCAGATGAGGGCAGACTTATCCGGTCTCGACTGGGGCTCATTGTTTACGGGAAATGCCAACGATGACTGAGAGCTGTTCAAGAATGCCCTTCTGCAGCTCATCAACAACCACCGCCCACTGACTAGTGTAAGACTGAACAAACGCCCTGGGTGGCTTAATAGCAACCGTAAGAAATAAATCAATAGGAAGCACAAATAGTGGAGAAAATACTGCTTCACCTGGGCAAGTGGAATATTTCAATACCTACAAGACACAGAGGAACAAACTGAGGAACCTCATCGTGAAGACGCGGCGGGAATTCGAGAAGAACTTGTTACAAAAAGCAACGCAGAACCCAAAATTACTCTACAGTTACCTCCGACGAAGTACAAGAAACAGGCATCAAATCCCGTTAATAAGGACTACTGGTGGCGTTGAGATTGCGGATAGTAGGGATAAAACTGCTTATTTTTCACAGTTCTTCCAATCAGTCTACACAAACGAGGCAAGGTTCCTTCCTCCCTCCACAGAAGAACTGCCGACGCCAAGCGTCAGTGATATACTCTTCTCAGAAGGCATTGTCCGAAAAGAATTAGAGGCATTGAACGAATCGAAGTCGCCAGGACCAGACGAGATTCCATCCAAGCTTCTGAAGGAACTTGCCCGTGAACTCTCTGTGCCTTTGTCGATGCTCTTTCAAACGTCATTTGACACTGGAACACTTCCTATCGATTGGAAGCTGGCGCATATTACTCCGCTACACAAAGGAGGTAACAGGGCAGCGACGACAAATTACCGGCCCATAAGCTTGACATGCATTCTCTGCAAAGTTATGGAAAGGATCATAAAGTGTGAACTAATGCAATTCCTGGAAGTTCACGGCCTGCTATCGAAATGCCAACGTGGGTTCCGAAAAGGAAGATCCTGCACGACAAACCTGCTGCAATCTCTCCAGAGCTGGACCCAAGCTCTCGACGACAGGCACGCGGTCCACATAGCCTTCATCGACTTCCAGAAGGCTTTCGACACTGTGCCACACCAAAGGCTTTTACATAAGCTGAAAAAAATAGGGATCGGTGGCAACTTCCATAAATGGATCGAAAACTTCCTTGTGGGTCGACAGCAGGTTGTGTGCGTCGGTCGGGGAAAATCAGATCCGGCTATGGTCGATAGTGGTGTCCCCCAGGGTTCAGTACTGGGACCCATTTTGTTCCTTATCTACGTGGACGATGCCGCAAGAGATTTAGACTGTGAAGTAGCAATGTTTGCGGATGACATGAAGATATGGAGTGTAATTCGGGATCCTGCCGATGAAGACAGACTGCAGATGAACCTGAATCGGTTGGAGGAGTGGTCAAACCGTTGGCTCCTGCGGTTCAATGTTGCCAAATGTAGCATACTTCGCCTAGGTAACACAGCCAGATCCGCCAGCACAAGAGGCTACTTTCTGGGCGGTGCAGCCCTACAAGAGGTCGAAGCCCAAAAGGACCTCGGTGTGCTTACGACGAGTTCCCTAAAACCATCCGCCCACTGTTCGAGAGTGGCAAAAACCGCAATGTCCGTACTGTACGCCATCAAGCGTGCGTTTATGGACTTTGACGAGGAAGCTTTCTCTAAGTCATTCGGAACATTCGTCCGGCCGCATTTAGAGTACGGCATACAAGCTTGGAGGCCGTGGGCTGTTGTGGATCAAAACTGCCTCGAAAGAGTCCAGAGGAGAGCCACGAAGATGGTTAGGGGTCAAAGCTCCTTTCCTTATGCGACCCGCCTAGTAAATCTGAAGCTCTTTCCTTTGAGTTACAGGCAACTTCGCGGAGATCTCTTGCAAGCCTTCCGCATTGTAAAGGGGTTGGATTGCAGTCTGGCCTTCGAGGACTTTTTTGAATTTGCTACCACGACCAACCTCCGAGGTCACCCGTTAAAACTGCGCACTCAGCAGGCACGGCTGGATGTGCGGAAGTTCTCCTTCTCGGTTCGGGTGGTCAAACCGTGGAACGAGCTTCCCGCAGATGTTGTGATGTCACCATCTATACAAAGTTTTAAGAAGAATCTGGACATATTTATGTTCCGAAATGACCAAGAGCGATGAGAAGTCGAGCTCACCCCATGTAACTCCTTCTAATTTTGTCCCACCATTATGGGCGTGTTCCAACTATTTCAGCCCAGAACATCTATCTGTACACCACACATTTTTTACGTTGCAAATAGGGTACTCAAAGGCTTACGCCTATTTCCCTCAATAAACTGAACTGAACTGAACTGAACTGAACCCCCACGCCTAGTCGTGCGGTCTTGGCGGTAAAAATCGAAGTCATCTATGAGAAGGGCAGAGTCAGGAATTAGGGAATGTGTCCAAGATTCTGTTACATATATAATATCAGGCATCATTTCCAGAGCAATGGCTCTGATTTGGGCCATCTTGTTTATAACTGACCTGGCATTCAATAATATAATATGTAATGTGTTTCGAACGGCAATGCTATTTTCGACGGTATTTAAAAAAATTTGGAGGTGTATATGTAAGCTGTGAATTAATGACACTTGGAGAATAAGTACCAGTTAATTTAGAGTTATTGACGTACGGGGAGTCAGCAAGAGAAGGCTGAGTATGAGACCTACAGGAGGTGGGGATATAGTTTTCAAACACTGGAATGCTAGGGGAGTTAGAACATGGATAGACTTGTTGGTAGTTAAATAATGGCATAAGGGGAGGAGGAGGGAGGCTAGAAGGAAAGTAGGGGCTAATGGGTGAGGGTAGGCCACTAAAAGAATGAAATGATGGGAAACCAGGTCTAGGTTGGAAGTCAAAGGAGATAGGTTGACGTACCTGAGAGCAATAAATGTGCCAGGGGTAATAAAGGATTTGGGCGTATCATACTCCAAGAGTCTCAATCTCTCGGAGCACTGTGCCTTGATAGTCTCCAAAGCACGTAGAACGACCGGGTTTATCCTCCGAAATTTTAAAACTAGGGACATTAGAATGCGCCTTTTCAACATGTACGTTAGACCTGGTCTGGAATACTGTTCGTTTTCATTTAGCCTCATGCGTGCTACTGAGCGGAAGAAGATAGAATCCGTTCAACACTTTTTTACTAAGAGAATTTTAACCCCGGAACACCGACATTTGTCTTACCAAGAACGTTGCCGGCTTACAGGCCTCGATCCTTTATGGTTCCGTAGATTACAAAAGGGACTATTTTTGCTATTTAAACTCTTATATAATCACACATTTAACCCGCTCACCTCTTTAAGACATCATATCCACCCACGACGTAACAGTCACCGTGAGGTCTTCTTATTTCTGCCTCTGGCACGTACTGTTAAATATCGTCGGTTCTTTTCTTTAAATGCAATTACTATTTGGAATAAACTACCCATGAGTGTGAAAACTCTGCAAAATTTTACTTTATTTAAGAGAACTATTACTCGATTTTTGCATTCAGCAAAGCTCCCACAAATTTTGGGTGCTGAATCTACTGATCGACTGTACCGTAGCGATGGCGTTTGTGGTCTCTGAACACTATGGCCGGTCTCACCAGCTGTTCCTCGACGCCTCTACTTTGACTATCCCCAACTTCATGAAAGGAATTTGACGTCCGATAATCTCCGATACCGTGCAACCTCCCCCCTTCTTGACGGCCGATATTCTACCACCGCCGACAGTTTTTTTCTCCTGAGCCCTCCAAACCACAAAAACCGCCATCAAATATATTTTTATGCCTTAAGCTCAGGAGTTTTTTTTTTCACTGCCGGTCGGATTTGTGTTTAATCGCTTCCCTTGACAATGCCTGTAAACTGGCATTAAATTAAAATTTATTTATTTATTTATTTATTTAGCAATTGGCCTTAAGTGGTGGGAAGCCTGAACTAGGTTGGGGCATAAATGATTTAGGGCAATTCATGTATGAATTATTTGCTGGATATATAGTAGGGCTTTGATAAGTAACCGGTACGCCGGACAGAGAATTATTCGGGGATATAATTGGAGCTGCGTGGTTTGTAGACGTGCAGGGCTGAACAGACTTGTTAGATCTAAGAGAAGGCGTCGTACCCCTAAACGGAACTGTACGACCTATCTTTTGGGTCGGAGTCTGATTCAATTTTCGAGTCTCACCTTTCTGACGCCAAGCCACGTGTGACTTAGCTGTAGATCTTACAGCACCCAGTTGGACAATAGAAGTTATCGGTCCAGCTGATGTAGACGGATTTTCATGTGTCTCAGCGGGACTATCCGGAGGATACGAAACGACAAATGGGGTTGCTGCTGCTGCAAGTTTAGGGGCAGGCAAATGCGTCAAGTGGCTTGAGTGAGATGGAGATGTAGGAGAAAGAGGAGAGAGGGAGTCAGATGTCGCAGGAGTGGGAGAAGCTGAATCCTTACGGCCACTTATATTATGACCGAGTTGGGGAGCATTAGACTGAGAAGCAGCGGGTTTACGTGAGAATAGAGACCCGATTCTACGCTCCATAGGAGTAAGATCATGACAAAGGAAAAATTTTGCCTTCTCTAGGTACGCAGTGACACGCTCTCGATGAGTAACGATTGTGTCAACCTCGATTGAAGAAAACAATTTGACTAAGATGGGTGGATTTGTACTACGGGAGGACAAGCGTTTGGCATCAGCTATCTTATAGTTGAAACCACATGAATACAGGAAATTGGTCGCAACATCAATTGGCCGAGCAGATGGAGTAACATTTTTTAGCAGGAAGTTGTAAGAACGCTTCTGTCTATCACTAGATTCACTGGCGATCAGGTGAACAAGTGAGTCGAGACGCCTACATTCTTCAGAGGGAAGATCGGAGATGTTCCCGTCGAATAAATGTCCAAGAATTGTCAGCAAAGAGCCAAACTTTAGCATAAAGTAATTGCAGTGGTCAAGTGCAGACAGATTAAGCTGCCGACCAATTACAACGGGTGACGACTGACTAGTAATATCATCTGACATAGATTCAGGTAAAGCTTCTGACTTACGTTTAGTTAGGCCATGTTTACTTACAAGAGCCGAGAGCTTACGTCGACCAGTGACTTTTGGTCTCATCTTGTCTCGAGGCAATTTGTGATTAAGAAAACTTCTGGCAGACAAGTTGACTGAATTTCAGCTAGGGGCTAACGATGTAAAAATAAATTACAACAGTTAGAGAGCAATCGGATGAACAAAATGAGAATTGCAGAGTGCGATTAGTGAACAACGGGCATAGACTAGCAAAACTCGAAAGGAGATGGCAGCGGCAGTTCTTAGAGAAGAGGCCTGTATTTAAGGAAATTCCACCAAAAAAACAGGTACTAAAATTGTTAGCCCTCACAGAAAAACCACTTAAAATAATATCTTCCACTTATCTTCGTAATGAACGGCAGTCAGTGGTAGTTATTTACTTTGATCTTAGCAAAGCCTTTGACAAGGTGCCCCATAGACGTCTTTTAGTAAAATTGGAAGCTCTCGGTATCCGGCCGCCTCTACTCGATTTCATCAGGTCATATCTGTCCAACAGATATCAGAAAGTCATGGTCGGTAATAGCTACTCCACACCTCACTCGATCACAAGTGACGTACTTCAAGGCACGGTTCTGGGTCCGCTACTCTTCGTTCTGTACATCAATGATATTTCGACTGAACTCGGAAATTCGCAAACTTTTACTTATGCCGATGACCTCAAGTGTGTTTACTCATACTCTAAGGACACCGCAAATGTTTGTGTTGAAAAAATTAATGCCGATTTACTACGCTTAAGCAGATGGGGTTCGACATGGCAGATGGAGTTTTCATCATCCAAGTGTAGTTTCATGTCTTTTGGCCCTACCAAACTTCCTGGTCCCATAATTTTTCAGAATAACCCACTCTCAGAATGCCTCACCATAAAGGACCTAGGTCTAAGTTATACAAATAAACTTGCATAATCACCTCATGCAGATAGAATCTCTGCCAAAGCCGCGCAGATATGTGGATTCATATCGCATAATTTTTTCCTTCCGGAAATGAAGCTAAGAATTTATCAAATGTTTGCTCTTCCAGTCCTCGAATACTGCTGTCCTTTCTTCGGTTTAATGAACGCCTGCGACCGTAATAAAATCGAAAATGTTCAGAGGGTTTTCACCCGGAAACTGTTCTCTCAAGCTTCGTCCAGTATTTCTTATACTCAGAGATGTCAGCTGGCGAACACTAAGTTTTTGTGGGTTAGAAGACTCGAAGCTGGCCTTTGCTTCCTTTTTCGCATCAACTCTAGCTCCAGTCTTCCGCTCATTGACACTCTCACTCCGAGAGATCGGTCTTATGCCACGCGCAACTCCTGCATGGTGATTCCGCCGCCTCTTTTTACTGCATCTAAGCGCTCCCTCTTCTTTGCTTCCAAATATGCCTTCCTTTGGAATAATCTTCCGCCTGAAATTAGATTATCGCCTAAGTTACAGGTATTCAAGTCGAAATTACGCAACCATCTTACACCGGAATGCATAAAGGCACTGTTAACGGTCTCATTCCCGAACACTCAGATTCTTGACATCGAGAAGGGTCCTCCTGGGATTTAATGGTAGATTAAGGGGTAACTCTTAATTATATCATTAGAAACCCCTGTTTTGAATTGGTTTCTAAATCCACTGCTATCACTCCTCCCCCATAGCGACAATTTTCGCGGTTTTTGATGTCATCTCCCGCATTCCGACCTCATGCGGTATGTCGACGCTCACGGCGGAACCCTCAGTATTCACTGTCTACCAGTAGTTTGGTCGTACCTCCCTTCCTCACTGCTCGGCTGAGCTCGAAGCGTGCTGTGGCCGATCGCATCTGGGTTCCTCTCGTCTGGCCTCTTTGACGCGGCGTACCAATCCGGCCCAGACGATCTCAATTGTGAATCCCGTATACAATGCCATATACAAGCCAGTCCTGTCTGACCCACATTCGACATTTTTTGCTACCCTGACGATGACCGACATCATTCCGTTATATACCGCCACCTACAGGCCAGTCCTGCTCGCTTTATTCTGTTATTATTTTTATGGAGGGGTTTTTTCTCCTGTAAAATCAATCCAATCATTTTTAACTTTTTGTAAGGAGTTTTTTTCACACCTCAATCATCATGTTTCTCAATGGACTTATAATTCAGAAACTATGAATTGCATTTTGTAAAGACTCCTCCTACCTCGTCTAAAACTCGCATGCAAATTTATTTTAACTTGCTTTGATGGGACCCCGGCGGGTCTTTAATAAAAATTATCTATCTATCTATCTATCTTATATAATCACACATTTAACCCACTCACCTCCTTAAGTCATCATAGTCACCCACGACGTAACTGTCATCGTGAGGTCTTCTTATTTCTGCCTCTGGCACGTGCTGTTAAAGATCGTCGGTCCTATTCTGTAAATGCAATTGCTATTTGGAATCAACTACCCATGAGTGTGAAAAATCTGCAAAATTATCCTTTATTTAGGAGAACTATTACTCGATTTTTGCATTCAGAAAAGCTCCCACAAATTTTGGGGGCTGAATCCACTGATCGACTATACCGTAGCGATGGCGCTTGTGGTCTCTGAACACTATGGCCGGTCTCACAAGTGGCAGTTACTTTAGCCAACAGCTACAGCTGCACTTCGGCGCTTGTGTTTGGACTAGCCCCAACTTCATGAAAGGAATTGACGTCCGATAATCTCCGATACCGTGCAACTCCCCCACCCCCTTCTCGACGTCTGAAAGTCTGCCGCCAGCAGTTTTTTCTCCTGAACCCTCCAAACCATAAAAACCACCATCAAATATATTTTTATTCCTTTACCTGAGGAGTTCTTTCACTGCTGACCGGATTTGTGTTTTACGCTTCCCTGACAATGCCTGCAAACTGGCATTCAATAAAATTATTATTATTATTATTATTATTATTATTATTTATTCTTCATTCCCAAAAATTTTTGAAGGTGTCCGAAGCATGTAGCACAGTTTTTGTCTTCGTAAATTATATCCATCTAGCTTATTATATTCCTTGCCCGTTTGGCAGGAAGTAACTTGGCAGCGACATATACGGAGTTTCGGTGGTTTTTACTACGACTAATGTTTGCTCCCTTTATTTATTACAGCCAATGCACCGTGCGCCGATAGTCTAGTGGTAACCTCGTTGGCTACGCCACGACGGTTCTTGGTTTTAAATCCCGATTATGACGCGTTTTTCACATAATTTCCTGAAGGTGTTGTGCGGACTCCCATTAATAATTAAAAGGATGTGCAACGTATTCAAGGTATGGGATGAAGTATTTTAGGCCGGTCAACTGTATGAAATAAACAGCGGAACGGCGTCGAGCTCTAAGCAGGGAAGCGGTCAGAAGAGCGTTTGTTCTTCTTATTAAAATTTCGTTGTAACGATGTGAAGGCAAGGATATTGTTCATTTAAATCCAATTCTTTCTAATGGCAGATTGTAACAGTGACCCAAGGAATAAAATTACAAATAAAACGAATTCATTTGGAAATCAAAAATTTGAAATCGAACTTAATAACGCGTGCGATACTGAAACCCAGATCGTTAATCTTGACTTTTTTGTCTTTACTTTTGTGATTGAGAGAGGGGCTTAACCTGACGGAGGTTTTCCAATGTAAAAAGTGGGCGGTCGGCCGAATTCGTGTGTTCAACCGTCCATGCTATATCGTTTTTTGTCCCTCAGCCCAAAATTGTGTCAAAATTTACAATTCGTTTACAGCCGACCGGAAGCCTCGGTAAAGGCTGATGACGAAGCTCATCCAGACTTTGGAGTCACATGGCACACTCATTCTGACTGAAATTTCGGAATAGTGACTTATAAAGTTTTATGTCAATTGTCGCTAAAACACGATAGAACCTGCTAACCTAAGACCTCAGCTTGAAGATGGCTGACATTCTGCATGAATTCGCTGCACATTTAAAAAAAGATTCGATCTTATTCAAAATTTGCAATAACATTGGAGCAGTCAGTCAGTCAGTCAGCGTATTTGAGGGAAATATTCTTACGCCTTTCAACTCCCTATTGATGGCGACACAGGTGAGCAAATAAATGAAAAAGTTTGATGTTCCATTTATCGTACACAGCAAGCCAAATGATGCATATGCCACATGTGAATGGCGGGATGAGAATGACGGCTGCATTTAAAAGTCCACTGAATGTTCGCGATTTGAGAGAGGGCCAGGCTCTGCAGAAAATGGACGTCACAATCGTTCATCTGTTGTGCTTATCTCCTCTGCACGTGGTAAAAACATGTGCTGAATTTTCTATTTTCGTATGAAATGCTGTTCATTTCTCTAAGTGCCTATGTATCTCCACCTATTTCAGACATCCAACTATTATATTTCCTAGTTTTTTTTGTCAGTCCGTTTCGTTTATCACGAATTTTCTTGCCATTGTGGCTGGTAAACTGCATTCATGATCTTCGCAATCTCAGTTGGTATTGCTGCCACCCCATCCCTGGGCTGTGCTCAAATGACCGTCAGAAGTGGAGTATAATCCCCGTTGATCTTTTACGTCTGTAGACTCCAATGATTCAGAAGTGAAATTTGGCAACTTGGGTAATTGTATACTCTATTTTCAAATAGTAGGTCTTCGCCAAGCGTGCAGTATCTGCAGCTGCCCATCGATTTTACTCCCTAAAATTCATTTCATGCGGAATTACTAAAAAGGACGGCCTGGGGCCTGCGGAAAAAAGCTGTTTCCAACATTTAACAATTCAAACCACCTTGTTTAAACTATTAAATTGGGGCCGAAAATTGGCAGTTTTTTAACGGTCAGTGTGTCTAAGTTATCGACAGAAGTCCTCGTGATGAATGGGACGCCAGAGAGCGCAAGCGACCATGATGAAGGTGCGTTGTCGCCCTACTCCTCATTATGACGAAATCCTGCATTTCAAAGGACTTAGTCCTGCTAAACTCTTTGTTTTTTTTACCAAAAATGTGAAACAGAGACCTAGACTCTACTGACAATATTGGCAATGGCCAATGTTATTCAAAAATTTGTGATCGAGACCTCTGTCCGGTGTTTTCGAGCTGTATTGCCGTCAACTGAAATTGAAGCTAGAGTTTTTGCGTTGATCCTGACGGCCAAGTTTCAACTTAAGTTACACTGCTCACCTCATAGTTTACCGAATTATTCGAATCGGACCTAACTTCGAGTTTCGGGTGCCTAAAGTGGATTCTTGTAGTCAGTAGCAAGGTTGACTCCCAAAGGACACAGGTGATTTACGCAGGAACACAGTTTTGATCGATGTTTACCTCTGTCGGTAAACTTTGATCAGAGTTTATGTCAAGTTTGTTGTAAGGGCAAGGCCTTGATAGCATTCTACTCGCCGAAGGCCAGCCCGGTCGCGGACTAGTGTTGCGATTGGCTGGATTTTTTCAGCAATCCTAGCGGACTGTCCACACGGGGACAGTAAGTTGACGCGCCTTCTCGGTCGAGTTGAGGGCGTTGTAGCTCGAGGCGATTTAAGTCGCCAGACAGGGGCCTAAATTCCGGACAAAGTGCGCGCGTGCACCCTGCATGCGTGCGTACGCTCAAAGGGACCCCCAGGCTTGATGTGCAAAATGCACCCGGCTGAGCATCAAGGAGAGGGTGTAGCAGAAAAGCCCCTTTCCCCGCACAGATCAAGCACTGTCGGCCAGTCAGGTTACTAGCCCGTAAGTCAAACAGGCTAGCAAATTTCTAGCTTTGGGCGACTAAATGCTCTCATGGTCAGTTAGCCAGATTTGTGTTCGGGGTAGGGCTAACGTCTAACTAGGGGTTAGTTCGAAAATGAGGCTATTTTACGGGGTAGCGCGTCCGAAGTCATGTTTTCGCCATCTCGTATGTCCCAACCTTAGGAAACTGACTGCATAATTCGTATGGGAGGTGGTGAAAAGTTTCACCTGCCCAGTTGCACTCCACACGCACTTACTCCTGTGTATGCAAAATTTCAAGGCTACTCCTTCCTCAATCTTCAATTGCCTGCATAAACATTTTCTTAAGAAAAGCTACCGCAAATACACTACTCTCTTCGTAGAATTCATTGGACAGCTCGGAAAAGTTGGTGTCGCGTTCACCCATTGTCGGACACCAGCATAAGACCGCTGAGTGCCGCATATGCACTAGGTTTGGAAATGAACCGCCATGTTTAAACTTTATTAGCGAAGTAGACATAAAGTTCAAATAAGGCACGCTACGTTTTCGCCGACATAGTTGGTTACTTAACGTGCATTTTTGCCGAAATTTGTTGCCTACTTTGCCGTTCTTTGTGCAGACCAACGTCTTGTGCCCTTTTTAGCAGAATCTGGGTAACTCAGTATCGGCTGCAAAATGCACAGTAGACTGCTTCTGTCTCCATACTGCATGCGGCGTTTAGATGCAGAATAACTCCTCAGTTATGGCAACGTTTGGTGTAGCGATACTTTCAGTCCTCGGGAATTACATCACCAAGGGCATGTTGTCTTTCTTCGGTGTAGTTCATGGCAGTTGGGACTTCTAACGAATTTGTTTATCTAATAGTTTTCACACGTGCTACGTATTGTTGTCGGAACTCTATGCCTTTTGAAAAATACTGTTTACTGGCGGTATGAGGAGCCAGTATTGACTCCGAAGGTATACTCTTTCCAGTTCGTAAGATTTCTTGTTAAATTTCGGAATATTTTGGCATATTCCACCCACTCCCGGTTTTTCGAAGGCCTTGCGTTTGAGCTCGTTGAATGCTACCTCAAAATCTGGAAAACAAACTACCAGTCTCTGTTATGAACGTATTGCTTTTAGTATAACTTCGTGTTTACCATCTTGTCGACCTGACTCGTGCTGCAGCATATTCTGTCTGTCCGTACACCAGAAGAGGCGCGGAAACGGCTCAGGAGCATGGGCACATAGATTACCTTCATCCTTGAAAATTGCTGCTAGAATTGCGGTGTTAAAACCTGTTACGACCAAGATGGCGGTATACCTTAACCAGAATCCCAGTCTAGTTCCACATAAAAGATCTGAAAGAACTGATCGTTTATTTGGTATGAAGGCCTGATACAGGGTTGAACCGTTGAGCCCTCGACTTACAGTCGGTCCTGGGCCTGCTTGCCTATCTGTGAACAGGGGTGAAGTCGACGCGGATAACCCTGTATTGACTGAGAGCCAGATATCATCAGCATGGTTGTCTAATCGGACGTCTACTGGGTTCGCGGACGCCTGCGGTTGACTGCACTCGAAGCTCTGTTCCCGTATTGCATCCCACCGAAAGTGGTTGACAAGTGATTCCTGGTGTGACATGTATGCCAGGGGTGGAAGGCGTAATGTGCATTGACGTGCCCACAGCTTCCCACAGACACCGGACGGAGTTGAAAGTTTGACTGTCGAGCATTTGATGAAGAAGTGGACTAGCGCATATGTAAGTTGGAAAGCAGGCGTCGATTGTGAGGGAATTACTCCAGCTAACATTGAGGGCCGATTCTGCAGTTTATACAGAGGATCAGTCGTAACAGCGACTAAAGGGTATCATAACAGCGTTCGATTCCGTACCTCGTGAGTCCACGTGACGGATAATGGAACTAGGTCGTATGCCGGGAAAGATCCTCGCCATGATCATGGCCTATTATTTCCCCACCACTGTCCGAGTTCCACCACATAAAAGTTTCCCCCAATAGTCCAATATGCGATCTGCGTCCGACAGGATTTCCTTCTGTTACCTATTTTGCCCAACTACGTCATTGATGGTTTCACGGGAGGACCATACAAGGTTTTGACGGTGTTGATTTTGCGCGCGGATGCTGATTGCCTGCTTTCGACTACTCTGACGATGTCGCTCTGCTGGCCTCAAGCTTTAGTTGATTACAGTCTGTGGTGTCACGGGTGGGTGAGGTCGCTAATTCGGTCAGTTTATCCATAAACGCTGGTAAGACCAAAGTCTTTTCAATACGCATCCCTGAACAGGAGAAGGCACCCCTCAGGATTGATAGCTGTCAACTGGAATAAGTAGACATTTCCAAATACCCCAAACAAGGCTGCGACCCAACGGGCGGGGTAAGTACAACATCGTTCTCCTAATTGATGCCGCTGGAAGGCTTTCAAAATCCATTGAAAGTGTTAATGAACCCTATGAAACATCTCCATCGCTACGAAGGTCCACGTGCACTGTGGATCGGTTCCATCAGCCCTCAACGGTTGTGAATTCTGGGCTGTGAGTGCGGAACATGAGCGAGAAGTGGAGGTGTTTAACACTGTTGCTTGAGGACTATCGTTCGAGCGGAGTGCACAGACCAAGAGTTGTGATGCCCAACAGCTGTTCCACTGTTGAGTGATGCTCAGTTCACGCATGTGCTCGAACTTTGTTTTGAAAATATATAATTGGTCTGCATCAAGACGATGCGACTAATAGAATCTTGAAGAGTCCTTGTGATGATTGACCGTGCTTGTTGTTTACTTCTATAAATACAGTATTGGTAAGGTGTAAAAACTGCCTGAGAAGGAAGATGTAAGGACAGTCAAAAGTCAACATTAGGACAACGGGACGTAATTCAGGTAGGCGACGAGCTCCGGGGTTTGTTAAGATTGTCATTGTTTAGGTTTTTAGATAGCAAGCTCGAAACGCGTCAAGATTTGTCTCCTTAGAAGGCTACGTAGGCATCGTCGATTACAAAAACCCTTCGAAATGTCTATCAAAGGTCAAACCCGAGTGTCACGGAGCGCTGGCTGAAAGTTTGGTTGCGTGAACCGTTTGTAGTTGTTAAAGAAAGAGCTCTGTTATTTAAAGTCGCTAGGTGTTGATGAGATCACACTAACTCCGGCTCTAGAATTGATGGGGACCTTCTAGTTACCGATGCGGTCCGAGAGAAGCTAGTGGCGAGTGTAAGTGTAGTCATCTCTGCTACAGAACCGGTTCGTTTCCGGGGGACGGGTAGGAGGACTTGACAGTGCATCCCCCATCAACCCAAATTTGGTTATTACCCGATTCCCAGTGTGCCGCGTGTATCAAGGGATGAGGGCAAATGTTTCCTTGGGGTGCCAATAAACCTGTCTTCCTTTGAGACTAAAACAATGGAATTGCTCAGTTTTCAACAACATGCTTTGTTTTGCCACACCCAAGTCTTCTCGGATTATTAAGTTGATCAGCTACGTACATTTTCACCGACAGCCAATCTGTAACCGAAATTTGTTTATTCGGAATCCACTGTTTGCCGTTTTGCTTTTTATCAGGGCGTACTAAACATTCATGGTTCTAAAGGCACATGCTGAGTAATCCGATAAGATGCGTGGTGGCACTCAATCAAGGAACGAGGATACTTGTTTTTTGGATGTCTGGATGACCGTCGAATAATGTAAAACACCAAGATGCTGGGTAATCGTTTAAATTCTCGAACTGCGGTCTGTAGGTATTGGTTTTCGCTGGCTTTTGATCGTTATATAATTTAACATTACTTGTACTTGGTACGGCCGCGATCATGCCTGATCTAGCCGGCCTCGATGATGTCCCGAACTGTACCTCTCCACGTGTGGCGATCCGCGACAGCAGATCTGCACAGTTTAACCCATTCTCTTCGCCAACAACAGAGACCGAATACCGAAGGTCCAAGAACCACCTACATGCCTTAACGAACTGTGTCGAGCCAGGTTTTGAGTTGACTCCCTGTTAGATGCCTCTAATGGGGTAACGGTGCCGGATCGAGGGCAGTAACACCGAGTTCCTGAGGTGGACGACGAAGAGCGCGCCCAAACTACCTCAGTCGTCTTTATTGTATGGCCTGGGTTATCCTTGCGATGTTGTCGCAGGGAGCGCGGACTGTCTCATTTGAGACGAAGTAATCGTGCTTCACTCGACGAATGGTCTTCAGGCAATGGTTGTCAAATACCTCCAGTTTTCGCTCGTCCTCCACGCGTACAGCCCAGCATTCAAAACCGCAAAGAAGAACAGACGCACGATACACGCGAATCTTAGTGGCGATGGAGAAATCGTGTCGGATTCATAGGCATTTTTAAGGCTCGAGAAAAGCGGTCGGTCTGCATCAGTTTGGGAGACAGTGTCGTCCTTACTCTGCCCATTCGGCAGCAGCCTCGCCCCGAGGTATTTAAAACTGTCTACTTCTTCAAATTGACGGCCATCAGTGCCGAGAGCTGTCTTCTCCTGGTCAGGGATGCAGCTTGGAAATACTTAGTCTTCTCAGAGTTTATGGATAAACCGACCGATTTAGCGACCTCTTTCACCCGTGACACCATAGACTGCAGATGACTTAAACTTGAAGCAAGTAAGGCAATATCATCGGCATAGTCGAGATCAGTCAGTCGGTGTCCGGATGTAAATTCAACACCGTCACTTTTGTGTGCAGCCCTCCCGAGAGTCCAGTCAAGTGCGTGGTTGAACAGAACGGGCGACAGGATACAACCCTGTCGAACACCAGACCGAATGCCAAACGGTTGAAAAATATCATTGCGGACCAGGACTCACACGGCGGTGGAACGATAATAGGCCTTGACCGTGGTGATGATTTTTGGCGGTACACCATCCAGTGCCATTATCCGCCATAGGGACTCACAATGGACGGAATCAAACGCGGCGGCAAAGTCAACAAGGCAGACGGCCGTCGGTTGTTGGTAGCTATGGCGAAATTCGAGAATGCGCCTCAGTGTGAATATCTGGTCTGCGCATCCACGTCCAGCACG
>CACRXP010000163.1:757482-777548 GCA_902702965.1 Spirometra erinaceieuropaei
ACTTGTAGATTTCAGCGAGTATACCGTCCTCTCCGGGTGCCTTATTATTGCGTAGCTTTCGTACGGTATCGACAACCTCTCCCTCAGATGGGAAATCGCATGGCGCTGCACAGGTTGGAAAGAGAAGAAACTCCGCTGCAGAGGAGAACAAGAGCGTGGTGGGTTGGGTATCGAAGTTGGGATGGTGCTCGAAGTGCTCAGGCCAACGCTCGACTTTGGTCGAGTTTTCAGCAATAAAGCCGCTACTCACGTCGCGAACAAAGTCATTCAGTGTAAAGGCGGATCAGTTGGTAGAGTTTTCGAGCGTCACCAACGTTCGAGGCCTGTTCCATGGAGGCCGCTATTTCAGCCCAGTATTGCATTGCACTTTTTTTTACCGCCGGTCTTCGATTTTTTCAGGCCTGTCCCGCTAGTTAAATGATCTTAGCCATGTCTCGTGCCTAACGCTTCATCCTGGCCAAAATTGGCACCCGGATCCTAACACTGCTTTTTCTACGTGTCCTCCTTCTACACCAGCAGAGGACACAACGTCATGACTTGTCAGCAAGTCGTAGTAGTTCGTGCCCTCCAGGTAAAGACGATAAGCTATCTCGGTGCATCCATCCACGCTTTTAATCGTAAATCTTGCTGTCTGTTAAAGCTGCGCGGTCACTACCTACATTGACACCATGACTGGTTACTCGTCCTGCGTAATCGTTCCATCGCTGTTCAGATTAACATCTCATTTACCACTCAGAATGGATGCCCGCGAATGACTCCGAATGAGCGCATCAAAGCTCTGTCACAGTTAGCTTTGGCAACCGTTCTTGCCGCTTTCATTTGTGGTCGTAAACTCTAGATTTTAATTATTATCAACCATATACCCGTTGCGCGCCTAGTTTTAAGTAAGCTGTGCCTTTAAAAGGCTGACATGTAGGCGTGGTCGGGTTTTTGCTGCCTATATAAGGTTTAACCATTGAGCCGCAGTCAGTAATGGCGCTTGCTCGTCATTTTCATCCGGGACTGCAGTTCGCCCTTGCCTATGCATTGACCGAAATATTATGCCATTTCGGGTCGTCTCCGACACTAGGACCTGGTGCTACGTACATCTAATTTTTATGTGAAATGTCCAACTTTTCTTGACGAGGATATGGTCTGACTTGCAGTCACCCGGAAAACGATGGTGACGAACCAACTCGTTTAATGGCGACTCTGATTGCCATATCACGGTATCGTCGCCGGGCTTGGTAGCATTTTATAGAACAGTCAGCCTGCCAGACCTCAGCCCTCCACGTCCCGGTAGCTGATCCACCACTGCCTATTTGTTAGACCGGAGCCTGCCTATTCCGCAGCTAACCTTTACCGGAGGCCTTTACTTTGTCAACGACGTGTGGATACGCCGGGTTCGCTAACAGCTAAGTCAGCGAGCGTACGGTTACTATTCCGGCTATGCAGTCGAAATAGAAAGCTGAATATTTCACTGGTCGAATATGTAGGTTTTCTTAACGGTTTTCGCAGATACTTGGCGCACAGTTCCTGAATCACTCACTCTGATGGCTCTCTGTCAGTTTGCCTGGTTTTCTGTGCGTCGGCAGACCATCGCGCTCACGATATCAGGCGACTTTTTACATGGTTTTCCATGCGGAGTAATTTTTTTGTGTTACCGTACAATTGATTTTGTTTCCTTCCTCTCGAGTCTGATGTCTGCGCACACTTTGTTTAACGTATTTGCACAAAGGGACACAACGTAACCACGTGAGCACTGGCTTATCCTAGTTAGCCATGAATTTCTGCACCAAATAGTGCGGCACCAATAGTTCAACTTTCCTCAAGGTCGAATACTTTCCTATCTTCGAGATGCGTTTCCAATTCTAAGTTAACTAGGCCGAATAAAACAAGAAGTAAATTCCGCTTTAGCTAGTCCTAAAGAAGTAAGGTTGCCTTCGTCCCCACCAGAATCCACCTGTCGTCTAATAATTTTTCTTGTTTTACATGAAACCCATTATCTATTTACTAACTAGCTCGTTTTTTGCATAATTTCTCAGCTATGTGTTTACTGCTTACAGCGTGTACATTTTTACTTTTTTTCAGGTTCTCGCAAAAGATGCAACATGTTATGGTACTACGACGATATCAAGGGTGTGAAGGAGGACGACGCGGTCGATGGTAAATAACCCTTCAGTAATTTTTGAAAACCCTCCAGCTGACCAGTATTCCTGCATCGAGTATGACAGCACGGGAGAATTCCTGGCAGTTGGAGATCGCGGCGGTCGAGTTTCAATTTTTCATCTTTCACAGGCAAGTTCTACTGTTGACACTCTCAAGACCCACAAGTCTTCGCGTAAACGATCTCAGATGAGCACAAATGTCATCTTTAACATGGTTCTAGTGTTCATTCACGTCACCTGCTGTTATGCACCAGAACTTGCCTCGCTGTTAAATAAGTCGCGGCTTTTGTCCTGCGAGCGGTGCGGTATGGATGCATGTTGCTGTCCAAGTGTTCCGAACTGTTGGCTTCATCTGTAAAGTACCACATAGTGTCTATTTGACCAACTGCTCTCTTTTATTACTTATCGAGTGCTTGTCCCTATAATACTTGTTGCAACATTGGTGACATAAACCAGTCAATTAGCAATTGGGTCTGGCTATTTGTGCATCCTCCACACCTGTTTGCAAGGGACTTGTTTCGACCACTAAAGATCCTTATTCCAGTGGCTGGGGCCGTCTAGTTTTCCGCGAATACTTTGTCAGATCTCTTTTCACAGAGAACAATTATGTGAGTTCGAAAAACCGGCCGTCTTTCACTTCCTTAAGTCGCTCAAGTCTGTGCCCGAAAACGCGCATTGTCCACTGTCTTTGTCATCGCTGCGTTTATTGACTTTTTGCACATAAAATTACAGGATTTTTACCTCAGTTTTGGCTGTGTGGGACATTTGCAAGAACCACGGAAGCCACTGCCTCGTCGAGCGACTCCACAGACTCGAGTGTTGCATGCCAAAAGTCACCATCCTCTTCGTGCCCTGACATTTTTTGCTCAGATTTTGGTCCACTTAACGTGGCAACTATCTGAAGTGTTCTGATTGCTGTCTGTTCTTCAAGATTCCCTTCTGAATTGCCGATACCTGTAGTTTCTATTTCACATGGGTCTACACGCTTGTTGTCAGTTCACTGCTGCACGCCTGTCGCAACTCTGGTAATCTATCTCATTTTGCGTCTTCTTACGGGCTGAGAACTTGTGCCTCTCGCTGCATCTGTCCCGCTTTCCGACTAGGTAGATGTCAGGGCATGAAAGTGGTCTTAACTCCTTTCCGTACACCCCCAAACTGGCCGCTGATGGCGTCACCTCCTCTGGAAACACATTTTCGTTGACGGCAAACTACGCCGTGCAGTTTTTTCATTTCTACCCCACCCCATCTCTCTTCCCTCTACGAATATTCTTTCAGGCTAATAAAACCTATTCGTACGGGTTATTACTTTGGGTGTGCACAGAGGCCTTAATCATTTTCCTCTCACCATGACGGTCTTTGTTGACCTTGGACTGACCGTGACCACAACTTCTACTCGCGCTCATCTATTCGCCAAATCAAGTCCGAGTTAGTGCTCAAGAAAGCGCGCACTCTAGTATTGGTCTGTACTTCTTCAAAGGCCGTCGTGTGGAAGGCCAAACGTCATGTGACTGTTGACTCCGTTTGACTTTAGGGCGAACTTTACGTTGATGTAGCTGCACACGGGGTCGCTTCACTCGCCCCAGAGGTACATTACCGAATTGCCAAGAATGCTCGAATCCGCACGCCTTGTTTTTTTCGCTCCTTCCTTCATTCAAGTGCTTTCATCCGGTGTCTGGTCGGCCCGTATCTTTACTACGTTTCCCCTTTTGTTGATGAGAGGAAGATCCGAGTTATTTAGGTTCGGTGTCCGTGCGTTGAGGAGCTATTACGTGCGCGCCACGTGTAGCCAGGACTTTATACAGAGTCAGTCATTGTGCCCTCGTCCGCATATCGTTGTCTCAACCTTATCTGACCATTCTGACACGATGTGTATGGTAAGAGTCGGGGATGAAACCGGTGCTACGCAATTCTCCCTCACCACGATCCAGATCATGCGCAAGTCGCCAGCAGCGCCACGCCAAGTATTTTTTACGCCAACGAAAACGCTGATTCGCAGGACGCTAGTTTATGGCGAGTTTATCGTAGTTAACATACCAACCATAATCCCCACCGAAACGGTCTCAGCTTTGCAGCATGATTTGAATTTTAAATATAAAAAAATTATTAAATTGGCACGCTGACGTGTTTTAGTAGCGTTATATTCCCGTGTTAGCAGTATCTGACGCCAAAGGACCTCTGTTATAGCGAAACGGAAAATCCTCACTAATATAGAGAGCATTTATTTTCTAGCAGCACGGGAAGTCTCAAACTCCAGTCTACGAAACATATCACACCTTTACCAGCCATGAGTCCGAATTCGACTACTTAAAATCCTTGGAAATCGAGGAAAAAATTATCAAAGTCCGATGGATTCCCCAACACAGTCAAGCTCGCCACCTCCTCTCCACAAACGGTGAGTCCTTAATCCTTTCCTCCCCCGATTATCCATCATAGTCGTCATCCTATCTTTCTGGAAGCCGTAATAAAGTCCTTGTCACCAACTTACGCCTCGTCCTAATACGCACGGAAGACACTTTCTCTTTGTCAGTTTAAATGTGTTCCAACGGAACGCTTGCATAGCACCTCACGCATGTTTCCAGTTTAGGGGACAGATAATATGAATTTCCTATTCAGCCTCCTACTGAGTATTCTGACTGGGACAAATTTTCGTCCGATCTGATTAGATGTCATCTGCCTTCTTTCTGCCCATCAGAAAAGACGATTAAATTATGGCGTCTATCGGAGCGCATGAAAAGGGCGACGGGGTACAACTCTAAGGACGAAGTCTTCGATGATACCTTTGACGAGGATACGGACTCCCTCTACCCCAATTCAGGGCATAAAGTACACAATTCCGGAGACTTGCGAGTGCCGCGTTACCAATCCACCTCGCTTACCGTGGAGGCTCAACCGCGACGCATTTTCGCCAATGCTCATGCCTACCACATCAACTCCATATCCATCAGTTCCGACCAGGAGACCTTCATATCCGCCGACGACCTTCGGATAAATCTGTGGAATCTTCAAGTCACAAACCAGTCTTTCAGTATCCTTTTCTGGTTGCGCTTGAGTCGCGCCTTCGCCCTACCGTCATTTATAACTGAGGCGGAAAAGCGACTTCTCTAATCTGCTTTTTTCGTCTAATTATTTTTACTCTCTTCAAATGTCATTTAAGCAGCGGGGTCTTACTTGGGACCGAGCACATTTCAGACTGAAAACTAGCCGAAGTCATTGTCTCCTCCGACCCACTATTCTTGGCCACAGTTACTCGACCTATAAGGCCTGAATTGCGTACTCCTTGGAACCTTTTTGGATCATTATTAAGTTTTCATAAGTACACACCAACTGTGGTTGCAACGCCAGTATTCAATTTTTGGACCCCTTGACAGATCCCCTCTCCCTTGAAAATTTCCTCTAATGGAAGTTCTTACATACTTCACTCTACTTCACGTCGCATTGTCCAGTACGGGGGGGGGGCTTGATCTCTCTATTTGTTAAACGGGGCAATAACAAACTCCTGGGTCGTAACCTCGGGCCAAGTCCTAGAACTAGTTAGTGTGTGGCAGGCGTAGTCAGTCAGTCGTCCACCCCTGACCGTCTTGACTTCGTGTTACCTCCAGAGAGAGAAGGCAAGATAGATGCGGCGAAGGCCTGCCTCACAACTCACAAGTCATTGCTGGACCCACCTCGCGCGAAGCAGCGGTCCACGTCGTTGTTTGCGACAGTCAAACTGTCAGGCAGATAACTGCTCCTCTGCGCCCGGCAAATCCATATAGGACGTACAGGCCACAGTCTTCCGGTCGGCTAAACCGTAATTTGCTGGATCTGTACTGGTGTGGGACGGTTTGGTGGAGTCGTCTGCTTCTGTACCTCCATCCGGAAGTGAACTTCTGTTCAGTCCTTTTTGCTCCCCCTCCTTGACTGCAACACCCGCTCTCCCCTGCTAAAGACATCGTTGACATCAAACCAGCGAACATGGAAGATCTCAAGGAAGTCATTACGGCAGCAGAATTCCATCCCTCCGCTTGTGCCCTCTTTGTGTACAGCAGCAGCAAGGGTATTCTACGTCTGTGCGATATGCGACAGAAGGCTCTCTGCGACGACTACGTTTTGGGTGGGTCCTTGGCATTGTCAGCCGTCTATATCAGGCCTGCTTTCTGTAATGATGACCAACTCCTTGAGGCGTTTTTGTCTATACCTTTTCACAGCGTTTCTACTGTACAAGTGACTGCAATTATGTGATATTCATGCCCTCAGCGGTATATAGTAAACGTACTATCACATGGAATTTTGACTGAAATCCTAAAGTGTGTTTTCGATTGGAAAGGATTACCTAGGTAGGGTTGTAATACAAAGCTGAAATGCGTTTTCGATTAGGAAGGATTACTTGGTCGCGGTTGTAATACTGATTATCGTAAGACATACTCTTATAACATTTCGAACTCGGCAGGATGTCGACTTTTAAATGCACTTCTTTTCAATCTCCTGAAGTAAGCGTGCTCGCTAAAAATGACTACTTAAGTAGAATGCACTTTTCCCATTGATTTCGATGGTCTTGGAAACTCAAGTTTATTTTATAGAAACCATGAACAAAAATATGCATTCTTTTAGTCAATCAATAGAAAATCGCGTTTCCTTTATATTTGATACTTAAGAAAGGAGTATACTTAGGTTTTAAAAAAGTTTTCTAATTGCCGAATAATTTGGAGGCTGACCATTCGTTGCATTAGCGCTTAGTGATTTCATTCTTCAAGGTGCCTGCGTTCCGCGTAAATAAAATCATATATTTTTCTGTGCCATTAAAGAGATATCATACAGAGTCCATAAAATTTCGCAATGGATGCGGACCATGTTGTAAATTTCATGAGGAGCAGTGGTAAACGGCCAAGTACGATGCTATGTGAATGGGCATTTCACGGTCTTAAAAAGTCTCATAATTAGAAACTTTTTTAAAACCTAATTATACTCGTTTCTTAAGTATAAAATATAAAGAAGACGTGATTCACTATTGATTCACTAAAAGAAAGCATATTTTTTGTGGTTTCTATAAAATATATTTGAATTTCCAAGACCATCAAAAATCAATGGGAAAAATGCATGCTACTTAAGTAGTCATCTTTTACCGAGCACGCTTTCTACAGGAGATTGAAAAGCAGTGTATTCAAAAGCTGGCATTTTCCCAAGTCCGAAATGTTATAAGATTATGTCGCAAGATAATCAGTATGACAACCGCGACCAAGTAATCCTTCCTAATCGAAAACGCATTTCAGAATTTCAGCCAACATTTCATGAGATAGGTCACTCACTGTACTATCACATGGAATTTTGACTGAAATCCTAAAGTGTGTTTTCGATTGGAAAGGATTACCTAGGTAGGGTTGTAATACAAAGCATCTCGGTCGCGTCGGCTTTTGGACGAGCTTCTTTTCGGCCGCTTGGAAAAACCACACTGCAAAGATTGCTACTTTGGTAGCATGAAATCTTCTAATTGATTTTTAATGCCTCTATAAATTTAAAGATATTTTATGAAAAACATGCATAACATGCTTTTTCTTGTGCACATTTGGTAGCAAATAACATCTGCAGATTTTATCCTCGAAGGTAGGCCACCAGTCGGTTTTAAAAGAATTTTCTATGAGATTCTAAATACGGTGAAATACCCATTCATAAAGCACCTTATCTGTCCATTTATTAATGCTGCTTTTAGAGTATACAAAATGCTTTACATCCACTGCAGAATCGGATTATGGTGACAGCATGTAGAACTGTATGAATTTCCTTCCATGGAAAATATACAATTTGTAGTTTGGAAACCCCGCAGGTCAGGTTAAGAATTATTTGGAAACTGAAAATGTTTCTTTAAGACAGTAAGATACCCTTTCTCCAAGTAGAAAATTTGAGGAAAGTATAAATTCCAACCAAATGAGTACAAAAAGTGTTTTTGTGCTTGTTTTCTATAAAATATAATTGAGCTCAGAAGAGCATCGAAAACCAATGAGAAAATTTCTTACTACGTAAGCAGTCGTTTTTTGCATAGTGTAGTTTTCCAAGCTACCGAAAAGAAGCGAGTTCAAAAGCCGCCACCCTGACGCAACTGAAATATCATGTAATTATGCTGCGCGACAACCAGTCTTACGACCCTACTCAGTTAATCTTTTTTAATCGAGAACATATCTCGGAATCCCGGCTAATATTTCATGCGGTATCTACTCTACAACCTACTGAGCGGCCAACAAATCTGAACAAGAAAGTGTATCAACGGCATGGATGCTTTTTTCTTATTTTAACACCAATTAATGAATTTAACTTCTAGCCTGAACTTTTAAGAAGACCCTGTTATGTACAACATGACATACTTCAATTGCTTTGCTTTTGTTTCCAAGAGATGTAGTATTTGGCCTCCTAACTCTAGATACTAAGTATGTTCGTTTGCCTCGGCGTTGAATGGATGAGTTCGGAAAAGCAGTGTAGGTTATAGGGTCACATCCAAAGCCTCCATATGAGGGGGCGACGAGGTAGCTATATTTACTTAGATCTCAACAACCATACATTCTTATTTGCTTCAAGTAGTGAGCTGCGTAGGACGTTATATACCCAAGTCTGTTTTGTGTTGTGCAATCTTGTGACATATGTCCATCATTGCCTTTTGTTAGAAAATTTCAAAGCACGCCGTACCCATTTTATACTTTTTATTGTTTGATCCATGAAGTGGGGTATGAGCTACGTTTATTCCCCGGTCGTGGTATTATGGTGCCGTATTATAGGCCAGAAAATTTGCTGTCCGGCTCTTCTATTGGAGCATTTTGATCCAACTGTTTACGTAAAAGTACCGACCAGACTTAACATGTTCTGCCCTGGCTTGGTAGCAGGAATTTGTTTAATCATTTTGGAACTTTTATTTCCTGTAGGTAGTTATTATAATGTTTTACCCCGGAAACCAGTTAAAGTCGCCTTTCAGACAATAGCCCCTTTAATTTTGACCACTCAGATGCCCAGGTTTTTAAATTTAATTTCTGGCCGTATGGTCAAAAATATTGGACCCCGAGAACCAGAAAATACCGCCTCTTCACAAGATGAGCTTTGAGGCGATGCCGAAAGTGCATAAACTAACCCCAATTGTTACCGCCCAGTTGCCCAACCTAACGTTGGGCGACGCTGAAAGGGCATACAGTAGTATCCTGTCGCATGGTCTCGGATAAAAGAGAATGGGCTGCCCACGTAGACACCCTCTGGGCGGCAGCACGCATGGAATACAGAGAGGTTTCTAGCAGGAATCTTCTAGAACGGCCGGTTTTACGGGGTGGACAAGTGCCGCCCACTTGCCTCTAAATCACTGTGCCTTAGCTTACTTGCAGAGAGTAACACCGACATCAACGGTGATTATGGTCACTGTTTGACTGCAGCCAACCATAACCCTCTTATTTGCACGTTATTGGCTACCAGCTGACATTTCAACTATGATTGTTGCGATCGGCTATTGTTTTTTTCACTCTCCTGTCACGCGATTTGGCTTCTGCAGCTTTTTGCACTTTTGTTATGTTTGTGTTAACCCTAGCCTTGCCGGGTATGTGGGTCAGATCAGAACAAGTGTCGGAAAATGTTTTACCTGCGAACGGGTCAACGTGTCATGTTGTAACCGAGGAGTGTTACCTACAGGAACGGTCAACTACATCACAGGTCCCCAGAACCTGGGGACCGGGCGTTTAGACCCGAGTCAGTCGATCGTTTAATGCTTTTGCCTTCGGTGCTACGGCCTACCTCCTGTCGATGGAGATCAGGCATATTTACTTGTGAGAGTGCTGTTCACCAATTTGTACCAGTTGCAGGACGAGAATGGGAACATTCTTGCTTCAAACCAGGATGCATTCGTAAATGCTGAGAAGAATGTCTCAGCAGACCTTTTCCAGCCCGTTATATCGCGAGTACACCGTTACTCAGTCACCTCCCAGCTTTAAAACAGGTCGAACTTCTCGCGAAAACAATGTCTGATCTGGAGAATCACTCATCGTTACCAGGCGATTTTTTCTCACCTCTGTGACACACTTATGGCTTTGTCGAGAAATTAATATTCACTGTACTGCTGTATTTACGAGGTGCTTGGCCTAAGTTCTGGCCTCGGCTACAAAAACTTAAGTAGTTGACAGCAGTTGAACTCGGTTTCTGCTTCTCTCTTTGAGCCCGAATTTCCAATTTTGTCCTGCATATTTAAATGAACGCCCTACTGCTCTCTGTCAGCCAATTTATCTATTTGTCTGTCTGAGCTACTTAATTTTGACACTGCGCAGCCGCTTTGGTTGTGTATTCACTGTCCACATCCTCTCCTCTTCTGGCCCACAGCCTTTCACGAGCTCGATCCGCCCTCGAATCGCGGCTTCTTCTCCGAAATCATAAACAGTGTCTCGGACTTGGCCTTTAGTAAGTCCGGACGCTATATCCTCAGTCGGGACTACCTCACCCTCAAAGGTAACTGTTGCTGCCATCCACGTCTTTTCCTTTCTTCTTCCCCCATCTCTGCATCCGCTGTTGCAGGCCCTGCGTGGCCATCGGTGCCTCAACTCTTAAATTCTTGGTCTGTTGTTTACCCTAGGGAAGCCCAAACTGTTTAGCGACTTTCGTACCTGTCTAGTTATTGACCTTAAAGTTGAGAGGTAATATTTGACTCTACTAGAATGTCGAGTTAAGAGGGTATATATGTTTTGGTAGGGCTCGGTTAAAAGTACCCCCCATATTACTAGTGACCTTGCGCCAAATTCTAGGGGAAGAGGGTGGTTAGGGTTGAGGTTGGGGCTAGTGTTAGGATGCGGAAATTGGCAACCACCTGGAATTTAGCGCAAGGCCACCTAAAGTGACTTGCAGTTTGTTATCCTTTTGATGTATATTTTATGTGCTATTTTGACGATAATGTTTTTCTGGAATTGGCGGCTAAACGTAAATGCGAATTCGGCGAACTAGCTGGGTCCTGTCAGCAGACAAGACTTCTGTTTCCACGTGCATTGCACCGAAGTTGGGCCACGTAAATAGTCAAGGTTTTGTTGACTGTCAGTCTGCAACAACAGACAGTCTCTCAGACTTGGGGCTAGCCTGGTTGTCTGTAATAGATTGTCTAATGTGATTATCCAGCATAAACTTTCTTTTGATAAGTGTAAAACACCGTAAATAGGATTAAGGGCAGGGATAAAGTATGTGACCAGGGTCAGAAAAAGGCAACCTGTGGAGCGTTCCTTAGGGGAGTTGTGGCAATAGGAGTGACACGGGTGTGGCCTTATAGGAGCCTACTGGAACTGCCTTAGAAGGAAACTATTCGAGGGAGGCCTCCTCTCCGACTGAGCGGTATGGGCCCATGTGGACAAAGTACAGTACCACGCCTTTGATTTAGGCTGAACATCGCGGGCCCAAAGGATGCATGGGAAACCTGTCTGTTGTATATTGTGGACGTAAAGGAGCAGGTCGTGTCGCAATGTTCTCTGTTGGGTACTCGGCGATGACGGCGATGTGAGCGGTGGGAATATGGATAGGAAGACGTATCTGGCATCTCCTCAACTGTAGACAAACCTTTACTGAAGAATTACGTGTAGGAAATACAGAACGATGAGGCCATATAGGCATTTTGGCAGCACCGCACCCTCGGGCGGTTTAGTTCAAAGAAAGTCCTCCTGCCGGGGTTGGAAATGTTGGAAGGCGCGACTGGATTCCGCCCAAGAAGCTCCATCGAACATCGCCTACGTAGATAAACATAGTAGGCAGCTCACAATAGTAGCCCTACCCTGGTCATATACATAATCCTTACCGAATTCAGATCCGGGCTGTTAACTGGAATAAAAATCGATTGGAAGCCGCCTGCGAAGAGGCTGGCTGTTGTCTAAAAAGTTACATTACAGTTTCAAGCGTTATCGAACTCATGCCTCTTTGATAGGTGCATTATCGTGTAAAATCTGCCCTCCCTCATACTGGACCAACACGGGGGCTATGTCGAATTCTGGCGGGCGTTATAGGAATTCACACCATAAGAAATGCCAACATTTCGGGATGCGGTGGCAGACCCGGTTGTCGGCAGGGGTTGTGCACACTGAGACCCCTGTCGCCCAACCCATTGTTGTTGTTCTTGTCGTTTTTGTTAAAAACCTGGTCATTTGCGGTGCGGACCAGGGGGTGTGGGATGGAGCGCCAAGGTGCGGGTTCGACCGCGCCATCCACCTGCGTCCCCCCACCTCCGGCCTTCTTGACTGTCTTGATACCGGTTCTGGGTGGGGGAGGTGGCCAGGGTGCGGTAGGTGCCGCGCAAGTCCGCATTCACTATACACTAAAGCACGCGTAAGTCACCGTGTCCGCCTCATCTTGCTGTGAAGCACATGGTGGACATCTTCGGCAACGACAATCGAACTGTCTTCGTGTAGAATTATGGCATGCACTTGGCGTCGGTGGATGTCGTTGTAACCGAAGACATCCTTCGTAATATCGACAAACACCTTGCCGTTTATGATGTCCGCAGTTGACCGCCCGACTGGCCGCTCCGAATTTGATAGCCATCTAAACCATCAGCCGTCAACACTTTTTAAAGGTTGCCGTCGGCGCAGTGCGCTTTCTTGGAAAGTCCTTTCCACATATAACCATCTGGACTAACTTAGTACGCTTGTTTAAAAAGAAGACTTGTTGCTTCATAATTACCTCAGGAATTAACCGCTAACTTGGAGTAGATCGGTCTATGGGCGCTGACGGAAATTTGATGTGAATATTTGGGCCACAGTCCATCAGCCACCGCGGGATAACCGCGTGGTATTCATTAAAATGTCCACAGGCAGCTAGTAGTATATGCTGGGGTTAAGGGATACCAAACTGTCAGCACTGGTACTAGCTAAATGCCCAGGCACGTGTTTCCACGATATTCTGCAGCTGCATGGCACACCTGTGAGGGGTCCGGCTCACCAGTGGGTCCCCCAGCATTCCTCGTGCGCTTTCTGGTAGATGCTCCAGTTTAAAAATTTCTGCTTTTTAATATCCTCAGAAATTAGCCGCCAATGTAGAGTAAATCAGTTAAAACTAAGGCGCAGACCGCTCTGACTGATGGACTTCGGCCCAGATATTCATATCAAATTTCAGTCCGCGCCTATAGGCCTTACTTCAAATTGATTTACTCCAAGCTAACAGTTAATTTCTGAGGAAATTAAAAAGCAACAACTTCTAAACTGGAGTATCTACCAGAAAGCTCACGGGGAATGCTCGGGGACCCACTGGTGAGCCGGACCCCTCACAAGTGTGCCATGCAGCGGCAGAATATCATGGGAACACGTGTCCGGGCTTTTAGCTAGTACCAGTGCTGACAACGTGGTATCCTGTAACCTTAAAAAATAAGACCTCATCGCAGACGTAGATGCCCTTTCAGAATGGGGTCTTTTAATCAATACTATTCTTAGCAAATAAGTTTCCTGTGTAAAAACGGCTTGATCCTGGCTTTTCACTGGTGAAGTTAAAATTCCTGCAACTTCCTGTTCCCCGTGAATGATTTCTTTGGGCGTATAATGAGTTCTTTGGTGGGAGACGAATAAAATCGTCGTCTTTCTTACTTGTGGACCGTTTTGGTCCGCCCTGCTTATTGCTGGGCACTGTTCTATCATTAATAATTCGCTACACAGTGGCGTTACTAATATTGAAGATACTTTTCAGCGACTCACGCGACAACCGTTCTGCCGCTAATTTCCGTATTCGTAGTCAACTGCTGATAGAAATTGTCTGGACATCTTTAGCGCACGCGTGACACAGAAAAGTGACAGCATGTCGTGGGCACTCTGCATATTTGTTTACGCCTTGTAATTCACGGTATGGTAAACTACTGTCAAACAAGTTAATTACTGAATTTTATGGCAACAAATTTGCAAAACAAAATCTCTAGAATTGAATCAGTCCCTCTTTTTTGAAAACAATGCAATTTCACATACATGATGTTCATTGACGTAAAATCTAGTTTTCCGTTTTCAGAAGGGATTTATTTGAAGCTTTTTTTACTCGTATTGGTGTCCTTTTATGGTAAAATGCGCTTAAACATGGGGTTTTGATCTGTGAATTTCAGCATCGTAGAAAATTACCTGGATATCAAGAAGGGTTGAATTCCGCCCAAATTTGACCCGTTTTCCTTTCATGAAACAGATTTGGAATACATTCTTCTTTAGTAAATAGCTATCTGCGTCTCAAACCAATTCAGCGTACATAACAATTACCTACTCAAACTTCAATTACATTCTATGACTTTGGCCATCTAGTGTACACGCCAAGGGCATGGCAAAGATACAACTATTGTAATTTTTCTAGTGCCACCTTTCCTTACAAAGTGTTCTGACTGCCCTATTCGTAACAATACTTCAACAGCAAGCGCTCCTTCGTCTCGGACAGCTTCTCGACTCATTCGGAAACTTATTGCTTCAGTCCAGCTCTGTCAACTAGTCAGACAAAGGTTTCAAAAATCCTTGTTTCTTTTTAAGCCCGGTTTGGTGGAATTTAGTTGTGGCCGCACTTAATTTAACATCGCTTTGTACTTCTTATCACTATGCGTACAGTCCCTTATAGCATATCCACCTACTGCTCATTGTACTAAACTTCCTGCCATTTCGGGAACCCCGGTCGTCACCTCAATGTTACTGAAATTAAAAGACAACTGACTGCCGTCGAAGGCCCGTACAGTACGGGACTAACAGACAAACACTCAATGCAGCTGATTCGGGTGTAGTTTTTATTGCTGATTAAAAACACCGGGTTTGAATCTTATTTTAAAAGAGGAGTCAACCTTACGAAATGTTCCTTTCTGGCTTTGCACAAGTTGCTGGCAGGTCAGCTGAATTGAAAAAAAGGTACCTGTCATATGTAATTAACGAAGAAATCGATAGTTATAGTTTATAAGGCATGTTCAACTGCTCAAGCGCGACTTTGTAAGGCTATTTCATCACATAGGAGTGGTTGAACATCCGTCTGTTTGGCCGCCCACAGGAACCTGGCTACAGCTAATCACACGGCAGGCACCACGACGAGGCTGCCAACTACCAAACCACCAGGCGACTATCCAACCAATAACAGCCAATTCGGACAAGGGCAAACTGAGGGAGGCTGAATAAGTCAGGAAGAGCAGCTATCATACTCTTCCCTCTTCTTTGGTTGTTGGTGCTCTTTTCAACTACTGCACCACCCAGCCTGCATCGACACGCTGTAATATAGCAAACAGTGGGCGACCACCTGCTGTCTGGGGCCGCCTAGATGTAGAACTTAGGGGAGCATTGATAACTCCAACGCGCACTTCTCTAACCAACTCCTGTTTTATCCACTAGTTTGGGACCTCAACATGTCCAGAGAACCTGTTGAGACTTACCACGTCCACGACTACTTTCGGAGTAAATTCTGCTCCCTCTATGAAAACGACTGTATCTTCGACAAGTTTGAATGCAGCTGGTCTCCGAACGACAAGTGAGTCACTTACTATATGAAATTGCCCTCCAGGTTTGTTCATGGAAATGACTTAAACAAGTACTTGGTTTTGGGATTTTTGACCTTCGCCAACGTCTTAGCATTTAACACTGCATCAACGTTCTGTGGAGATTTAACCATGTTAGGTTGATATACCCTCTAAGCTGCTCCTCAGTAAGATGAGGGGCAGCTCAGGCGGTTCTAAGATACGACAGAGAACGGTTTCCGTTGCATGTGGCCTCCAATGACAGGTCTATCATTTCTTGTTGCATAATCTGCCCCTGTGAAGCCCCCTCTATGTTC
Organism: Spirometra erinaceieuropaei; assembly: GCA_902702965.1. Classification (NCBI taxonomy): domain Eukaryota; kingdom Metazoa; phylum Platyhelminthes; class Cestoda; order Diphyllobothriidea; family Diphyllobothriidae; genus Spirometra; species Spirometra erinaceieuropaei. The sequence goes on from CACRXP010000163.1 coordinate 773,358, forward strand.
CCCGTTTCTGGTCGCAGTAGCTATTCTCAATTTCCCGCATCACGCCGGGCAAAGGTCGCTTTTAAATACCTTATTCTCCGAACATACGAATTCTCGGTTGCACAACCCCTCTAGGACAAACATGACTTCACAACGCGGTTACAGAGCAAATAGGATAGTTCATAGTTTGAATTCCCCAAGCGGTTGCGGCTGTTCATGTGAGCCTTTTTTTCGGGAAGGGGACCACTTTCTGGACAATTGGAAGCAATGATAAATGTCGGTGTTGCATGTGCCAGAACATCTGAGCTACTTCTCACTGACCTGCCTTTGAAACTCTCCCGCCCCTTATGTCGCCGTTGGTGTGCTGGCTGTTGGCTGACCGATCAGCCATAAAATCCACTCTCAAAGTTAAAAGTATCAGCTAATTCAACGTTAAACTTTCCAGACTTGCATTTTTTATGGCCCACACAGTCTGCAGCCAGTCATTTCGGGGGGCGTATGGGAGAGGAGAGTGAGTGAGGCCGGCATCCTCACGGCTCATCAGCACATCCCTCATTGTAATAAATCTGACGCGCTTGCACCTATCCTGACGCGCTGGTAGTCGTGGCTCGGAAGTCTGTCAACTGACGGGATAAATCGGTCCCTGTCAGGACTGTGAGGCAGGCTCAATTGCCCCTTCTTCATGTGACCCCTATGACACTCACTTTTGTCGGATCCAAGCCGCCGTCTTGAAAATTCGGTATATTCTTTGTGGACCAGGCCGTGCCTGGCACACACACACACAGACGGGCTGTGTGGCTTTGTCAGTCACTACACCCGTGCCTACCTCCGTTCGTCTTACTATCGGAACCAGCTGGGTGAGGGAAAGAGAGAGGTGGTAGTGCGGTGGACGCTGCGCAAGTCGGCCTCTCGCGCAATTTACTCGTGATGCGTCCACTCCGTAGAGCATACGGCGGGCTGGGTCGTTCGCAGTAGCTATTCTCAATTTCCCGCGTCATGCTGGCCCAAGGTCGCTTTTAAATACCTTATTCTCCGTACATACGAATTCTCGGTTGCACAACCCTTCTAAGACAAACATGACTTTACAACGCGGTTACACACAAATAGGATAGTTCATAGTTTGCATTCCCCAAGCGGTTGCGGCTGTTCATGCGAGCCTTTTTTTCGGGAAGGGGACCACTTTCTGGACAATTTTCGGTAACAATCGGAAGACGGCACCCAAAAAAATCCGCCTAACCAAAGCGGCCTGTCTTACGGGAGAGGTGGTAATAGGGGTTGTTTTATGGGTGGTGGCTGGTCGGGATGTACGATACTAGCCGACAGAAGGTCTTATTCGAACAGGTGATTGATCGAAGTTGGTCCGCTCTCCGTTCCGTTATTACAAAATGGGTAGCCAAAGGCAGTATAGTTGTAACGAACGAGTGGAAGGCGTACAATCGTCTCCCCTCAGAAGGTTATCTACATTTCTCTATTAACCACTCAAGCAACTTAAAGGACCCTACCACCGGACGGCACACGAATGCCATTGAGGCATACTGGAGTAGACTGAAAAGGAAACTCCACGAGGGAGGCCCTGTATGTGGTCGAGCTGTGTGGGCTCATATAGACGAAGTACAGTATCGTCTTTGGTTTGGCCTTAATGCCATGTCTTTGACAGATGCCTGGGAACTGTTTCTGTCCCATGTTGTGCAGACTTATCCTATTTAAAAGTGATTTTGTTTTGTAATAAACTGCCATAATGCGAATGTATGCCGTATATTCAGGTGTACATCTGTAACGATGGGGAAGGTTGGGTAACAGCGATCATCGTCCATGTAACCTCCTGCGATGTTCGTTTGGCCAGCCCATGCTAGGCGGTTGCGGAAAGTCCAAGTAGTGCGTGAAAGTAGGCCTGCAACCGCTGATATAGCCTGAAGTCCACTGTTAAAGGTATTATTTCTAAGTAACGGATTTTTTTGGGTGCCATCTCCTGATTGTTACCGCGCTGGTAGTCGTGGCTTGGAAGTCTGTCAACTGAGGGGATAAATCGGTCCCTCTCAGGACTGAGAGGCAGGCTCAATTGCCCCTTCTTTATGTGACCCCTATGACACTCATTTTTGTCGGATCCGAGCCGCCGTCTTGAAAATCCGGTATATTCTTTGTGGACCTGGCACACACAGACGGGTTGTGTGGCTTTGCCAGTCACTGCATCCGTGTCTTGGCTTTATCTTGCTATCGGAACCAGCTGGGTGAGGGAGAGAGAGAGGAGCGTGCGGTGGACGCTGCGCAAGTCGGCCTCTCGCGCAATTTACTCTTGCCGCGCCCACCCCATGGAGCGCACGGTGGTCTGTGTCGTTTGCAACGGTCGGACTGCCGTACTCTATCCTATTCATTTAATATCGTTGTGCAGTTATCGAACATTCTGGAGAACAGAACGTCCTGCTCGGGAGGAAGAATACTCGGATACCTTCTGGTATTTGTTTACTGCTCAGCGTATACATTTCGGAAAAGTTGGGTGTCCAGATGGAAAGAGGTTGTGTTAAAGGGTCAGATTACTACAAATCAGAAGATCCTGGGCGAGGTGTGCCGGTCGGGCGTGCGATTCATCAGAGAAGGGCCTATCTTCAGCGGACGGGCTCTCCATTTGAAACGTGGTTCATTGAACGACTCGAACGATAAATGTGTGTTCCGGCCCGCGAAGTATGTCTGTTTAGTTCCTCTATCCAGGTTATCCCACTGTGCATGTCATTTTACTCGTGCATTCGAGGGGAAGGAAAGAGAGAAGGAGTGTGGGTGAGGCGGATCTTGCGTAAAATTTTCCCCAGTTGCTCAATCGACCCGCGTTTCAGATAAAGGCACCTACTTTGTTGAACTTCCACGAATACCAATAGGCGAATATTTGAACTCTGTCAGCAATCCGCTGTGTTGCACACCTATCAGCACGCTTGGTTAACAGCCAGTTGTCCAAACGCTGTGCAGCCAGTGTTATCAAGGTCTGATAAATTAAATATGAAGTGCCTAAGTTCTGCCGGCTGTACGCCGTTTTTGGCCACTCCTCCCTCATTAGCTGCTCTGTAGCCCGGGTTGAGGACAGCGAGTGGTCGTCTTCGAAGTCCTCAGGCCGCAACTGACTGCCTGCCCAACCCCGTAAGCTGATTGAGCACGCTTGATGAGATGAGAGCGCTCCTGATGACCGACCCTCGACCGTCTACAAGAAGAGCAATAACGACTACTGTGACGTGAGTCGTATCAAAATCGCTGCGAAGGTCTTTGCCGTCGCCAACCTGATGCAGTTTCAGGTTGAGCTTAATTCGACGAGACCCAAGCAAACCTGGTTTCGAGCCGGTCATGGACACTCCGAGCAAATATTCGTCTCATGGCCCATTAATGAACCGATACAAAATACAATGGGCAGCTATTCGGCTACTGCAGGAGCGTTGTAATTAAAGCCTACGGCCACATGAGGACATTCAGGGCTTTCGTAAACAACAACCCTTCACAACCGTTTGAGTTTCAAATTACCTCTTTACAAGGCTGCGCCTTGTTCACCGATATTTTTAACTTCGCTAATGACCGGATTCTGGGAAGACCGTTTGCGCATTTAACGGGATTAAAATTGCACCCGAACGATGGCTTACTGATTTTGATCACGCTGATGATATCGCCCTTGTGGCCTCAAGTCATGACGACCTAGAAACCAAGTGTCGGGGGGTAAATTAAGTCGCTAAATCAGATGGTTCATCGAGCTGCATCTTGGACCAGGTGTGATCATCCCGAAGGATTTTCGCTCATAAGCTTTAACACCGGACTGTTTCACCTATCTCTGGCAAAGTTGCCACCAAATGGATAACACAGTCGTCCGGATTGATGATGCTGTGGTATTTGCAGGTATTAGGTGTGTATGGATCCGTTGTGATGTCAATCGCCACAAGGATACCAGACATCCACTTGTCAGTCCTCTTCTGCGACCTGCAAGATCAGCTAGAGTTGAAGGTGTTTGTCACCGTTGGCTGAGAGTCCCCCTTTCGTGTGAAGCACACCGGCTTCGTATCGAGAGGGAGAGGGGGGAGAGTGAGAGAGTCCTCACCTGCTGCAACAACATCGCAGGAGTACTTCGCGCCATCCAAGAATGAGGACTGAGTGGAGGAGGCATGAGGAGCAGGCGAGCTCAAAACCGACAGCACAGTCGTCGAGAACACGGTGGTGGTTCCTGGGCCTTCGCAAGAGAGGAGT
>CACRXP010000163.1:789947-815241 GCA_902702965.1 Spirometra erinaceieuropaei
ATCACCTGTTCGGTCACCACGACTTGGCAGGTAAGTATCAGTCGGATCCTTGTGCGCCTATTCCAGTGGGAACCAGCTCCATGTCTTAATTTGTTAACGAAAGCCTTGAAGAAAATAGGAGAATCAGCAACAATCACACCTTTCATGAAAAAGTGCAAGCCATCATGAGGAATCGTAGAGCAGCAACGCAACGTCAATGTCATAGCAAGGTGCCCGTAGGTGAGCGCCAGTTGTGGAAATTAACATTCTTGTCGGGGCAAGGAGCCCAGTGAGCCTACTTAAAACCAAAGCGGTCATTACACTAAACCGAGGTATGAGCTGGAACTTCACTCCCACGATATTTAACGACTTGGGATCCCAACATTTTCCGGCTTGCGACATATTACATTCCCTGGCTTATAGCCGGAAGTAGACGATGGCAAATGCGTAGCGTGAACTGTTGATCTGATTGGCTGGTGGCGTAAAATAAACCAGAAGGGGCAAGGATGCTATCTGGAATGCCTTTATTTATCGCGGAGTAACATAAATAGCACAGCATAAATCACAAAGAAATACCCACCACTATACCGGATATCTCGGTTTTAATCAACGCCGATCCGACTGGACCAAATCCTTGTACTGACGACTTAGTTTAAAATGGCTGGGAACAAATGTCACTAGTGATGGCTAGTTTTTGAATCAAGACTATCAAAAGGTCTGGATGTCATTGAAGCTCCGGCACATTTCAAATACTTGAATTTGCAATCGCAATGCCTGGTCCACAGGTTTCTAAACTTGCGCACGACCCCGTGGAACTCGTTTTCCAGATGCCAGTAAACAAGAAACAGAGCTTCTGGGTTACTCCAGATACCCCAGACAAGGGCTGCAGTTGAATAAAAGTGTGCATTTGACACAAAAACGCAAAGGTGCTAACGGAGGCTATCCGAAAACCAGTAGTGCTCAGTATACCTACGCGCAAAATTGGAGGCTTGTGAACCTGTGTGAAACTCCGGTGAACTGTGACACTGTAAAGGCTGAGCTATTAAATAGTACGAGTGATGTTATTTTAATCAAAACGACACTCATAACGGCGATGCCGTAAAAGATGAACAGGCAGAAAGGTGAACTCAATGCTAACTGCAGTTAAAAGTTAAGTTGGCAAACACGTCAGGTCAATGCAGTTACATGGAGGAACGAATATATACAAAATTAACAGTGTTTATAGGTGTCTTAAGGGCCAGTATGTCATTAAAACTCATCTTCCCCACGCAGCCCGCAGGACGAGGTGGGAGGGTTTTGGTCTTCAGGGCTGGGGAGGGGGTAAGTCTCTGAGTGCAGTTAATAAAATAATACAAAGTCAGATGCCGAGAACTGAGAAATATAAAAAACACGGAGACCCCGCCTGAGGACTCAAGATTAAAGTAACCAGGGGTGAAGGGAAACTGCGGAGGCATCATCCAAATGCGCAAAACAGGAACTACATTAGGACGGAGAAACCTGTTCATAGTTACCAACAGGTTATTCACCCCACAATAAGTGATTATGGGCAAGACCACGTCCCAGTTTGCTTGGCAGACTTAGATGACCCAGGTTGAATCCAACTGAAAGAGCCTGAGGGACGTAGAGGCAGTAAATACCCTCTTCTGCCATTTAGGAGAGAAGGCCAAAGTTGCTTTAGAAGTAGGAAGGCTATAGCATGCTGAGCTGGAACGTCGCACGTAATGACGCACGCACACACTTCTACACCGTCTCGACTGCTGGTCATCGTCCTAAACTGGAGGATAATGTCATCCGCTGCCTTCATGTTTTTCTCTTCCCCTCCCAATTGGCACCATCGCCTAATTTAACCGTTGTGCCACGTTGTCAAATAGGTAAATTACGGGACAGGACCGAGCTCGCGGCTAATTGTGATGTGGCCGTGCTCCAACAGTCTTCAAAGCTTTCCTCAGTCGCTGGGTTGCCATCTTTGGTGCCCTCTCCATTATCACGGCTAACCGCGGTGCCCAATTTGAATCTAACCTCTACCAGTCTCTTCTCTCCTCTTTTAGGCTGTACTCGCATCCGCACTACAGTCCATCATGCGGCAGCAAACGGGATAGTCGAGCGGTTTCACCGTCAGCTGAAAGCCTCCCTACGCGCCGCAGACGATCCTAACTGGACAGACCACCTCCCTCTGATCCTGTTGGGCATTCGTTCTTCGCTCAGGTCGTACCTTAAATGTTCCGCTGCTGAACTCGTGTTCGACGAAACCGTTTGACCTCCTGGTCAGTTGATCTCGCCAACCCGAGAGTTGCAGTCGAGGATTCTACCAATCTCATTCACCGTCTCTGGAAATTCATGCAAACACTTTCCGCGGTGCCGCCCAGGCCATCTGTCTCGGAATCTTACCTCGAGAAAGACTTGGCGACATGCTCTCACGTCTATCTCCGATGTGATGGAGTCCGCCGGCCCCTTCCGAGTTATCTCTCGTGGGACGAAGAACTTCCGCATCCAAAACGGAACTCGCGAGGAGGTCGTGAGCGTAGACCGTCTCAAAGCTGCCGTCCCGAACACTCATCCGGATGAACTCTGTGGTCCCCTACCCCCTGCTCCACATCCCCGGCCCCTTATCCCTCCTTCTGGTATACTTCCTCTGCCCCCATGTCCGCAACCCCTAACTGCAACTACCCCTTCATCAACCTCCAACACTGTAACTGAAAGTCATACTCACTCTTCACCTGTGCCACCTGTATATATCACCCATAGTGGACACCATGTTCATTTTCCTGACCGTTTGGTTACTCATGTTTTTTTAGACATGGACAATTCCTTCGGTGTCTCTGCGTGCCGCCTCCGGTCTAGCCGGGGGGTGGGGGTGCTGTGGCAGTTCGCGTCTCCTTGCCTCCCGCCTCTGTCACGCTGCCTTCCTGTCCGCCCCAACTCTTTGTCGATACGCTGCTGGGACGCGAGGCTTTTCACCAACCTCGCGAGTGCTAGATGCCAATCAACGCTGTCTCTTCTCTGATTGGCTGGCGGACGCGGGGACAACAAAAGGCGCACACGCGCTGGGTCTAAGGACCTCGAAGGTGGACACAGACAGAACAACTTGCTTTGAGAGCACGCGGCGACTGCTTACAGAGACTTCGCGTACGCACTTCCACAGCAGTAAAGGTTGCCCAACCCAATCCGTCTTCCCTGACTTCTGATTTGAGAATCTTAGTCTTGCCGACCACACCACCTTCAGACAGTGATAACAGAGCAGGTAAATCGTCAGTTTGTGAGGAGTATACACATCCCCGGAACCGAGGAGATAAGACACCCATAGTGAACGTCTATTAAAGTGTAAAAGAGGAGGCGACTGTACATTATGTAGAAGTGTGAAAGGAGGGCGGTATGGAGTGTGGATGCTAGTGAGAGTTTTGCGAAGCATACATGTCTTCAAAAGTATACTTAAAGTGCTTGGCGGCCCAGTAGTAGAAGCCTCCGTACGCGAATCCAAGGGTGGTTCCAATTACTGAGCCAACGAGCATAGGAACAGGGCCTCTAGGTAGACAGAACAAACCCAGGGTACAGCCTACAGTGAGAAAAACAGGCAGATAATTAGCCAATTTTTGCTCGAGACGAGTATCAAAGGTAGAAATGCAGTTAACGCCTTAGTTGCATCAACTGCAAAAAAGACCAGAAAAGAGCTTTATTGAGAACTAAACCATACATTCATTCGAAAAACAACGAGAAAACGGTGGTAAACCCTGGCTGTTTTCTTATTTCTTGGCACTCACAGTGGAATGACAGACATGAGCAAGGCAGGATGTGCTAGCCGGAACCAGTGCGTGGTCCAAGGCTGTGTGCGTGGGCAAGAGCTCGAATCGGAATAGTGGCCCACATACATTACAACAAGCATAATTCGAAGGTGGTCCAGTGGAGGGCGTAAATTATAACGCTCGCAGTGGAGGGTGAACTGAGCGTACTCGAAAACGGGCGCCTGACACGGACTGCCCTACTGTGGGAGCACAATTGACGGTCATAAACACCCACTTTCCGGTGGTGACGAGCAAAGAGGTAATAGGCCGGTTTCTACACAAAGCATACACACCAGCTCGAAAACCGAGGTTAAGCTAAAAAAAACAGCTTTTCGGCACCAGGAAACCTAGGCGACCTTAGTTCGGCACGCGTTTACTAGGTGCTGTTGTGAGTGTACAAGAGCCGGCCTTCCCGAGACAAATAATAGCTGAGACTGACAAATTGCCCCGGATGAAGAGGGGGAAAAAAGAACGAGCCCCTACAGCGGCACCCCGCAAAAGATATTCGGGGGAGAGAGGGGTGGAAATGCCTTCAGCGAATTGAATATCGACTGTCGTGGGCGGAAAATCGCCTCGTGTGCCTGATACTACAAAGTCGGCAACATCGGAAAAGGAACATAGTTTGCATCACAAAGCAGTACGTCTCAGGGCACACGCATGGAGGTTGGCCGTAAGGAAATGTGAGTTTGACTGTCGGGACTAAAACACGAATTGTTCGGCAGACCAACAAACTCTAAGCGGGGTGGGAACACTCAAAATGGAGATTTAGGAGTATGTAGATGAGTGGTGTATATTCGGGTGGGCGTGTGGCGGTTACGACCTTTAGGTCGGGCCCTGCTCAAGAGAAAATAGACATCGGTAGATGGCGAACTATACGATGTATAGCAGATATGGAAACTGGTTGAAATAAGCTGGGCGAAACGCGAGCCCACGGTGGGCTGGCGGTGTGCGCCAGTGAAGTTGCGAGGTCGAGGCAATGCTTATTTTGGCGGTCGGCGCGAATGTCAGTGATTGAAGGACGGACCACGGCGTGAAACAAGAGCACATCTAAGAGTCTGCGGCAGGGCGAGCGACCGACATGTTCTAGAACAAAGGTGGTGAGCGTTTGATGACTCCAGGAATTGGGTGCCCTGAGCAGGGAGAGGGGGCTGGTCATCTCGATGGACTGACCATGATATTAGATTCATGTGGTAGCCATTTCGTTCTGCTCTCTCGCCCTCTATGAAGCCGCGCCGAGTGCAGCGGCCACATCTCAAAAGGTGGTGAGAAAAATTGGCACGTAGTTTGGAGTTGGGTGGGGCCACGAGAGGGGGACCAGCCGCGCCCTGACATCAATGAAAAGGGCTCTATGCCAGGTCAACTCTGTGCGCGCTGCCCAATAAACGATAGTTTTAACCTAGTCGTCCTACTGAATCACGATGGCATTGGGAAGAAGGTGACGCGAGGCCGCGCAAGTTGCCCTCACAATAATTCGACTCAAGCGAAAGATGTCCTTTCCCTTTATCATACTCACTTCAATAACTCGGAACTGCGGCGACGGATTAGATAACCTCCCGCCAGTGGCCCAGGCACACTGTAATACTGACCGCCCAGTACCCGATGAACTTTAGGTGACTACAGAGGAGCCGCGGCCACCCCGTCGTGTGGACGCAGGACGGTGACTTGTGCGACAGTTAATGGTGAGGGAGACTTTAGCAGCATCCACCGCACTCCTCTTCCTCACCCACAGGACTCCGGTAGGAGGAGTGAGTAGGGACGACTGGAGGCGGGTTTGGACGCAGTGGTTGGCAAAGCGAAATATTCCATACACGACCCAGTTCCCCTAGAATGTACCAAGCCCTCCTGAGGGTCACCCGGATCTTAAATGAGTGGTGGTGTCACGAAGGCCACATTAAAAAGGAGGCATTGAGTCTGAATCTCAGTTCTGAGAAGGACCGAACCGCCAGTACTCACGCCACTGAAGACACCCAGTCATTATTCCAAGATGGAACGGAAACGAAAGTATGAACAGCGACAATTATGGGTAGGGGTGGGGTGGAGAAAATTATTCGGCGGTAAGGAGTCTCTGTGATCGGTAGGAGACCAGTTATAGTGGTTGGTCAGTAATCGGGCAAAGGACGACTACAAAAGCCATGCTATACTTGTGCGGTCCGCGTAAAAGAACTGATGGGGTGCTTTCAATAGATACCTCGGACTTAAACAGAGCGGAGCGATGTCAAGTGAGATTTATTGAAAGGTCTCAGCCTCCTAAAAGGAGGTGGAATACCTTCAATTCCGGGCCCAAAAAACAGCTAATCTTCCAGAAACGAAGGCATGCCGGCAAAAAGAATCCAAAACAGGAATGCTTGCGACAACGTGATGAGGCACAGTACGCTTCAGGAGATGGTACCTGGCGCGGAGGATGTGACAGTTCGAAAAACGTTTCCACAGGAGCATGCACGACTTACCAAAACAAAGTCCATGCTCCCAGTAACTGGTTTGACCCCGATAGGCCGAGAGAAGTAGAGGTGCATACCTAAAGATTAAAAAATAAAGGGTTCTGAGAGTCGGACCCCACTGGTGGTCGTTTGCGAAAGAACATCAAAGCGTACGCACAGGCCTGCTGTCAAGGGAGTTGAGCATTTGCTAACAAACTGAATAATTATAAAAGCAGCGGTGCTAGCCGTAAGTCGGCATTAGATAGATTGAAAAGTAAGAACAGAGCTGATGCTCACGTAGCTATGGAGCTCTCATTGTGTGCCCTTTATGGCAATCCTCGTTTATGAGAGCCCGGACCCCCTCCCTTAAATTCTGGTTCGTTTACGTGAAGGGAACCGTCGCACGTACAGACGTGGATCCAGTTTTGTCAGACTCCATTCACACAGACATTTTAGCGTAGTCACTGATTTATTCCGAGTGTAGTTACCGTGAGTGGGCGAAAGTGCCCGGCGAAAGCAATCTTGCCACGGTCGCAGTCCTCTTGGCGTTCGTAGGTGAATGTGTACACCACAAACACCTTGGTGTAAGACCGCCTCTAATGCGGAAATGGCGGCAGGGGGTTTTACGGGTGAGGCCCTTTGAGAGAACGGACGATGCGGTTGAAGCAAGTCAGAAAACCATGCTTACATAATATGCTTGTTTTAATGAGTTTGACATCTCCGAATTCAATTTCGCGCAATATAAGCCGTAACCAACGGGGAACGTGCGATCTTATAAAGAAAATTCTGCACGCACATTTTCGAGGAACGCCCAAGTAACTAAGCCGGAAGTGAAGTGACCAATGAGCTTTCGGTAAGCGTGGTGAGGCTCCGATCGTACAGTCCCTTTTACAATCATGCCTGGGGGGTGTATGTATTCATATTCTATCCTCTTGGCCCACAGTAAGTAGCCTATTCCAGTCGAATGCAACTTGAATTATCTCAGCCAACCTTCATGAGCTTTACTCCATAATGCAGGTTCTCAGTTAACCTTCTATTAAACCTATACTACTTTTGACGGGACAACAATGGCTACTGAAAATATCGGTGCCAAAAACCCAATCCTTATAAATGGCTACTGATGGACCCGCTCTCTTGGCATAAATTAATGCGCTTGAAGTAGCGTTGAGCAGGTAGGCCAGTCGATAAGACTGCGGTCGCCTGTGCTAGCGGTCTTGTGGCCGAATTCTATGATTGATAAGGAGGTTTAGCGACACGGGACAGCGAAATCTGGCCAAGTAAGTAGTGACGCGTTTCCGCTAAAATTAACAAGCTGTTAGTAGTGAATAAAGAATGGTCCCCAACTTCTGGACATAAATAAACGTACAGGAAACCAGATGCCACGAAGTAAGACTTGATGCCGACAGAAAGGCCAATTTTTGTAGCTTTCCATATGACGTGGTCCATAGCCATCCTCTAAAAAAGCGACATGAAAGGCGTTTACGGTTATTTAGTCAAAAGTATGATATTCGAAAACAGCGAATGTCCGCACGTTAAATTCCGTGACGGACAAACGAGGTGGAACGTTGTGCCAGTTAAACGGAAAGCCCGCACTCTCAAAACATACAAAACACTTGTTTATCTGAATCAAAATTTCGACACAAGGATGATTATGCTCAACTAAGAGCAGGCGGACCAACGCAGTTGAGGATTTGCTTTGCTTCTTTGGTCGGATTTAGTTATGTAGCTCCACCTGATGCAAACAAACCCTAGTCACCTCTAATACGAGATCGGTGGTAATAGAGGTTTTTGTAGGTGGGGCCGGAGAACGCACAGGCGACGAGGTCAAGTAGTTGTATGCAAAAGAAAAGCTACCGGGAATGCGCGGTTGTACTTTTAATGATTGAGAAATAGTTGCGCTAACCCCTAATCCCAAACCCCAACTCCAACAGTATTGTGTCCATAAGGTGGGGCTACGAAACAACATATTACCGCTTCTTTTTCCCTGACTTAACAAGCAGTAAGGCGATTTTGATTCGGAGAGTGGGACCTAAGAGGCCCTGGTGGGTGGATGTACGGTCACAAAGCTTTTAACCAAGCTACAACTCACAGGTAGCTTATGTGGAAGACGGAAAAAATAAGCCCAAGACACTTGTGTTTTTTGGAGAGGTTGTCTTCTGTTCCAACCGCCGATAGACGGGGGACGTTGTAAAGACAAGGACCGGCTGGCTCCCTGCAAAAAGGGGCATACTACAGAAGAACCGCCGATGCCAGCTTCCACTAGCTAGGGCATTACCTTGGCCATTTCTGGAGTCTGCCACACTGTCAGTTGATTTGACTTGGTGAACATGTCAAAAATGCCCGGGATGCAGAGCAGGGAAGCGGTGCAACCGGAGATTACGGCAATTCCTCCGGTGAGTAACCGCAGAGAGCGGACGTAGTTGGCCAGCCTCCCCTCGTCGGACTTCCTATGGCAGTGACAGACCGAAAAATTGCGAAGTCAGCAATCGAGACAGGGCGACTTCTGAGGACATGAGAGCAAAGGCAACATTGAATATCGAAGTTACGCTGAGAGTAGATGGGACAGGCAAGAGGGTGAGAGGCAAGTGAAGACCGTGGCCCGCTGCGTATGAGATAACTATGCAAACACGACAGGTTGCAGATCACAACCAGATCTACCTTGTGCAAAACAAGGCACCATGGCTGAACAAAATGGCAAGGCTATATTCCGAAAATGCGGCGGTGATTCAATTTAAGTGCAATTTGGCTTTTAGAAAAACTGGAATTCGCAAGCCATGGGCAGGATTGCTTTCTGGTGCACGCTAGATGGAGCCCTACAGAAATGTGGGAGGACGCACTTTTTAACTTAGGTGAACTTGAGGGCTCACCGTAGGCCTTTACCACAACTGGCATAACTGCACTAGAGGGGACTTCAAGGTAGGAGAGCTCAATAAGAATCGACACGCAAGGAGAAGAAACTAACTCCAAGAAGACGCAGTCCCAGAGCCTGACCAGTGGCGTGTCCTTCAGGGCATATCGGCTGAAGAGCAGAGTGGCACCATCAAGGGTAGCAGGCGCCCGCTTATCCAGACTGCTCAAAGCACCAGCGGTAATGACGTCATCGCGGTATTGCAAAGCCTGCTCCACTTCTTCAGAAGTTTCGCCGAGGATGTCGTCATCAGAAGCATCTGACGCTGGTGGAGGCACAGGCGCCCTCCCCATCCCGACTGCTTTACAACAACAGGAATTACGCAGTTAGAGACGGATCAGCTCCCTAAAAAGTAAGCTTGAAAATCGTAAACTTGAGTGCGGCAGAGGCGTTAGAACATGCAATTTCGAAAGTTATACTTCGCAAATGGTAGGACCGGCCGAAATGCACTGATATAGGAAGACCGCTTAGGACGGAAGTGAGTCATGAACTGCCTAACTTTTAAGGAAAAAGGCTTAAGAGAGCTTCGCGGTGACCAAACAAACTGCCTTCTGTAGTTTGAGACGAGGAAGACCCTAAACTTATTTTGGGTCTTATTTAGAGGCATGGCGATAGGTTTCAAAAGAATCTAGGGGACTGGGTTCAAATCATGAGCCTGATCAGATGATAAAGGCATTGCCTCTGATCTAGTGTATTAATTTAGTCCGTAACAGAACGCGTGACTGGGACGTCGTGATATAAAAGTCTTAGCCGAAAAAAAGAATGGGAAGGACTGTTGACTTTTAAGAAGTAAACGCCCACAATTGGTTGAAGAGTCACCAATCAACTATTGCGTATCTTAGGACATGGCCTAACCTTCACAAGTTTGGGAAATGACCATAAAGTTTAGTTATATACACTAGGAAACGTAACTACACATGTGCCAACGATCAAACTAGGCGGCAGACCGAGCGCGACACTATCAGGAGGTCTGCAAACGGTGATAAAACGAACACAGTGACACGGAAAGACTAACAAATGTGAAAACGAAAGGGAACTCTGAACTACTAAGAGAAAGCGCAGTGTTGGTCGCATGGATTCACAGCAGAGCGCAAACCGCAGGACGACCTAAACGACTGGTAGAGTGCTCATCGGACGATTAGCCAATCCAGGAGTGCAAATGACTTTCCTTATTGATAAACAACAGACAAATCACACACACACAGGGGAACAAACAACCGGGACCTCGGCGCGAAAGCAAATGGGAACCACATAGGCATCCCTCTTATGCGTCCACCTCGAGAGAATTATTTTGGAGTTGATCTATTTGGATTCACTGGTAGACTGGACGCAGAACTGCGAAGAACAAAATGTGACTTTGTTACCTTTGCCCACCAAACAGGCTGCTGAGGGAGCGTAAAAGCGTCTTCTACGGAGGGTCGCTGTTACGTGGATGGTTACAATAGATGACGTTTCTTTGAAGCCTCGCAGATTGGAGGCAGGAATGTGGCCCGTTTATCCTCTAGTACGTTCAGGAAGAGTTACTTTCACATAATGCAGAGGAAGACGAAAAAAGCAACCGAAGCCAGATGCTTAATGAGGCGCTCGGCTAAATTATTCCAGCGTATGTGACAATTCAGCGCCGCAAGCGACGAGATCTACACTGCGCAACCGCGACTTGTATGAGTTTGTTTATAACGAGGCAGACTTGCGAAACATCTACCTAGCCCTCCCCCTCCCTCCACGTCCACCGCGACCTGTTAGTTAGAAGTCCACGCCTCTAATCACTGGGCCACGAGCCCGTTGCCCTGTCGGTTTCGATCGGGAATATACAATGGTAGGGGAGCGCTCACCGATCGTTCTTACGGAACTCACTCGTGTCGTTGTGCCTTACACGCTCTCTCTCGAGCCCAACCAACAGCCGCACAGCGGCGCATGATATCGGCAGAATAGCATTACCGACAAAGACAAGGGAGACTGGAATGGTCATTTCTGGCTTATTAGCCGTCGTCAGCCAGTCAGTTAACAAAAGTAAACAGCTCTTCTACGCGAGCCACACGCTACTTCGCCCCTGCTCTCGCACACAGCAGACTTCATTCAAGGCGGGCCGCATGTGAGTGAGTACAAAAAATTCACTATGGGGAGCCTGACGGCCGCGCTTGGGGAGGACCGGGTTGTTGTCAAGTAGCGACTTTTCAAGCCACAACTTTCAGAGCGTCATATTTGGTAAGAAATGCGCTAGCTTGTCATAAGATGTACCTCAGTTTGGCCCTTTTTCACTCTTCCTACCACGCACCATTTGGCCGGCTCGGGTCCGCCAGCCTGAGCCTGGCAGCTCATCCGTCATTGCCGAAATTGGCAAACTTCACAGTACAGTAGGTGGGCTAACTCATGAAATCTCAACAGAAATTCTGAAATGCGTTTCCGTTTCGAAAAGAATAATTAAGTAGGGTTGTAAAATCAATCACCCTGCAGCATAGTCCTATAATAATCCAGTTACCTCAGGACGCCGGCTTTCGGATGAAATTCCTTCCGGCTGCATGCAAAAACTCTGCTCTGTAAAAAATGGCTACTTAAGTAGCATGCATTTTTCTCATTGATTTTCGATGCCCCTAAAAGTCCGATTATATTTCATGGAAAACCTACACAAAACATTCCTTCTTTCGCTCATTCAGTAGAAAATTACGTCTTCTTTCAATTTTACACTCAGAGAAAAGGAAAATTTTGGTTTTATAAAACTTTTCCAATTCCCGAATAATTTTGAACCCGATCTGCCGTTACACTTGCATTCAGGGTTCCCAAACTACAAGCCGTATAATTTCGCGTACGGAAAACCATACATTTATGCACCATATTAAGAGGAGACCATATAGGATTTATAAAATTAAGCAGTGGATTTGAGCCAAATTGTTAACTTTACAAGCCATGTCGGTAAATGCAGAGACATGACGTTTTATGAAGGGCCATTTCACGGTATTAAAAAATCTCACAACTAGAAACTTTTTTAAAACCGACTTATACCCTCCCTTCGAGTATAAATTTCAAAGAAGACGTAATTTTCTACCGAATGAGCAAAAGAATGAATATTTTTATGCAGGTTTTCCATGAAATATAATGGAATCTTTAAGAGCATCGAAATCAATGAAAAAATGCATTTTACATAAGTAGACACTTTTTACGGAGTATGGTTTTTGGATGCAACCGGAAAGAAGTTTGTTCGAAAGCCGGCGTCCTGGGGTAACTGAATTATTATAGGATTATGCTGCATGATGATCGATTTTACAACCCTATTTAATTATTCTTTTCGAAACGGAAACGCATTTTGTAATTTCTGTAGACATTTCATGAGTTAGCCCACCTACTGTAGGGCTGATAATATGTGCGCACACATGGCCGAAACGGCGCATGCGCGCTATGCGCCTTAGTAAAAGTTCCAGAAACTGGTTCTCTAGCCATGTTTCGATATCATCTGCGTTGATAGGCACAGTCGGTTATTTTGCGTTTCCTCAACATCTGTTGCAGTTAGCTACGATTGTAAAAGACAGAGGCTTCATCTTTGGCTGTACTATTGTTCATCGTAGACCGTGTGAAGTTATGTTGTTTCCCTGGACATGAGTCCTGTCATTCACACCGAACCGGCCCTTAGTATCACCACTGTGCAGATCAGATGACTTCAGTGTCACTGGCGAGGGTGGCGACCGATAGTATTTTTCAATTATGCTTAACGCCCCCATGCTCCAAGATTTGTGCGTGATTCGAGCTGGCAGTACATGAAATGCGTAGAAGAGTTACTTGTAGTAGGGCTGCACTAGTTATTCCCATTAAGCGAGATTCGGCCAATGAAATTTAACCTGGGTGCAGTACGGCATTCTGTACCCTGCGCAGAACCCTTCAAATTCCAAAAAACAACATCGTACCAGAATAGCATTACAGAAAATGACAAGGGGGGGCTGGAACGACTATTTCTGGATTATTGGTCGTCGTTAGCTAGCCAACACTCCTGCACTGTTGCATATACCTGATCACAAGCGACAGGACAACGAGCCTGTGGCTCAGTGGTTGGGGGCCGTTGGACTTCTAGCCAACAGGTCAAGGATCGAGCCCCAGGTGTTCCACATTTCGGGATTGGGTATGGCTGACTGATGACGGCTAACAAGCCAGAAATGGCCATTTCAGTCTCCCCCTTGCCTTTGTCGGTAATATCATTCTGCCTATATTACGTGCCCGTAAGGCAGAACGGGACGAGCGAGTTCTGTAGCGCGATCGGTGGGCATCCCTCCAAAATCGCACCAGCCAAGCTAACATAGAGTACCAGTGCAATTTATGAGTGATTTCGAAAGCAAAACACCTCATACGAGGGGGGGAGGCTGGAGAGGACCAAGTCGTTTGCAGAAAACCAACAAAGTGAGAGTAGGAGAGGAGGGAAAGGCCGTCAGCAAGTAATAATGGATAACCAGCTCATTGTGGGGATAAAGAAACGCAGGAGTGTGGTATAAATGTGGAACATACATGCACTTTGCTTCAGGCTGCACCGGTAGACAAAATGTGCAACAATCGACCAGACAAAACTTCGTTTTTATTCAACAAGTGTGTGTATTTCAAGCAGCTATGGAAGATATGGCACATCAGAAGTGGAAAAGGCAAAATAAGTCTGGCAAGTCCCGGAGGTGTTGATTTCTAGCCCTTGATGACGCCTATTGGACGGAGCTTTATGACTTTCTTACTTATGCCCGCGGCATGACCTGAAACACATAATCAAAGACCACAAGATTACCACTGTTCCGGTTGTAAAATTACCGCAATAAAAAAGTACAAGAGACACTGGTGGAAAAACATAAAGAAGTACAGGAACCCACATGTGTTTACTACATCGGTAACGTTCTTGTAGGATTCTGGAGCTTCTTCCATGACCAGTTTCGGGGAAGCAACACGGATTGATATGCCCTTGGCAGCAAGTTGGTCCAACACCTCTGTGTAGTCGAGCGTTCTTCTTGACTTAGCTCTGGAGAGCGCTCTTCCCTGAATTAAAATAAAAACAGAAAGTATGAGCTCGAGAAACCAAACGAGACAATGCGATTACGAGGAGAATCTAAGATATAGCACTCTGAGAAGAGAGAGAGAGAGAGAGAAGACCGCATGCATTTGATAATGCCCTGTATAATCAAGTGATTTGACGAGTTCCACAAGATGTGTGCATCTGGATAGGAGGACATGTCGCGCTATAAAGCTGTTGTGCAGAACCAAACCAAAAGTCAGGCTGTCATGAATGTGAGACGCAGAGGTAGGACACAGGAATGGAAGCGCCCCCCCCCCCCCAAGGCCGGCGGCCTTGGGATTAAATTCAGAGGGCGTACCTATTCCCATGCCTTAACGCCAGTCCTAATTTTCCCTGGAATTCAACATAAGGCCAGCCGCGTTACGGAGGGAGGAGGAGTTCCTATTGCCGTGTCATACCGACAGAAGAGCAAGAGAACAAAGAAACAACTGAATGCCCTGTACGCAGTGAATATTTTCAGATACAATACAGTGAGAGGGGTTATAAGACTGGGAATTGGAAGACCATGGAGAGAACTCACAGCGCCATGACATGTTGAACCGAAGGTTTCTGTCATCGCCCTTTCCGTCCCTGTCAGAACGTAGCTACAGGTGCCCATCGTCCCGCCAATTAAAACGGGCTGGCCAGTCAGCTAATGGAAAGAGGGCAAACATTGTGGACATATTGGTAAACATGACCGGAGCAGTAAGAAAAGCAAGATCGGCGTTACTGCGAGTGAGAAGCCAACAGGAACCTGCCTGATAGTCAACGGGGATGAGTGGGTGGTGGGGCGGAAAGGCGCGGGTCGAACCCTTCCGGTGGACAAGCAATGTTCGAGGCCGTCCATCCACCCAATGCTCCTCGACTTTGGCAATGTTGTGAGATACATCATAAATGATATGCATATCTAAGTCGTCAGGAGTGGAATTAAATATCTTGGCAAATGCCTAAAAGCAAAAAACGTGAGGGAATTAAGAAGCCAAGTTGAGAGACACAAAAAGCCGCCAATTTCGGCAACGACCATTACCAAACTGAAAATGATACCTCGAGTATGGAGGAAGACAATAGGCAAAGGGTCAGGTCGCAAAAAACTGAGAGAAGGCTATGCTAGAGAGGAAAGTTTCCAGGGCAATTTCAATGTTCATATCTCGCTTTATGTGGTATAGCCGCAAAACAAGCTAACAATGTGCCGAAGTACTGCGCACCCCCATTAAAGTCGCAGAAAGGCTTGATCTACAGCATCTTCAGAAAGCGGGAAAACGAAAGGGCAGCTGACTCAGGACGTAGCCGATGCCTACCCTATGAGCGTTGTGTTAAAACCCTTGGATGAAGGCCACGAAATTACAGATAACGTATACAGCCTCGGGAGACACAACGTCTAGGTTTCCCTGAAACACTTTCCAGTCGGATAAGGGCATAAATATCTTCTCCTACTATGGGTGGCCTTGTGCTAAATTTCAGGGAGAGTACCTAGTCCCTGTCCTAACTTTAAACCTAACACCCTGGAATTTAGTGAAAGACAACCTGTAATGCAGGGGGTACTTGCAGTGTGCCCTACCCATTCTCCAAAGCAGGCTCTAAGAAGGTGGAACCCAAAGGGCGAACAATGGGTGCCGAAAAGTAATGTGATCTTGGGAAGAAAATATACGCGGGTCATAGTGCCTTTGTTTGAAGGGTCCAGGAGCAGTTGTTTTAGTAAAAACGATGAGTAAGACCTACCTGACGAGTAAGAAATGTCATGGAGGAGCGATTAACCCATGCGTAGTTGGCCGCTGCAGCCATGGCTGAGAAGTAGTTTTGACCCTCAACGGAGTTTATTCGGGCGCAGGCCAGTTGACGATCATTGACTTCTATTTTATCCCGCTTCATTGCGCGTTCCATTTCTACCAGCGCGTCAGTCGCCACCTGCAACATGAGAGGGGTGCAACTTAACGCTGAAGAGGGTAACAAATATCCCTTATCCCCCCCCCTCCCGGAACTATACAGCGGAAGAAATAAAGCACCGCATGGCAACGGCTCAATGACTTATCCTGACTGCAGAACGGAATACGGCCGCTTAGCTCTGCTTGGGTGCACCGCTCTAGAACCGCCGTAGGCGGTCCTACAAGGGTGAAAAGTCATTAATAGAGAACCATCATTGACAGGGTTGGGGGTAGGCAATTAGGATGGTCATTTCGCCGCCATCAGTCAGCCGTACTCCGGACCCACACCAACAGTTACCAGGATTGAAATAACCGACGCAAAAGTACTCCGCCATCTTACGTCCAGTCAGTGGGGGGTTTGCAGAAACTGAGAATCTTATTTAAAACAGAAGGACGGAATCATTGTTCACAGAAAGATACCTGGACCATAAAGTACAAAAGAATGCAAAAAATTCGATTTAATGTTAGAAGCGGCAAGTCGATTTACGGTCGAGAAGCATTGCTGACAGAGGGAGACTGGGGTGATTACTTCTGGTCGATTAACCGTTGTCAGTCTGTCGTCAAACATCTCCGTGCCGGAGCCTGGGATCCGAGCATTTTTGGTCACTGAGCATTTGCCAAAGTTCGCTAGTACTGAACAAGCGGGCGAGAAGTGGGCTGCAATCGGGTAGCGTTCAGCGATCTGTTCTGATTGCAGGATGAAATATGGGGCAATCTCCGCTCGCTTTTCAATTATTAATTACTTGTTGTTAAGTGATTGCCTGCGAGGATGAGTGACCGGGACCTTTAGAGCAAACGGAGTCGTCTTGCGATCAGGATAGGTAGGTGGTGTGCAAATGCACGTGACTTCACATATTAGGAGAAGAACAAGCGACTGTATTGTAGAACAAACAGTCAACCAGACAAGCTCACATGTCAGATATGATTGGTGTTTTTTTATTGCAATGAAAAGCTTTGACGGGCTTGACACAAAGATAACCTCACGTAGAAGCAACGGTAAGAGTTGACAACAAAGCAGACATTCCCCAAGACAACCAAGAATGCGGCAATAAGTTCGAACTAGAATTTCAATGCTAACGGCGTCCACGTCCGCCTGTTCTACCTGGGACAAATCTTGTGTAACAGAGAGAGAGAGGGGGAGGGATAGAGATAGAGAGAGACTAGGTCTGCATTCGAAGTAAGCTCCCCAACAGTAAATCAATGCGTATGATGATCTGAGCGTTATACGAATTCCGAATAAGGTAAAAAGATAGTAGTGGGAACAAAAAAAACAAGTTGAAGTACATCCCCCTCATCCGGCTTTGGCATAGAAGTTTGTACTGCGAAAGCACTCGACAAACACTTCCCTGTGATAATAAATAATTGTTACGTATGACAGTTTGACTAAGAATCTGTCCAATGACATCTGGCGACAGACAAATTAGCCAAAACACCCATCAATTAATTTTCGCCACTGACAGTACCGCAACCGAACGAGTGGCATTATATTTATTGGGCAAGTCAACAAAGGTACTTATCTAGACAGATTAGGCCCAAAGGCTGTACCTTTAGTGCGCGTAATCCGATGAAAGTCCGTCAACCATGCTGCCATTCTACTACTGGAAAGGTGACCCGGTTGATTTGCTTGGTTAAGCACTAAGTCACCCTAAAACAAACACAGATAAGTCGATAAAATGTTCGAGACAGTCTTTCTTGGTGAACGAGAGCCCTGTCAGAGGGCACTCATTTTCGCATGTAAAAGGTCATGTCAGAAAAATAAGAAAGCAAGTCTTTAATAATCGTCTTGGTGGTCTGGTGCCGAACGTTAACGCTCAAATGTCCTAGTACTGAGTAGAAGTCGGTTCCTGGGGCGCCAGTCAGTTGGAAAGGGCCAACTCTAAAGAAGAACACCGAGAGGACTACTATTGGTCGGAAAACAAACAACTGGTTACGATGAACAAAGCTCAAAAAGATGGAAACATTTGAAATCCCACCTGGTGTCCCATTCCACGACTGCCACAGTGAATCATCAAAACGACCTGGTTCAGCTGATCGATACCCATTTTAGAAGCTGCATGGCGATCAAAAATCTCCTCGACAACCTGAATTTCGGCATAGTGGTTGCCGGCTCCAAGCGTGCCCAGTTGCGGTAGGCCGCGTTTTTTCGCTCTGACAGATACCTTGGAGGGGTCTGCCTGCAGCATCCTACCGTACTCCTCACAGTGCTCTTTGTCGTCGGTCCAAACATATCCTAAAAGAATGCAAGACGTGTAATGCAAGAGGTCGGTAGTGCTGACTTTATTAATGGTCTACGGCAACCTCACTATTCGAGTGAGTGAGACTTTGACCTTTCCACAGCCCATGGGTAAAATGGAACAATCCAAAAATCAATAATCAGGTAAAGTAATGATTTGATCGTCGCAAGCAGTGGGAGTGGGAGCAGCAACGGTGACTTGCGCGTTGACCTGTGCAGCACCTACGGCATTCTCTCTCCCCTCAGCCTCTAGGCTCCGAGGACGAAAAACCGTCAAAATGATCAGGAGCGAATGTAGGCGCAACGAAACGAAACAGGCCGTCTACGCATGCCACACGAGTGTGCCTCTTTCAGTTGGGTGGCTCGGATCTCACATGCGGGAGAGTGGCATAAAGACACATTGGTAAGAAGCCATTACAGTCTGTCTCTCAGTTCTCCAATCACTCCAGATGGGGACTATCAGTTGCAAAGCCCCCAAACCACGCCTCCTAGCGCGTCGTAATTGATTCAGGCGCATCAAATTTACTACAGTGAGGAGTGCGCTGTTTTGTCATGGACATGGATTCCCAGTGTTGGCCTAACTCTCTCGTATTTAAAAGAGAAACATCATGCGGTTCTATTTCAGTATATGGAAAGTCGATGAACCACGTCATACACATGTGCACAGTAGATTGCAATCAGTTTGCGTCCGCACTGCTGAAAACTCAAAAATAGGTCACCCTCGACGTCTCAAACAAGAGCGCGCAGTGCTAGTGGCCGTATTGGAGACCAACAGAAATGTAAAGCTACATATTTTGGCATTTCCGAAATGATGTGGATATTCTACTTCCTCCGTACAGGACACTCATGATTAATTTCATTCAAACAGCAATCGTAGACTTTAAACGGTGGAAGGCCCGAGTGTTGGTTGAGTTGGAAAACCGAACTGACATTGACGATAATCTACGGCAAAAAGAGGGAGGAGGAATATGTTAAAATTCCTATTTGTAAACGTTGCCAACTCCAAGGCGGAAGGGAAAGGCAGCAGCACTTTAACCAGCACAAAGCACGACCCCATTGAAACTTTAAAAAACACTGCCACCAGGGTGCAGGAGAAAAACGGAGCAACGGAGGCTTGCCTCCAAAAAAATCGAAACTGAGTTATTTCCGGGTGAGGGGGAAGACTGATAGGACACGGAATCCTTTTATTATTTCTCTGTGATTTCAAACTCCTACAACAGTCTATCGTCAGAGGTGACAGCACCAACCTCACAAGTGGCAGCTTCGCTGCTCGACCAGTCCGATTCCCCAGGTGGAACTTCAATCAGTTATTTTTCACTTGCTCCTGTCTTCTGAATTCTCGAAAAGTTCGGCCATGAAAGTTAACGAGCACTATCAATATTACAAGATGTGCCTACTCGCAGTTGGATTGGAGCGCGGGAGCGCTCGCCGTGTTCCAGTGGCAAGACAATATATTAAGTAGGCTGGAGACCAGATCAACCGCAGTGACCAATCAGACATCTATTCTGTTACTCGCGTGCTTATTTTTCATCCGGTCTGGATCAGAATTCACCAAAACAATTACTTTGTGTCAGAATGCTTGACCCTTTTTAGGTCGGACAAACCAACATCGTCTTTTTCGGTGGCCCAGACAGCAGTCATGTTCCTACCTTGTCTCAAGGACCAGTCCATTCCCATCTCCAGAGCTTCGTCCAGAGCCTGAGAACTCATGGGTATAACACCCTTCGAACCAACGCCCACGGGTATGTGGTCGAACAAGGCCTGCGTCAATTGCTCTTTGACGGGTAGAACGTCCTTTAGAGTGAGATTGGTACGCAGAAGGCGGACTCCACAGTTAATATCGAAGCCGACTCCACCCGGAGAGACAACGGCCATTGGATCCTCCATATCAAAGGCGGCCATATTGCCTGGGGTAAAAGAAAGAGAAATGGCCAAAAAATGCAAAACTTAATAACTTTGGTCAGGATTTCCATGAACCGCACTGTACGGTGTGTAAAGAGGGGACGTAGGCCGTTAATAACGACCACTACGACTTCACTGAGAATGCAACCTTGCCATATTTGTTCAAGCTCGTTGAATACACCTTTTGCGTTCCCCATTAGAACTAACCGCCAATAGTAAGCTCCCAAAGACAGCGCAAGTAACGAGAATGGCCAGTTCAGGCGTGTCATTGAAGGGTAACTGTACCTCCAGCACCACTTAACAAGACGTGCGATCGGACGGGGTTTGTATGTGAAGGGTTGACGAGCTACCACTGATGACAGTCAAAAGGGCATGATTTAGCAACTATGCGCCGACGCAACTGTCACAGATTCAAACAGGCCAGAAATAGTCATTTCGGTCTCCCTGTCTTTGTCAACGAATGTCTTCATGATAAAAGCAAATTATCGCAAAATCAAATTTCTCACTCATTATCTTCCTCGTCAGTCGAAACTAATTTGGTCGTAAAACTCGCAGTGGAAAGTGACAAATTGTCTAAATTTCTCGAAGTGGGCAGTCTTGCATCTACAAGTTCCACCACCGAGCCGCATGAAAAAGGACATTTTTCTCAAGATGACTTTAGCTCCATGGAAGCAGCTAACTAAATTAGCCAAGCAAACTGGTTAACGGAAAACTGTAAATCAAACAAGAGGTAATGAGAAAAGGGTGGGTGGTTAGCGACTAGACTTGCAAGAATCCCTCACCTATGGCAAAACCGTAGCCAGAATGAACATCCGGTAGACCGACCGACCTCTGTCAACAGCAAAAAATAAACAAATAAGAGAAAATAAAGGTGTCGGAGGTGTATCGTGCGCGCCGAGGGCATTAATGTCAAAACTTTCGGGCTCAGACAGGATTGAAAAATAGGCACCGGCAATCAGAGCGCAGGTGATTTAGTGAAATAAGGTCAAAGACCGTAGATGGGGAGTACGATTCAATTTCCTTAGATACCTGACTTCTGCCTCCAAATAGGAGAGTTAGTCTCCCGACCTCAGGATCATAAACTAAGGGCCAGTCACTGGAAACCTACTTCGCACTGCATGAGTACGACGTGTGATCAAACAAAACTGACCCATCAGAGGAGGACCGACGAGGACATGAGAGATTGAGACAGTGGCTTTTTGGGTCGCCACCACCTGCCATCACGAGCGCGGTAAGCCTATAGTATTGAGGTTTGCAGGTTTTATTTGGAGAAGCGAGAATGCGACCGGCAACCACAGACAGAACCGTTATCTTAGTCTTCCTCATTGTTCCGGAGTGTCTGAAAGTATTTACTTAATCACTTTACGACCTACCGAACGACCACCCTTCCAAACAGAGGGCCAAGCTGGATTGCCCTGAGAAACCAATCAGATCTCCATGGGTTCATTTCAGGGAATCAGAAGTGTTTAGGACCACAAGCGATACTTATATCCACGCAATTATATAACGACCGCTCGCTGGATCTATCTGTGCTGAATCAACTTTTTACTCTACACGGTTTTCGCATAAATACACTCACTGCGCCCAAGTGGCAAATTATTTTGGTGCAGCCCTTCGGAGCATCACCAACATTGTGTTAAATAAGTGATAGAGCTTACGTGCACGATACCAGGTAGGGCAGCAACGTTGGCAATTTGCTTCATACCCGGCAGGAAGCCACCATAATCGCCGCTTTTCGCAAAATTACGTAGCTCCTCGAACATGAGCTTTTCCAGGAAATCGTTGACGTAGAAGACCCCTTCGACCTATAAGATGATTGATCAAAATAAGTTCAGCGTACGTGTAGAAATGGGACAAAATGGGAAAATGACTGCGGGAGAAACATGGATAACTATAGAAACAGGCAAAGGTGTCCGTTCTCAGCTACCGCTGTCGGGGTTGCAAAACCTGATAGCCCGGAGAGCCGTGATTAACTGCCCGCGCCGGCTCTAGACCCGGAGCTAAAAGGCCTAAGGAAAATATCCATTCGCGTCCTGCAGTTAGGATACATCGGTGAATGTTACCCCAATGTGACTTTGAATACCTCCGATCCCAGCTGACAGGAAGTGTTGCCGTAGTTTAGACTGGAGACCGTTTGACTTGAAAATGCCCGACGACCAAATGACTTAAACTACAACTTGCCGCAAGCCAGTACTAGGGGGCGTGGAGTACTATGGTCTGGCGGTGACAAGTAAGTCAGCAGTTGTCATTTCAGTCTTTCAACGTCTTTGTCTGTGACTTTTCTTTACGGCTAATTGCTATGTTAGAGTTAGGCCCTGAGTTCGAAGGCAGACCGGAAGTGCCCATACCCCTCCTGAAATCAGGACAGATCAGCGGACGCCATTAATATAGGAGTTTGATAGCGAGTGGGGCTTCAGTGGCATAGGTTTCATCCTCTCGCTCAATTCCCAAGATGCCCGCTACAACCATATGAAACGAAAATGACAAACTATTAGGGTAAGAATGCCATACAACGTTCTTCCTCCCTCCATAGTTAAAATGGTCTTGGCGTACTGGCTGATAGAACATATTTGCGGTTTAGAGGCGCTGCAACACGTTGTTAAGTCTCCTCCCCAAGTAGGCCCGATTGGATCTAACAACACCGGCCAAAAAATCGTTTTACGATAGATGCATGGATAAGGGTGAGCAATAGCTGATGAGAAAGTGAACATGTGTAAACCCGACAGTGAAGAAGCGTGACACTTCTCTTGATCGAAAACCGTAATTCGTCAGCGTTAGGAAAATAACACCTGATGTTTTCAGTCCCTGCAACGTCCCTATATTCAAATAACTGGTAGACAAACGTTTGTTTTCAATAAGTGGTGTCAGGTCTACGCAGTTACACAGCAATAGAAGCGGGAGCAAACAACAGAAAAGACTTTGCCTTCATGTTTGGAACAAAACCCTTTTTGATTTTCCAGCAGACGGGAGAAATTCTTTCGATGAATTTGAGCTCTTCTTCGTAAGATCGCGGCATGTTTCAAGTGGCGAACCCAACGCAACAATGTCCCGTAGTATGAAGAGGGTTGAGGAATGTACGAAGGGCCAAACCGTTACCCTCTAAAAAGGTTAAAAAGAGTGGGACGTGTGTATAATGTGTCTATGTGGAAGACAAAACGCCAGTGAAGTACTATAAAGCAGCGCTTCCCGTCTTCTGGGTGCAGTTATGTGTACAAAGTCTATCCTGTAAGCTCTAAGCCCATGGACGAAGCTGAGCCACAGCACAGTCAGCTGGTTTCCGATTAGCTCAGGGAAATCTATAATTGCGTCAAAAATTTCCCAAATTGTTGGTTTAGTGTGACTGATTCAGCCAATGGCGTGCGTCAGGAGAATGGACTCATGTACGATAGGTTCTTGTTTTGGTTGACCGGAGACGGGAACATAGGCGAATTTGGGGTAATTCGCGCACTGCTAACGCAGGTGGAAGACTGTACAGGTTCACATTAACTAGGCTTATCGAAGTTTTAAACAGACCAACTCTGTAACTTTCGTCTTCAGGTGGAGGCAAAGGGTGGCTGAGCCATTTCAATCGACTAGAAAGACTGCTGACGGGTTTCATTCCTAAGCGATCATATGAACGTTCGTTGAAGACGTGATCAAAAACGGAAGTTCTGTAAATGGAGCGCAGGCACCACTGATTTACTGCATTCAGTGGCCACGTATTCTGAACTCAAGGGCTATGTTCCACATTTGTATGGAGGAATTGATTTTATAGATAAATCATACGCTTGACGTTTGGTCTAACTGATCTCATCGGCTCGGAGCGTTTGGACGAATTTGGATAAAGACCGCGCTGGTCCGGTTGTTCCTGTGCTCCAGTTCATCTCCACCTCGTCCGTTTGGCAAAAGGCTCGACCTAAAGCTGTAGAATCTACTGAATAGCCATGAGTTTCACCTCCTACCGTGACAGGACAAATACATCTGATAGTCACCGTTTCGGTGTGTTATACAAAGGGCCCAACCAAATCAACAACTACATCAACGTAACTGAAATCTGTAACATAGATGGGGACTTTTGTAACATTGGGATTGCTTGTCAGAACGTGTTGATGAACCCGGGTTCACCAGTTCGTGAGAGAAAACAGTCCTGGTAGAAGCCGTAAGGAACACTAAAAAATGCATCTCCTTTTCATCCGCCTAAACGTAGGTCCTGGTTCCGTGACAAAGGACTGAGCTCAATGGGAGCGTTCTGAGAGGCAGGATTGATCACAGGAAAACTCAATGCATGTAGTCAAGTGCAGAGTCAACAGTCGTGAAACCGACAACACAGTACCAGAGGGTTTTACGAACGGAAGAATGCTGATAAACCAAGAGGAACACTGACTTCTTGTAACTGCGCGCAGTGAGTGAATTAGATGTGACTTGAAACGGCTTTGAAGACTTAAGTGGAACTTCTAAGGCAGCTAAGTAGCTTCTACAGAGAAATTTGTCGCCCTTCTTGGTGAAAGGCGTAATAATAGTGTCGCTCCCGTGTGCGCACGTGGAAAACAGCTTTTCAAATTTATGTTGGACGGTTGAGTTGAACGAACCTTGAATACTCCTGTTCGAAATCATGCCTCGCCAGGCGAAATACCCCTTCCATCGGGCGTCGTGTCTGTAGGTAAGGCTGTCTACTCGATTATTCTCTCTTATCCATGAGGCTTGTGGGTTGCATAACTGTCTTATTTTCAAAATCTTTTGCAGTCTCCTTGCACTCCCATGGGCATTTATGAAACGGTTCCTCCCTTCGTAGTGGCTAAGAATTTGCCTGATAAATTCACTGCAATCACCTGTTCTGACAGTATGATCGACAACAACGAAATGAAGATTGCACACTGGCGCAGGCCTAATACGGGTAGGAAGTTTACTGATAGAAGCGAACAGGCGAGTCCCACGTAGCAGTTCAGAAGATGAAGATGCGATCACTGGGACAAGAAGTTTATTGGCCTGACGTTTCGGGTTCTCACTCGAACCCATCATCAGAGACATTCGCAGATAGAGATGAAGGTGGCACCAGGAGTGCAGTATTTATAGCACGTGGCTGCCGTGGGACCGTATGCGCACTGCAATTAACAGTTCTCACAATCGCCGCTGGGGTCGTAATTGATGCGGCGGTGGCTTG
>CACRXP010000163.1:815889-899694 GCA_902702965.1 Spirometra erinaceieuropaei
GGCAGCCACGTGCTATAAATACTGCACTCCTGGTGCCACCTTCACCTCTATCTGCGAATGTCTCTGATGATGGGTTCGAGTGAGAACCCGAAACGTCAGGCCAATAAACTTCTTGTCCCAGTGATCGCATCTTCATCTTCTGGGTAGGAAGTTTGTCAAAACACCTGTTTTTGTATGGCATCCGTATCTAGCGTTAGGGCGTACATCATAACAACTCGGAAGTTGACAGCGGTAGCAGAAAAACAAAAGCTCGACTGTCCGTGACAGCTGCTACCGGAGCATAAGCGGGGCTTTAGCATCGTCAATCAGGGCGATTGCAGCCTCGGGTCACCCAGAAGTGTGAATGACACGGTTAAGGCATAAATTGAGCCATATATAGGCACCAAGCACCTTGGTGCTGCATGAGCCATGATCATACCGAAACACCTCGGGACGCATGCGACCACGACACTGCACTGTCAAAACTGATGTATTCAGGCTCGGTTTTAGTAGTTCGCCTACAGTTCTTTCATCTCAAAATGCAAAATGGGTCCTGTCCCCCTTCGACAGAGAAGGAATTGCAGTCGTGTCATGCGGCAAAATGGAAAAGTTTCAGACGCGCCGATTGCCTCATGTAACGAAGCACGTGTGCGAACTCGAGAAAATGAAGCTTTCATTTTTAGTGAACGTCAGAAGTCTGATATACATTGGGTTTCCTAGCGATCAGTTCGGCTGCACAGCCCACAAGACATGTAACGGCCTTGCAACTACATCCTATAAACAGCGCATCACCTGGGCAATTTACCACCCCCTATCTGACTCTGTCTCTGATGATGGATTCGAGTGACAATCTGACACGTCTGGCTATAAAGCTCTTGTTCCAGTGATCGTGTCTCTTTCGTGACTACTTCCTGAAACTTGCCTCTTCGCTTCTATTAGTACTTTGCGCTGTTTTATACGTTTTTCATTCAAACTAAGACTACGGTGGATAGCGTGGGAGTTGGAGAAAGGCCGACAGAAACAACATAGGTCGGATTAGTATAAAACGGTAGTATTTCTGAGGGAAAAGGGGTCGTGTAAATTGCTATCCGTGCTGATACCGTCGTTTGTCAAATATACCGAAAATTCGATAACAACTCGATATACATCCGCTGAACAAAAACGCTAACCACTTCATATACGTATATCCAAAATACGCTATCTACCGGATATCGAGGCGATATATTCTTGCAACTAGGGTAGTGCTTAAGCTTGAGCGTCCATTAACGCCCAAGTAGAAAGCATGAATGGGGAATAGTGGATTGATAGTCAATATACAAAAGAATGCAAGAAAAGCTTATAGCTTGCAGACTTTTGCGTTGGGATTGCAGCGTACTGTTGGGCAAAAGTCGCGTGGATGACGTAACAATTACGCCACGTGCTAACGGGAGACAGCAATCGCTGTCCAGCGCCCACGCACCGTATGTCAAACGAAGCAAGAGGAAGACTTAAGCGGGTAGTCATAGATAAAAACGTTGGAGGTTCTTACCAGAAGTCTGAACCTTTAAATATAACTAAAACACAAGGAAGCCAGAATGTACAACCACAACACCCGAACGGGCAAAGAACAACAAAAGAACCAACGCCATAGAAAATTTATCAGACAGTTAAAACGAAGGATTTACTTGCCGCTCTACACCCTAGCCTATAGATTCCTGTATAATCTAACGTCCTTCTACATTAATGTGCACGGGGAGCCAACTAAACAAAACTGTGCAGGGCATGGCGACATTTCATAGCGTGGGTGCAGACCCTCCTTAAATAACTCTCTGCCAAGCTTGATGATATGCTGCGATAAATTCAACGGTCAAACTAACGCATTGATTTCAAGCTTTAGAGGACTTTTCGACTATTTTTGTGTTATATATGTGAATGCATTTAGTTTAGTGTATTCGAGCACTTTTAAGGGTCATAGGCAATGCCTTTGAAAACTATGTTGAAGACGGTCCACACACTTTTAAAGTTCAACCAAAAAGATTAGTAAAATATTTTTAGTAACATGTAAATTTTTCGAAAGATAAAGGTGCAAGTGTCGGACTGTATCCCTTAGTCGTGGTGGATAATGTTAATTACTGAAAAATAGTCATCAGTTTTTGCGGTACGTATGTACAAGGGGATTGTTTTTGTAACGAAGCTTTCCGCTCCACTTGGATGGTATTTTTCACGCAAATATGCATTCACACTAAGATTCCGCGTTGTAACTTCCTTCGGGAGTTAATTCTAGGCTTTGCAACGCGCCACGAGAACAAATACCCACGGACATCCGGATGGGATCGGGCTTCTCGAAGTTTGCGGGAGATTCCATGCAAGGTCGTCGTTGTAGCCGCGGCAAAGAAGTCTCCAAAGTGCAGGATATAGTCTTGATTTCTGTCACTCTGGCAGGTTTTTATGAGACTTCCTGGATCTGTCTGTTCTTAAGAGAAAATATGTTAGGCGCAGAGTTTGCACTTTAGTCACCCTCCTTTAAACCCTTTCCAACAACTTACAATCGTTTCTAGTAAGGGGCTGGAAAATAAATTACGGTGTAGTCGGTCTAGCCAATAAGCACACACGTTTCTATGAATTCTGCATCCTGTGGCCTGTGCTGCATCGTCGGCTGTTGAAGGCCAATCAGGCCTTCCTCATGAAGCGAACGAGCTTCTTAATCAAAAATAAAACGTCCTGATTTTCAAACAATTTCTCCGCTTCGAGCAGCGTTACCCACTATATCGTGTTAGGTCATCCGTTTCTCTATATTTACCTGATGATATTTCGCTAGCGGCCGGACATTCCAGATCTTCTTATTGCATTGATGGTCTCTAATGGGAATATCGCATTTCAGATTGGCATGTTTGAGAGATCCAGACTGACGTTTTAGGAAACGGGAAGGATTAAGTGGAGCTGGTTTTATTGAGATTCTGAGTTTTCAGTGAGTCTGGTAGGCCAGCTTACGTCGCTCGAACATTGGTCAAAAACCATGGAAGAAGATCATCCAGTAGATGTCTTTTTTTCTGACCTCAGCAAGGCGTTCGATTGCGTTCCACATAAGCGTCTCGTTCAAAAGCTGTCAGGGGTGGAGATGAGAGAAAATCTTCTGAACTGGATTAAAGATTGCCTAAACGGTCGTAGACAAAGAGTTTTTACGGGTGGCTACTGCTCGGAGTGGGCACTTGTTATAAGTGGAATCCCACAGGGGTCAGTTCTTGGGCTGCTCCTATTTATTATCTATGTAAATGATCTAATACGGGAAGTGAACTCGGACATGGCGCTCTTTGAAAACTATCTCAAACACTATCAAACACTTAAAACCGTAGATGTAGGCGCGTCCTTCGAATTTGAGTCGAATCCCCAGCTATCCGAGTTTTCGTCGAATTTACTTGATAGTATAGGGCAGACTGAACGTCGCGTGGAAATAAATTGTGAACTGACAACGTATCCTTTGGATTTGGATTACAAGTACACTGACTCGAAATCCGAACCCGAGATCCAACTCAAGATCCGAAAGTTCCAACAATATTGTTGGAACTTTCGGATCTCGACGTTATTTCCCACGGTATCAGGAGGAAGATTCTACCCGAATTCTTCAAGGAACAGCACCACTGATTAGCCTTCTCATTCGCACCGCTGAAGTTTACCACAAATTCTCCATCAACAGATAGTTGCAATCGTCCGACCATCTGTACAAGGCTCCCTACTTGACAACTTTTCTCCGAGATCTACGTCGAAAACTATAAACAGCTGAGAACGGTCTTTAATTCATTAGCAGCCTCTTGCGATAAGATGCCGCTGGAATCATTAGACTCCAGGGAGATTACGCACAACAGGCTCCAAGAGATAAGACAGGAAATAAGAACCGATGCACTGCCAAGAGGACTCGAAAACTGTATGACAGACGGGACGGATTCTGCGCTTGTCGGTCGCTGTGTCGGCTGTAAGGAACTTGAAAAGCGAGTCCAGACGCTAGAACAGAAGCAAGGCCTACTGACGGACATCATCGTGGCTATTCTTAAGCACAGTAAAATAGAATTACCAAATAATACGTCAAATTTCCTATCGATAAGCGATGAACATCCTACTAATAAAGGCACTGGCGCGGAAAAGTCAAAGCCAGTCAGGAAGAGGAAGCGAGTTATGTCTCCAGGGGAAACTCCAGACAAATCAGTTCCGGTGGATAACGTGGCGGTCGACGCTAATGCATTAAAAATAAGTCAGGTTCCATTACATGCTATAGTAACTAAACCTGCCAAATCATCGAACACTAAAGTTGGAAAGGCCAGGGTGACCCTCAAAAGATCTGTTAGAAACTACAAGGACTCGCCGTTATTCTTGGAAGGCAATGCTGTTACTCCACTTCTTCACAAGGCTAACTCATCTGGAAAGTGCCCTAATCATTCCGTTTATGGAAAAGGACACGATAAGCCTTCGTGCAGTACATTGCAACGGGGTAATGATTGTAGGAGCTCCACTGCCGGAGCAAGTACGTCACATGAAAATCCATGCCCTAAACTTCCTTCGCCGGCCGAAAATCATTCAAATGTCGAAGTGACAACAGCCGTCGGGAATACTACAGTAGCATTATATCGTCCTAGCGCGGACGGGACAGTAATGAGCTCTTCCATAAATCGTAAGCAAAATAATGTCATAAGGGGCGCCCCAGAGTCCACGTCCTGCATTCCGAAGGAACGAGTGACGCACGACCTAGACCTTCTTCATCAGTACGCCAGTGTCGTCCTGCAGGATGGGGAAATATTCACCGTTAAAGAAGCTTTCCGACTAGGCAGAGCGGACCCGAATCGTGACCTAAAAACATCCTCAAGGCCCCTGAAAGTTATTTTGGAAAACGAAGCCCAAGCAGCGCTTTTGTTAGAAAGCAGAACGACCTTACGCATTTCGCACAAGGAAGTGTTTTTTCAACCAGACTACTAACCGAGGGAAAGACTGAAAATGAGAGAACTGAGATCAGAATTGAAGGAGAGAATTGGCAGAGGAGAGAAAGGGCTGAAGATCAAAAATGGACAAATGGTTCAAACAAAGGGGTCTTTCCTGTGGTCAGAACCCATCACAATGAAGGCCGGGCCTCTTCAACGAATCAGTCATTGAAGGTTACATCCGCAAATGTGCAAAGCCTCTTCAACAAACTAGACGAACTAAGAGACTTAGTTGATGAAATTAAGCCAGACATTATGGCATTCACAGAAACGTGGCTTACTGAAGATATCGCAGATTCAGAAATATCACTTAGAGGATATCAGCAATTCAGGAGAGATAGACTAAGCCGAGGAGGAGGAGGAGTCATAATTTATGTCACTTGCAAGCTAAGCGCTATGGCTGATGTACATAGACCGGTACGGGATGTGGAACTGCTAAACGTTAGCATATCTACTAAGCATGTCCGATGATTGACGCTTTCGCTGGCGTACCGTTCACCTAACCATAATTCTGACCAAGATCTCATGCTCATATCCGAACTGTACCGAGCTAGCGAGAAGAAAGGTGTCCTCATCGTTGGGGATTTTAACGCTCCTGGCATTGTTTGAGTAACGTGGACTGCACAAGGGCCGCAAGACAGCTTTAATCACAAATTACTACAATGGGCAACGGACAAACTTCTCTGCCAGAATGGTTCCTTTGGAACACGGGTCAGGGAAGGGCAGCAGTCGAACTGCCTTGATCTTATTTTTACCCGAGAGGAGGAAATGTGTTAGACCTGCAGGACCGACAGCCATTAGGGTCAAGCGACCACATCACGCTCTACTTCGAGTACTCACTGTTTTCCAAACCCGTCCAACCCGAGAGGTGGGAGAGAAACAGTTGGAAAGGGGACTGTTCTCTCATGAGGAGGGAAGCGGCAGCTATATCATGGGAGACTGAACTGTATGGTTGAGCAAACGACAACTGGAATACTTTCAGTTCCTTACTGAAAGAGATTGTTTATTCCAATTGTCCTCTCAGAAGGAAGACAATCACAAACCGCCCCAAATGAATAAACCCGGACTTGAAGGCCTCTTTCAGAAAAAGGAATCGTCTGTGGAGGCGTTACAGACTAACTGGCTCCGAAGAACACATACAGGAATATAAGCGGCAACGAAACGTCTGTAAAAGTGAGGCCTTAAAGGACTTCTTTCAGTCCGTCTTCACCCGAGAACCTAGTTCTATATTTGCCCATCCATCCATTCGCCAACCAACCTATCCTCCCAGTTCCCTTCCCCCTCCTATCCCCTCCCTACCCTTCTTAACCGAGGAACCACTCTTTTCATCTACCATAGTAAGGGCCGAGCTGCTCCGGCTGAAACCTGCCAAATCGCCTGGCCCAGATAGAATTCCCGCACTAGCACTTCGTGAACTTGCTAATGAACTGTGCAAACCCTTATCCGCAATATTTCAAAAGTCATTTGAAGATGGCGAGCTCCCGGAAGAATGGAAGTGCGCACTCATTACTCCGATCCATAAAGGAGGCTCAAGACTTGACTGCGGAAATTATCGTCCTGTCAGTCTTACTTGCATGGCGTGTAAAATCTGTCATATACAATCTTCCGCACTAATTTACAGTGACCCTATGCACTACCTTATGATTACGATTGAACTGTGACCCAATCACATTTTAAATTCCTGCAATCTTATTTTATTTTTGAGTATGAATCTACGAAAGCAATGTACAAAAATAGGGTCATCAAGGGCTCTGCCTGTAACCCTTCAATATATACATGTGCAAAAGGATCTCGGCGTATTCGTTAAAGACGATTTAAGCGTCACCACGCAGTGCAGCAATGTCAATCACGAGCGCAATACGCAGAACGCTTATTAACTTCAATACAGATGTATCTGGCAAGGTATATAGGGCATTTGTGTAGCCGCACCCGGAATATATAGTACAGGCTAGCCGGCCATAGCTTCGGAAGGATAAAGATATCCTCAAAGATGTGCAACGATGTGCTTTAAAGGCTGTACATGACGTCGAAAATTTTACGCACGATCAGGGCCTGGCAGCCTTGAACACCTATCATCCCACTACAGGCAGGACAGAGGTGGCTTCATAGCAACGTTTCACTTGCTAGGAGGACAAAATCTGGATGGCGACTAGGAAACGTTCTTTGCAATGGCACCCAAGTCTAATCTCAGCTTAAAAAGGGACTGTGTCACACAAATCAAGTCCCTCCTTTCTCTCACAGAGGGTCATTCGCCAATTCCCCTACCGTGAGTGTGTTCAAGAGATAATCACCTGCTAAAGGGCAACCCGAACCGCCGAAGCCCGATCTAGCGGATTACTGAAATGACCATAAACACACTACCAACATGATTTCAACGTATGTTTTTGTGCATTAAACTTGACGCTATGAGAATTATCACAGTGCGTATGCAGGGAGCACTTTTTTCGCAGTTATTTCGCAAATGCTATGCGCTTTTCACATTTATGTTACACTATTCGATTTATGCATTCTGCACACTAGAACTGCATGAAAAATTTGGGCAATTTTACTATTTTCCCTTACATCTGTACCGTCTAAATGTAGTTTTCATGGCTTCCGCCGTTTACTCCACATATACTGATTGACTGATTGGTTATTGTCAGGGCGTTAAATAATACTTATAACAGTAATAATGATTGCATTTAATGCCAGTTTACAGGCACTGTCAAAGAATAATAATACACAGATCGGGCTTACAGTGAAAAAACCCTATGATTAAGTACTGAGGATGGTGTTTTTGTAGTTCGGATAACTCACGAGAAGAAAGCTGCCGCCCACGAGGTAACGTCAGTCAAGGAAAGGGTGGGTAACACTGTTTCGGACACTTTCAGACACACTTCCTTCACATGAAATTGAAACTGGGACAAACTGAGGCATTTATTCACCATAATTTAGTACATATAAGTCAGAGCCCTGGAAAACCCTATGAACATATTGAGGGATGAAATGCATGCACAAATTTACATAACAGTTGTGTCAGTCATTGATATCGAGTAAGTGTTTGACCATAAAGCATATATTTATCTTGTCTTTTTCATGAAGGTCTCAACGTTTTCCACCAAGACAACGCACTTCGGCCATGTTTTCCATCCTTCAACCAGCTGTTGGGTGAAGGATTTAGCCTACACTTCAAGTTTGGCATATTTAACCTTCAGTTTTTATTTGTGCCCTCTAAGATTGGCCGCTCGCACCAGTTGGAAGAAATTGTCAAACTGAAGTGCACGATCGAGCCCTCGGACGATCCTAAAGACCATGATTGTATCCCCTCTGTTTTGTCTATAGGAGATAGAAATATTTTTAGCTTTCCCAGGCGTATATCTAGAGTAGGCAACCTAATGCCGACTAGCTTGGTTGCTCCTCGTTCTACGTTCTCCAGGAGCATGTAATCTTTTTCGTCAAGGGACACCATACCTGAATACAATATTCCAACACTGGTCGAACGTATGCTCCAACTACTCGGTCTCCTGTTGCCCGACTGTAATCGGATAAGTTGGTATTTGTTAAGGTTGAGGTTAAGACACCACTCATCACACCAGTGTTGCAAGAGGTTCGGATTGTCTTGTAACTGTACACAGTCTTCCGGCTTCTCTATGGATTTCCACAATTTGAGATCAACGGCAAACATTACGCGCTTGCGGTTCAGACAGTCCAGCCAGTCGTTCACATATATTAGGGACAGAATTGGCCCCAGAAAGCTTCCCTGCAGAACGCCACTGTAAACGGATGCCCATTCCGATTTAGCGTTACGGATACACACACGCTGAGATCTGCCCGTGGGAAAATTCGCTAACCATTTCATCAGATCTCCATTTGCGCCCACTTGAGGCACTTTAAATATAAGTCGTCTGTGTGGAAGACTATCAAAAGCCTTTCTGGAGTCAATGCACACGGTGTCGATTGATAAACCCCTTCGTTTATTTCGTTCAGCTCTCCATGGATATTAGCAGGTCAGTAAGACAGGATCAACCCCTTCTAAATCCATGCTGATGCAAACTGAGCAAGTCGTTTTCTTTAAGATGCCACATAAGCTCCGTTTTATTACCTATTCCATCACCCTGCGACAGACGCTTGTGAGACTCACTGGTCTGAAACTATATGGGGCTTATATATGCTTTATTTCAGTCGGTAGGCAGAGCTCTGTTTACCATCGAAGTTTTAAAGATCCTGGATAACGGAGAGGCCAGGTGGTCTGGAAGTTCATTCAGGACTTTTGCGAGTACGCCGTCCGAACCAGGCGATTTAGTGGGCTGTAGTTGACTCGAAGTTTTCTTTACCGTGTCTATTGTGAAGGCCATCGTGCTAATTGCATTGCTTGATTTGGCAATGGGTGGGGAGTAAACTCCTTCATCAAAAGCTGGCTCCTCGGTATACACAAACGTGAAGAAAGCAGATAACAGGTTCGCATTGTCCGAATTTTCAGACAACCTCTCTGGCAATCTTTTAGACACGGAATACAGTGCCGGTTGTGTTTCGTCGTATTCACGTATCCTACGAATTTTGGAATTTCGCGGGATATTTTTGAGTATTTTCGACTCATATCCGGTTCGTTTCCTCCTCAGAAGATTCTGGCATATATTTCTCTGGTTGATTTAAATTAGTAAAATGTTCTGATTGCCGACATCTAGCGTAATTTTTTCCAAGGTCTCATTTTAAATCTAGGGTTCTTCTTTATTTTTGACGTCACCCACTCTAGTCGGAAAGCGCGCGGTTTCCTCTTAGGTGAGCGAGAGCTCTCTACCAAGTGTTGCATTACGTTCTTTAAAAGGAGCCAAACGCTTTCTGGGACAGGTGCTTGCGCAGCATTCCAGTTCACCTTATGTAGCATATCTTTCATTCTGGGATAATCCCACTTCTATACATTGCTTTTCTCGGCAGCTCGAATTTCGGGTGCAGAAAAATGACTATACTCCAAAACAAGAACGCACTGGCCCCTTCGGCCAAGGGGTGTGGGCGGGCCCAATCCGAGAATGCAAATATCATCCCTAGTGGTAATGGGATCCAAACAACTTGACTGCTGTCCGTCTCGGGATCATGTGTTCATGCTAACGTGTTGGGTAAGGAACTCATCAATGATCATTTGAATAAAGTTATGTTCGAAGGAGTTTTCCGACCGCATGCAGTGCATTTAAGACCAATCGACGTCTGGAGAGTTAAAATCATCAAGTAGCATTATGTGTTTGCTTTGCCAAATTCGTGCATCGTCCGAATGCGTTCACTGTCCCGACGGTCTGAAAACCAGGGTCATATGGAGGGGTGAACGGTTTGACACTTTCAAATCACAACTGAGTATTTCACAACCTATGTCCCTAAATGAGGAAGGCTCAGCTCTGACGTAGTCAATGCCATCTCATGTAAATATCGCAATCCTCCCACCCATTCATTCTTTCGTTCAATTCGGAGAAGCGGAAAGCCATCCGGCATAACTTCCACGTCTTTTATCTTTTAATTTAACCATGTTTCTGTTAGAGTTATCCAGTCGGGTTTTAAATGGGCCACGATCAGTTTTATTTCATCCAAGTTGTTGAATAAACTCTGCACATTTGTGTACATCATTTTTATATTATGCGGTTGTTTAGATCTCTTGAAATTGCTTGCTTGTGTTTTTGCCTGATAGTTACTACTGGATATTTCGCATGGAGTACCAAGTCCACTAATCGATATTGAACTTACTGAAGTTTGTCGGAACTGAACGCCGGTGCATTTACTGTCAATTTCACCGGAGGTCTCCACAAAAAGAATGCCCTATTGTTGCAGTTTGGTTGTTTACTACTCTCAGATTCACTTCGCCCTCGCCCTGACGTTTTCTCAGTTTCGTTATCAGCGTTCTCATTTTTATCCGTCCGATTGGATGATAGTCCGGTTGAAAAACATTCCATGATGGTTGTTTCGAAGCCTAGACTTTCGGAACAAGATGAGATCTGCTTGCTGTTCGTTTCCCAATACGACTTTTAGCGGGCTCGGTCGCAAGTCCTCTGCGTTGTTTCTAAATAAAGGTCCCAAACGGGAGATATTTTGGATTTCGACGACCTCAGCGGGTTCATGGCTGTCATTCAGTATGTTCTGGAATGTCAGCAGGTCGTGCTTCACCCACTCTTTCGGGGTGTCACCAGGAGCTTCAGGATCTCCTTGTACTACCACACAACGTGATCTCTCGGGGAAAACTGGTGGTTGCATCCTGCCCTTTTTTGCTGGCGGCAGACCCTGGGACTGCCTTTATAACTGTTTCCAGGTCAGTTGCTAAGTTACTCATGTTCGTGATATATGCTGTAACGTTTTTATTTGACTGCCTCATATAACTTCTTGCATTATAGCTTGATATACGTGTGAAGGGCAAGCTGCTAGCGTTCTTTTGTGGTGTAGGGAAGTCCATACGATTACTGCCTACAGTTTTTTTGGAGTTGTCGATCGCTGGTTTATTTTGTGGCAGACGGACTCTGTATGATCCAAATTTGTCAAATTTATTGAAATGCGAGCACTAGTTCCATCTCCGTCTGTCTTCTTTTATTCCCTTCCATTTCGATTGAGGCGGAGGAGTTGTCTAGTGACTTCGTTCGCTGCCCCTTGTTTCGCAAAACGTGACGTCTATAGCCTTTTTCCGGATTCCTGCGATTCCTGTAGTCCGGCTCCTTGGTGTTTTTCATGTCATTTGTATCGTGTTCGTGAAAAACCGTTGTTTGCTGGCGGCTGAAGAAATTGTCCGTAGTGAGACATTCCAGGGAATCAGAGGCCACGAACTCCATCAATACGTTAGATTAAATCGGTGGAATCGTCACCCAAAACGTGTGGCAGATTTTCTGACTGCAAAAAAAACAGTAAAGGTTCTCTTAAACAAAGAAAAATTTTGCCGAACTGGGTAAGTTGTTGCAAATCGCAATTACTTTTACAGAAAAGAATCGACGATATTTAACGGTACATGCCAGAGAAAGGAATAATAAGACCTCACGGTGACTATTACGCTGGGGTTGGTCAAGATGTTTTAAAATAGTGAGCGGGTTAAAAGCACGATTGTTTAAGATCTCACGCAGCAAAAATCGTCCCCTTTGTGATCGACGAAACCACAAGAGACAAAGACCTGTAAGCTCGCAACGTTCTTGGTAAGACAAATTCCGCCGTTCCGAGGTTAAAACTCTGTTGGGGAAAAATTCTGGACGGATTCTATTTTCTTCCACTCAGCAACACGCATGAATTAAGCCTCATGCGTG
This sequence comes from Spirometra erinaceieuropaei, assembly GCA_902702965.1. Taxonomy (NCBI): domain Eukaryota; kingdom Metazoa; phylum Platyhelminthes; class Cestoda; order Diphyllobothriidea; family Diphyllobothriidae; genus Spirometra; species Spirometra erinaceieuropaei. The sequence goes on from CACRXP010000163.1 coordinate 828,056, forward strand.
TTGCTGAGTGGAAGAAAATAGAATCCGTCCAGAATTTTTCCCCAACAGAGTTTTAACCTCGGAACGGCGGAATTTGTCTTACCAAGAACAGTATTCCAGGCCAGGTCTGACGTACATTTGTAAAGGCACATTCTATATCGTTGGTTTTGAAATTTCGGAGGATAAATCCAGTTGTTCTGCGTGCTTTGGAGACTATTAGGGCGCAGTGCTCCGAAAGCTTAAGACTCTTGGAGTATGATACACCCAGATCTCTCATATCTTCAAGCACATTAACGACGTGACCGACAAGACTTAGTTGGGGTTGGTGGCCATCGCCGACTTTGCTGAACGGAAATATAAGTGGTGTGCCGTGCTATTCAATCTCGTTATGACTGATTTTTTCTTTCTTAGTTACCTCGACATTTTGGAGGATAGTTGACCTAATTGCCTAATGGGTGCATCACGAGTCACCACGATGAGGGTAGTTGAGCCTCCGCATGGGGTTATTCGGTCTGGAGACTCTTCTTCTCCACCAAGCAAGCCTCTGAAGCTCTATGTGTCTGCTGTGATATGGCTTTTGTGTACGTGATGGCGCAATACTATAGGCTGCAAGAAGGTCAAGATAGCTGTTGATGAAATCGGTATCTGAGTAGCACGTCACAAGTTTTAGTCCTTCTGCCTTTGCGTTGTACCGTCACAAAATTGTTGATTCGGTATATTAGTTAGGTATATACTTAGTATAGTTAAGCATATTCAAGTATAATGCGTAGTGCCTTTGAAGACTCGAATGACAAAGGCACACACAACGTTTAACTCCAAATAAACATGCTGTTAAAATTTTGTCAGTAGCATGTGCAGTTCGCCTACCATTGTGCTCAAAATTGCGTAACTACATGCCAGGCACCCTCAGTTGGGGATGGTAATGTTAAATGAGAAATGATAATCACTCGCATTGGCGGTAGGTATACGCAAGTAGTTGACTTAGTATAACAGAACTCTCCTGTTTAGTTAAGCGGTATTCTCGGGTAAATGTACATCTAGTCACTGGTTAGCTGTCTGTATTGAGTCCGCCATAATCACTTCCTCGAGGGGTCCGTTCCAGGAACCAACAACTTCCTGCAAAAACGAGTACTTACAGACATTCAGCTGGGATCGGGCTCCTCGAATTTTGAGAGAGTTCTTACGCAGCCAGTATCTCCTACGTGGTTGCACGTTGGACACCCGGGTTTAGCCGTCAAGTTGCCTATTTATGCTCTTGTAGACGGGTCTGCAATTTTCGCCCAATTTCCCTAACATTATAACCTATTTTGGAGACCACTGCTGACGATTGGATGAGTGGCAGCGGATCCGTACAGCAAAATGTTGCATGAGTTCAATATGATATGCCTCCTCTAGTGGGTTGGAACAGCCGAAAACAGCCACAAAGACCCCTTTAATGCAAGGAATGATCACCCAGATTTCGGGTCGCCACTAATCTGGTCGTTATCTGTTCGCTTTGCGCCTTTTTTCCCACTATAATGGCTAGGATATTCATTGACTTTGCAGAGGTTCTAAAGTAATGATCGTTTACCTCGTATGGCTGTTTGGCGTGCATCAGCGTGCTTCAACCCTTGGGAATGGAGTGAAGACACAAATGCTCTCGTGAGGGAGAGCGCGATTGCTGTTGAAGTATGGTACTTGCCCTGTGTCCGTAGCTTCTCTGAATATCACAGTTTTCAACTGTCCAACCACCTCTAAATCGTCCGCATAAAATTCTACCTATGTATGTCTTTGAAGGTTAGATCGGCAGGGGTGTCTAGTCCAGGGGCAAATCGTGAAAACAGTGTGAACCGCAGCATGCAGGTACTGACAGCCCCACACGGTCCTTAAGTGACGTTCACCTCTCATCCGTGGTTCCCAAGTGTACGCTCTGCCTAATGACCACACCCCTGTAATCGCCTTGGCGGGCACGCTAAACAGGAAGGGAGTAATCTGTGTTGTGTGTGTGTCTTCACACCCAGTAATTCGGCTCCCCTTCCCATCTATCCTCCCTCCCTCCCTTATCCCCACTCCCAATAAGTCCTAGAACGAGGATAACATGCAATCAAGTAGGGGGCCCAGGCTAACCCTGGTCGTTTTCCCATTAAACGAGGTTGCGCAATTTAGTAACGCTCGACAGCCGTCTGGGTTATCGGTGCAGCCGTAGTCTGGTATAGCACCGTTTACGTCTTCCTAAGGGAAGGGACTGGATAAGGTCTCCAAATAAATGCTAGATTCACGTCATAGACAAGCCTACCGTGGCTTGCAGATTCCAAACTCACGGTCGAGACAACCAAACGATCGACAACAACAACGACTAAAACAATCTTTCCCACCCAATTTACTGGCTTCCAGAGTGCGTCCGCTCACATTGGCCGCCTGAAATGCTCGTCGTCTTTTAGAAAAATGCGAGGGGCAACCGTCGGAAAGGTAGACGGCACAGTTTCTCGGAAACTGGCTCGCTAAAAATGGACATCGCTACTCTCAATGAGATCCGAGTCTCCGAGCCCGGTCAGCAGGAGAATTTGGGTACCGGAAACACATTCTTCCCAGCGGCCGCTCAGAGGTACAGAGACGCGACGGACGTATAGCCTTTGTCATCCGGAACGCCACCGTTGAGCGACTGTACTGTCCGCCGTAGGGCGTCATCGACAACCTTATTACCCTACGTTTGCCTCTTTGAGGGGCTGAAGAAGGCGACCTGCATGCACCCTCACTTGCCGCGCTGGCAGCTGCTGGACTGCGTTCTCGTTTGGCGGCGTCGTCGACAGGATCAAGACTATGTGCGACGCCGATGGCTGAACGGATCACCGCCTCGTCGTCTCCAAGTTGAGGCTCCGAATGCAACCCCAAAAGATACCCTAAGGTAAGTGAGCACCGGATACGTCCAATACTGTTCTGCTTAGTTTGCGGGCCTTCGCCTTTGATTTGAACAATCAGCGAGCTCAGTGATTAGAAAAAATACGGGCCCCAAACTATAACACCACCATGAAGACACAGATGTACTAAATGCGGAACACTATCCTTTCCAACGCCTTAGACATCCTCGGCCAGGCACCTCACCAAGTCCATGATTTCTTTGAAAACAGCGGCGGAAATATCCACAGTCCGCACGTCAAGAAGGAAAGACTGCACATAGCATGTGCCAAATGTCGTGCAGGCACAGGTAAAGCTGCTTTGTATAGCAACGACTGCTGAAGAGGCAAGACGCCCGGTGAATCGCAAGACGAAGGAAATCCAAATGCATTCGGGCCGCAATCAAGCGAAGAACCTCTTTGCCTTCATCAAGGCAGTCAACGATTCCTGGATCGAAGGAACCACGCCATCGCTCAGCCCCGACGAAAAAACACTCTAGACAGGGAAACCGCAGATTCTGAAACGCTGGACCGAGGAGCTCAAAAATGTTCTTAAAGTCGCATCCACCTTCTTCGAAAGCGCTATCAACTGTCTCCTTCATGTGAAAATTAATAACGACATAGACATCCCACATCCACATTCAGAGCCGGGCACCACCTGTGGAGCAGGAAAACCCTGGGATCCGACGTGATCCCCGGCAGATGGACAAACTTACAATGGTATTCCAAAAGATGTGGCAATGAGGGCAATTTCCTTAGCCTTTCAAGGGCTAGACAATCGTCCAGCTCTACAAGCGGAAGGGAAACCGGCATGTCTGTGATAACTGCAGAGGCATATTTCTTCCCAACCTCGCCGCGAAGATCTTTGCTCGTATCCCCCTCAACCGTCAAGAAGCTATGTGGTTTCCGACGTCACCTCAGAATCGACAACATGACCTCTACAGTCACCAGCTGCAAGTGAAATACCAGGAACTGCGGACTCACCTCTACACTACCTCTGTGGACCTGACTAAGGCACTCGACACGGAGAATCGCGGTATACTATGGAAAATCATGCAGAAATTCAGCTCTCATGAAAAGGTTCACACACATGGCGCGTCAGCTCAATGACGGGATGGTGACACGCGTCACAGGCAATGGGACCGTCTCATAAATATATGCAGGACTGTGTACCCGCTCCCACCTCCTCAGTCTCCTGTGATGCGTCATGCTGGTTGACGCTTACCGTGATAAGCACCTTAGGGTCAGCATCGTCTACAGGACCGACAGCCATTATCTCAATAGTCGGCGTATGCGGGCCCCAACGCGTTTCTCCACGACTGCTGTCCACGATCTACTGTTCGCGAACGACTGCGCGATCGACTCAGCGGCAGAAGCAGATTTGCAACGGCTGCCCCAATTGCTGACCGACTATTCACATGGACAAGGCGGTGGTCGCGCATTAACGGCTACCTAATGTTGCGCACAATGATTCTCGCTTCCAAGTCAAAGACACCCGAATGAAACCGTGAAAAACTTCGCCTACGTGGGCAGGACACTCTCAAGAGGCATCAAAATGACAGTGAGGTGGGCCAGCAGATCTCCAAAGCCAACCATGCCATCAGCCGGCTGCAGGACGTTGCATAGAATTGACACGGTCTTCACATCAATGCCAAGCTCAAGATGCACAAAGCTGCTACCTTGACGGTACTGATGTACGCGCGGAGACCTGGGCAGTCTGCAAGAAATATGCACGGAACCTCAATCACCTCCACGCCGGTTGTCTCCGGAGGACACTTAGGCTGAGGTGACAGAACAGGACTCCTGACACAGAAATCTTGGAGCGCACCGGAATTCTCAGCATCCACACCAGGCTGAGGCAACTGCCAATGCCATGGAGCGGCCACCCCGTGAGGACAGGCGATGAGCGGTTACCAAAACAACTCTTCTGGGGCGATGTAGCTGTGGATGCTCGTCGACAACAGGAACACCAACAATGCTACACGAACGCTCGTGGATAAATCTCTGGACCTTTTTTTAACACACCGCATGGCCTGAGGAAACCCCGCCCAGGATCGGCCGCTATGGATATGGACGATAAAGACAGGAGTGGCAACCTATGTGACCCACCGGATCGCCGTTGCCAAGGCTGAAAGAGCAGTTGGCAAGTTTCAAATGCCTCGAATCAACAACGTCAACACCTAACTCCTTCCAACATGACTGCGCTGTCAAAAACATTTCGCTTAGGGATTGGCCTCGTGCGGACCCAGGAAAACGATGAGCCCAAAATCTCATCCACTGCTTCCGCAAGCACCCCTATTGTCACTTCTACATCAACCGCTACGGATCCAGCAACGACCACCCGCATAATTGGTGGTCACACCCCTGATCCCCGCCGTCGCCGATCACTGCCACTCGATCGTTCCTTCCTCAACCTCTGCAACGACGACGACGACTACCACCTCCCCAAATGCCGTCACTGACGAGCACCCTCCCGACGCCCCATAAACAACTACCTTCACTGCTACCACCAGAAATGTAGACTCGACCCCAACCTGTCCTCATTGCGATAGCACATTCATCTCGTGCATCTTGAGAACCCGTCGTACTGGGACCGGCGGACCAATAAAAGGAACCCCTCGCATACAGTCGTCGCAACCATCTCCGCTGGCCGCAATGACCACGTACATTCACTCATTATAAGAGCCTAGTTGGTTATAAGCGTTTCCACGACAACGGAATTTGCCGCAATATTGGCACACCTTGCACATCTGCTACCTCCCCAGACCAAAGTTTGGATGAAAAAAAGCCGAACAAAGGCAAGAATATTTAGTCAGGCTGAGTGAATGCGAAACGTACCAAAGGTATTGTTATTTGGCAGCGTGGACGGTTGCAAATAGCGGAAATGGACCAGGATGACAGGAGTCGCTGCAGAAACTGGATGATGAAGTTGTTGATTTGCACGTCGACGGTAAATCCATGTGCCGTGTCGGTGCTTGTGTAATTGGGCGGGGAGATACCGCTGGTATTTGAGGAAGTTGGATAGTAGATAGTGGGAAGAACGTCTGGATTCTGACATTGATTTCGGTACTGCTCTATGGGACGGGATCGCAAACATGGCCTGGGTTCGGTGGGCCGAGTTTGTTTGATGGCACCCGGTTCTTTTCACGCAGGATGTCGACAGCTGGATTCTCCGCATCGCGGTCACATCAAACGACCCAGGCAAAGTGCGTTGAAGCTAAGAGAGGAATTCGTGATAATTGTGCGGTTGCGTGTTAGCATCACGTCGGGGTTGCAAAAACCGCTGCAGGCTAGGTCGAGAGTGCGGCCCTGGCTACCACCACCTTCAAGCCCGGTCCTGAATGGAAAGAGAATATGGACACCAGTTGGAAGCCTATCCTGTGTGACAAACCTGCTCTACTGTCTGGAACACTGGACTAGGGCTGTTGATACAGGAGATATGGTGCATGCCATCTATATCGACTTTAAAAAGGCCTTAGATAGTGTGCCTCACCACCGCCTTCTATACAAACTTAGCCGTGCAGGAGTGCGAGGTAAGCTTCTGATGTGGATTCGGAGCTTTTTAATTGGCCGCTCTCAAGCCGTCCACGTCGGTGACCAACAATCTGCCGAGGTTGCCGTTAAGAGTGGTGCTCCCCAAGGCTCTGTTCTTGGCCCTACACTGTTCCTCGTATACGTCAATGACTGCGCAAACGAACTTAATTGCGATGTCGCAATGTTTGCCGATGACATAAAGATCTGGAGTACCATACGAAGCGAAGTTGACGAGGCGCGACTGCAGACAAATCTGAACCACCCCGAGCAATGGTCGAAAGACTGGCTTCTACCGTTCAACGTAAACAAGTGTACTTTCCTACGCGTCGGCAGAACCAGTTCTCCTAACCACACGATCTACCGTCTGACTGGCAAACCACTGCAAGAAGTCGACGCCCAAAAGGACTTGGGTGTATGGATCACAACCTCGCTTAAGCCTTCACTGCAATGTTCAAAGGTGGCCAAGTCGGCGATGTCCATGCTATACCTTGTCAAACGGGCGTTCTCCTTCGTTGATGAAGACTGCTTCGCCAAGGTCTTTCAAACTTTTGTGCGACCGCATCTGGAGTTTTCTATCCAAGCATGGCGACCCTGGACCGCTAAAGACTTGGGCATACTCGAAAAAGTTCAACGGCGAGCAACAAAACTTGTATCTGGGCAGTGGTCACTACCCTACGAAACACGATTAGCTAATCTTGACCTCTTTCCTTTGAGTCACAGACAGCTACGTGGGGACCTGATACAAGTTTTCCGCATCTTGCGCAATGAGGACTGCTGCCTCGCGTTTGGAGACTTCTTCGAGTTGGCGACTAAGACTAACCTGAGAGGCCATTCACTTAAACTGCGTGTGGCTGGTGCCCGGCAAGACACTCGACAGTTCTTCTTCTCCAACAGAGTGGTTGCAGCTTGGAATGCCTTGCCTGAGGATGTTGTTATGTCGGGCTCGGTAGATACTTTCTAATGGAGGCTAGATCAGCATTGTAGCGCGCACCACAATAACGCCGGACTACGGCCACCTTGACAGCCGACGTTGACAATGTAGTGTTATAACGACGCTACTACCAATTTATTAAGTTTGGGCCACGTCGCACACCGCTGTTCGCATTCACCACGATGCCTGTAGACCAAACAATTTTACTTCTTTTCCCGTATCTTAAGTGTGCCTCAACTGTCCGCTGTATTTGATCAACAAAGCAAGTTAATGTGCCTGTAAATTCTGTTAACGCATGACATTATGTGTTCATCTGTACAGTTTTTGCTATTCCCCTCGCGTTTCTTTCATGTTACTTCCTTTCCATTTCCTCCATATATATCCTCGGCATGTAAGCAATAGGGATTTCAAAGGTACACACCTAGTTTTCCTGAAATATACTGATACTGATAATATATTCTGTAAAGAATAACTGGAGAAGGAGTTGGAGAGAGTTGACATCCGGAGGAGTTCACGTCCAGGGCCGGGTCAGCGGCGTCTCAAGTGTGTGCCAGGGTCTTCGTGAAAGCGTCCTAAGATGGGCCACGTCTGATTCGGCCTTGAATCTGATTGTTCAGTTAGAAAGCCGAGTGGGCGAATGCCAGAAAGCCTTGGTGCGCACGAGCAGACACTCGCGGAGGCCCAGGGTTGAGACAGGCGCTCGCAGTAGGGCCACTGCGTATCCGCCAACTCTCTCATCTCGGGCCCAATCGATTGCGCATCAGCCAGAGCGGCCGTCGCCATCGGCACGCCAGCGCAACGGACTCTGCAGCTTCTGATCTATCTTCCCGACAGTGCCGTCGTAGATTTACACCACATATCGGCCTGATCAGTCACTTACGAATCCATCGTCCGGAGACCTGCGAACCACTGTCTGCGGCGCCAGCATGCCCCGTCGTTATCCCCTCAGCCGTCCTCATCGCTCTCGCACATTCAGCCATCAAATGCCCTTCCATAAAAACGTGTCATTGTCTATCACCGAGTAAACCACATCAGCACACATACCCCCACCAACACGTACACCAAACATGAACACATCCGACATCACACAATGCAGACACAAATTAGGCCACTCTCACGTAAAGAGGAAGTGTTTTCTTTGGCTCCTTCACATGACCCTTTTGATACTTGTGAGGTCCCAGCAGCTCACCCCCTTTGTAAGCGAGGCTCATGTGTTTGTGGGTTCAAGGTCATGTGCGCGACACGTGCAGACGAGTTGTTTTCAGCCCTGTCAGCCACCTCCCCCAATGTCAGCATCAGCTGGTTGACCGGCCCGAGCAATCACTTGGTGCATGGAAAAGGGAAGCGAGGGTGAGGCCGACTCTCAGCACATTTTCCTCGTCGTGAATAATCTGAATCATGTGAGACCATTACGATGCGTTATAAGCCGTGGTTTGGAAGGTGGCAAACTAGCGGGGTAACTTTGACCTCACAGTCAGTCCAGTCTGTGTTCGTGCGAAGTGCCCATCGGCGGACTGAGAGTGAGAATACAATGGCTCCTCCTTAAAGCGGCCCCTATATGGCAATCATACACATGTGAGATCTGAGAAATTCAATCCCCTTGTGGGAAACCTCTGTGTGTTGTGCGTGAGGGTCAAGTCTTGTATATGGCAAATATAGACGAGTTCTCTATTTTTTCAGCCAGTAGGCCCAATCCCTGAATCAGACATGTGACCAGCGGAAGCCATGGCCAAAAACACGCAATGTAGCTAGCAGTATTACTTCGCGGCGAATGATTTATGGCCGTAGTCGGTACAGAGGACAATAGCAACAGGCCTTCGTGTTCTACGTACCTTCGTATCCCTATTTGTGTACCTTTTTAGAAGAGGTTGCCGAAAGCGTCTCAGCCATCATTTGCGACGAAAACAAAGGTAGAAGTGACAGGCCAGGTACTGTTGTGATCGTGGCTGGTGATATTTTTTCACTGGTTAACCACTACACTGAAGGTAGGTCTCCGCCCTGGATGTGTGCTTACTGCTGCTGGAGTCTAATTACTGCAATGATGCTATTTGAATTTGCTGAGCCGTGTGTACTGCATCCGATTTTACGCCTTCTGCCTTTCTTTAATTACGGATTCGTCTAGCTGCCTGAAAGTGTGTCTGTATAATTGTTACTTTTAATTCCAGAAACATACGTTTTGACACGTGAGTACTTACTGACGTCCTTCCCAAAACGAATAGGCTGGAGAGGTCTCGTTACCTGCAAGACAGCAACCAGTAGGTCAAAGATGGTTTCCCAACTAATAATACCAAAGCATACTTCTTCACTACAAACAGTCTGCTGTGCTCGAAACTATCGTGGTACACCAAAAGTCATGGTCTGGAAGGTTCCCAACTGACGCGTCAACTCAGACCACACAGTCGGCCCAGTTTTGTGCTTGTGAGTTGTGTGATTGGCTGATGGATTGAGGCTCAGGCTACGATGGTCCTTCATAATGACGCTCTCTCATAGAGATGCGACCCGAGTCGCTTTCCACTTGTGTTTGTAATTCCCGGTGCGTGCGTTTGGGTGGCCAGGTCGCGCGTGTAGAGCGCCCAGACGCTTTCTCCAGTTCTGTCAGCCACTGCGCCCAGTCCCTGCGCTCGACTTCTGACCGGCTAAGACAGGTGCCTGGGAGTGGGAAGAGAGAAAGTAAGGTCGAGTGCCACAGCACATATTCCTGACTGTAAACAATCTGACGCGCTTGAATCTATCACGGTGGGCTAAAAGCCGCGGCTTTGAAGGTTGTCAACTGGTTACTCTTGGTTATATCATCCTTTGGAGCGAGAGTAGGTGATAACGCTGATGGAAACTGTTGTTTTTGGCTATTGTTGGGGTGACTACGGTCTGTGGATCCCCATGTGAATCAATTTTGACTCTGGAAGTGAGATTTTTCTTTGTTCTGGTCGGCGATTTTGTTCGTGCTACAATGCAGTTAGCATTATTCGCACGGTCGTTCGAATTCATTTGTGGATTTGGTCAAACCTTTCTTGCATTTTTTGGCACCAGTGGTCTTAGCCTCCTTTGGAGAGGTAAACTTTTTGTCCTTCAGCCGCTCCAGCTCATCGACCTTCTTCTGCAGTTGCTGAAATTTTAGTATGGGATGAGTGCATACTGATCAGCGTCCGTCCTTATACTCCACTTTATCTACTTTGGCCAGACATTTAGTCGCTTTGCTGGGAATGTGTTGCTTGTGCAGTTGTAGATAAGTCGCCCACGTGGTTGAATGTGTCGAGATCCGAACAGAACATATTCGTAGGCCCACAAATGAATCGATCTTGTTCGATTAAAAGCATCGGTTTTAGCGCTGGCATTGGGTGGACAATTGGTTAAGGAATTAGGCATGACTGGGCGAGACCGCAAGCTGAGTGATGTTAGACTAAGTTAACAAACAAAATAGTACGAGAAATGAATCGATATGAGGTAGAGGGGCAAAGTGGACCGCTGTGCAGTAGTAAACATCCTTGGTCATCCAGATCCAAGCACAAGTTGGGAGGCAGTTCGAAAACGGATAAAAGCCAATAAATAACGAACGAACGAACAGACGAAGCCAGCTACATGCTCAAAAACGTGAAACACATTGCGATAAAAGACCGTGCGCAAAGACACAAAGTTCGAGGACAAAAGGATAAAAATGACCATTTTTTACCTTCCACGGGACGCTATTTTATACAAGACCAAGGAGTGAGTTTTGCTACTGCTTGTCAATGATAGGCTGTATCTGCCGAATTTGTTTACACTAAAATACTTGCTCGTCCTTGGTATGTCTTGACCCCACTACATGGCAATTCAACCATCGCAAATGATGACGTCCACATAGGGCCTCACGGAATAGGCGCAGCACCGGTGACTTGCGCAGGATGCGCTTGCGCAGGATGCGCTTGCGCAGCGCCTTTCGCACCCTCTCCTGGCTCACCCACTTGGATCTCATGACAAGAAAATGTTATGACGACTGGAAGGTGGCCGCGGGTGTAGTGCCTAATCAAGCTAAACACTTCGTCCGACGTGTCACACACGATCTGGCACTCACAGCCTGTGCCGGACTTTCCTGAAGGCGGGTCGGATCCCTCAGCCGTGAGACTGTTATAGAGGCGAATAAAGAAGGATCCATTGTAGGCCGACTCTCGGTCCCGAGAAGGACCGAGTTATCCCGCCGATTGGAAACCTCGCAAGCCACAGCCATTAGTCAGTCATGGTAGATTCAAGCGCATCAGGTTTATTGTAGTGTGAGATGCGCTGATTTGCCGAGAATATGTGCTCCCGGTATCGACCCTTCTCTCGCTCTCTGTCCTTATCTGGCCTTCTTCCTTCTTCCCTGCACCGATCGAATGTCCGAGCCTGTTCCTCAAATGGGGTTGCAATTGGGTTAAGTGGCCAACAAGACTGCACGGTCTGTCTACGTGTGCCACAGACATCATGATATCCATTTAATGGGCCAGACATCGAATGGTTTGCTTTCCACACTTGCATGATGTGTGGGTTCTTTTACGCGCCCCCTTGCCCACTACAGCGACCTTGAGAAGCTGAGTTACATACTTGCCTCAGAAGTGGTGCATAGTGTTTTGCTGAAGGTTGTCGTGTACGCGCGCACTGTGAGAGTGCTCACGTGCAAGCGGGATGAAGTATGGTGAAGGGGACGGACTGTGGTAATTCAGTAAAGATCTTCGTGGATGTGCATTTAACCAAACAGGCCCAAGCGATGACCGACTGTCCACAGATTGCGTGGGCAGGCGGGATGGGAGTGATTGCGTATCTTTACGCTCCTGGAGCTGGTTTGCCGGTCGCACTGCGGTGCATTCCCAAATGACTGAGAAGGGTGATTTGCGGTGTGGAGAGACGACCACAATAGAGACAGGTTTCGACTGGGTTTGCACTACCGGTGGAGTTGCTGCTGGTGGTAGGACGGTATCCTACTAAGGCAGCTAGGATGAAACCAATTCAGGTTCTTTGTACGGGTTTGATAGACTGTCTACGTCCCCGTCCGGCACATGAGCGTTGTCAGGGCGGGGGATCGATAAAACTTTATTTTCTCATTTAAACAAAGTTTATGGCGATCTTAAACTGGTCCTAAAGCCGGGTTAAGCCTGAATGCTTTGGAGATCCCACTTGAAGTTTTGTTGTCAATCTTGACGTTTTTTGACGTTGTAATGCCCAGGTAGGCGAATTAGTCCACGGATGTGAGGAGACCACTCACATTCATCCTGAACCTGTTGTACCCATCAGATAATGATGGTTGATGCATAAGCACAATAGTCTCCCTACTGATGGTAAGTCCGAAGTTCGAGCAGTCGGAGACAGAGAGGTCTATACTTCGCTGCATACCCGCTTCCGTCTTTGTGTACGTACGTACGTACGGGATTGTTTTCTTATCCAGAAGATTGAGGTCGGGGACCTGCCAGATAACACGATCACACGTGTGGCTTGTGAACCATGTAAGCATGGGTGATGCAGCCTTCACGATTAGCCTTCCGGGTCGTGTTGTGTCAGGCAAATTGTTTAATTTGGACAAGGGGACTGGGGCTACTCCGTCGTATGAGTATGCTTTAACCATTCCAGCAAAATGTCAGTCCCATTCAAAATGGAAAAAGTGCTAGACCGTTCTGAGCAATATGAGTGTTTGCGGAACAAAACGGCAAAAAAATAACGGCAGAAATGAAGGGTAGTACAGCACCTCTCTGGAGACTTGCTTGAAAAACTGCTCCAAGGGTCCTTAAAACCTTCATATTTGCTCGCTGGGCAAAGGTATTGTAAATACCCTCTCTTACCAATCCGGAACTTAATTGGATCGTTGTGCTGAAATTCCGTCCAAACGCAAGCTGCAATTTTAAAATGTGCACTCAATTTCATTGTTTATAACCATATTTTCCCAAAAAACAAGATCCTTTAGACGGCATGCTAAAATGACCTTTTTATGGACCATCAAAATTGCCAAACTCGGAACGCTGCACTTTAGCAATCCCATTTTTTGATATTTGGACTGCTGAAGGCCTTTGTGCGTTTCCAGAGTGAAGGCGACGACTACCATACAACTTTTTCTTCCAGAGAAGTTAGTCGTATCCTCACCCGCATTTCTGTCAGCAGGTGGAAATACGAAAAATCGGAAAGCAAAAGTCTTGACTGAGGTAAACATATTGCAAGTATATCAATAGGATGACGTCAACTACATTTTGACCGCTATCCACTGCGAGATTCTTCTAGCCGAGTGAGGCACCGTGGTTATGCGTGTCGTAAGCCAGTTTTACATTTGTCTCTGGCTTGCATTGAAAAATTCGTAATTTGTGAATCACAAACTGTAACTTCCCTCCCTCTTAATTTAAATGGCGTATTTTGTAAACGAATATATGCAAATAGATTTACTGTCCCATGTGCACTCGTAAACACAAACCGTGTACACTGGCAACATGAAGGCCATTTTCCGTCATGGTGTAAATAGGAGAAGGTGGAACCACGTTCCGTTGCGTGATCATACATGAAAGGAACCGCATAGGGCGTTCCCGAGGTTGCTTACTTCGACTCTCAATACTGTGACATTCAACTCTCTCTATGGCACTCTCATGGACATGAGACGGAATATTTAACTTTCTCCGTCACTGCGTCCGAGACCGCCTCCGGTCGTCCTGAATCACTTTTTTCATCGAAGGCAGGTTGGTGAGGCATGAGGGCGTGCGGTAAGTGCTGCGCAAATCCACTGCCACCATAAATTAATTCACGTCCAAGTCGCTATCCTGCGCCCACCACGCTGAAGGCACACCGTGGTCATCGTCGTTACCGACGGTCGAGCTTCCACTATTGACACTAAGAGAATCTGCCTTCTCTACCATCTGGCTACTTGCTACGGCAGGCAGGAAACGGTCTAAGGCCATATGATTCGAATTATGATCAGACACTCCGTCAAACTTCTGACTGCACATGTTGGCCCCCCTGGTAGCCAGTAGAAGGATTAAAATCAAAATGACTATGTGCTATACTGTCTAGCTGCTTACTACGGTATGGTTACCTCTAATATTTGACTTCAAGCAGAAGGAGTTATGCGAGTGGTGTCAACAATACTCAGGAACAGGCAAAAACCAGGCTTGTGAAATTATGTCGTTATCTAAACGATATAAGTAGCAACCGTATAACAATAAATTACAAGGAACGAATGTAGGTTTCTTGCCAATTAGGACCTCTCTGGTCTTCCCTCTTAATTTACAGATCACAGGCTTTCTCGACTAGCTAGGTTGCGGTTCATACACTTTTGTATCCTCTCGGCATAGTCCTTCCAACCAAGGGCTAGAATAGAGGTCGCCTGCTAAGCCGGGGCTGGTCTACCGTTGCAAAACAAAATCCTAGGTGGGTTCCATGCGCCACCCGTCATCCAGCCAATCTTTTCATTGATCGCCAGATAAGAATCTCTTAATGTCAAGTTGCTCACTTCCTCGCGAGAAACTTTCCCCACCCTAGTTGTAAATGTTCCTTTAAACTGCCTCAAACGTCGAACACAGTTGTGTGTTGGCTTGTTTTATACACCGATATGCATATAGTTGTTTGCAAAACCCATAAAATCCCACTCATGCAAAAAGCCTGACGCTGCGCTTTACTCCCTTCGCAATACATCCTGATTTGGTTAGCGTGCAGTACCAACAGAATACAAAAAGTAGACATAAACGCGTGTTTATGTTTATGTTTCATCCCAAGCAATAACCCACACACGACTCGCAGTATCCTCTAACGTATATCTTCATGGATGTTCGTTAATAGCACTCTGGCCGTCCTTGATGTTCCTTTTCTAGTTATAGTGCATGCTAAGCCAAGGCATCCTTTTGGCGCAAAAGCAAAAAGAAAAATTAGTCCACGACGTTTCGATCGCAAATGAGGGTCATAACGACATTTTCGAATGCACTAGCCCGCGAGCTAAAGGATGGTCAGAATTTAAGGAGCCTATGCAGACTAGAAGAGACGTTCAGAGGCGTCTCGGATATTGTCCTGGTCCGAATAGGGCGGGGACGACCTAGTGTAACCCTTAAGGCCGGCAGGCCAAGACCGTGTTTACCAACATGGTAATTTTTTTCCGATTGGTACCGAGTCGAAACATCAAGCGGCATCATTAGGAGCTTAAGAATGAGATATACCGAGCAGTAGACGTTTCGCTTTCTTTTCTTAGCGCCCTTCACAAGGTAAAATTCTCGTCTCCCAAATGT
Organism: Spirometra erinaceieuropaei; assembly: GCA_902702965.1. Classification (NCBI taxonomy): domain Eukaryota; kingdom Metazoa; phylum Platyhelminthes; class Cestoda; order Diphyllobothriidea; family Diphyllobothriidae; genus Spirometra; species Spirometra erinaceieuropaei. The sequence continues at coordinate 843,571 of CACRXP010000163.1, forward strand.
GGTTGAATCTAACAAAAGCCCTGCCATCACACCGGGTCTGGAAAATCGTTGGCTTAAAAGTTTTAGTTCACATGAGAACTTAACTCACGTTACTAACTGGTGATCACGCAGCCTTGCACATGTGATACTGTTGCTCGATGCCATATTTGTACTTTGTTTGTTTGTTTCTAATGGCATTTGTTACCGGCATACTTATTTTTACAACAAGGCGTGCTCTCTCAGTCTACTTACAAATGTTTTTTCAACAGAAATATTGCACAGTTTGCATGGAGTTGTCGAGAGCAATGACCTGTACCGATTACTGAACCGAACCACATATAAAAATGACTAGATGAAAGTGCCAGAGCTCAGACCATAGGGATTTCCAGCTACATAATAAACAGAAAAAGCAGTAAATTCGGATATTTCCCATCTTGCTTAGTCATTTATTCTTTGTTTATATTTCAAAAGGATTCTTTCCTGAAACATGGAAAACGTCAATTATCATTCCCGTCTTCAAGTCAGGATCTCGGTCCGATGTTAATAACTATCGGGGCGTGCACAAAATGCCCTCTATAGCAAAGCTTCTTGAAACGATTATTTTCAATGAGATTCTTGACTTCTGTCTAGCTAATCGGCTTCTGAGCTCTAGTCAGCATGGATTTTTACCTGAACGATCCTGCGGAACATGTTACTTGGCTTTTCTTAATCTAATCACTTCTCTTCGTAATGAGCGGCAGTCAGTGGCAGTTATTTACTTTGATCTTAGCAAAGCCTTTGACAAGGTGGCCCATAGACGTCTTTTAGTAAAACTGGAAGCCCTCGGCATCCGGCCGCCTCTACTCGACTTCATCAGGTCTTATCTGTCCAACCGATATCAGAAAGTCATGGTCAGTAATAGCTACTCGACACCTCACTCGATCACGAGTGGCGTACTTCAAGGCACGATTCTGGGTCCGCTACTCTTCCTTCTGTACATCAATGATATTTCGACTGAACTCGGAAATTCGCAAACTTTTACTTATGCCGATGACCTCAAGTGTGTTTACTCATACTCTAAGGACACCGCAAACGTTTGTGTTGAAAAACTTAATGCCGATTTACTACGCTTAAGCAGATGGGGTTCGACATGGCAGATGGAGTTTTCATCATTCGAGTGTAGTTTCATGTCTTTTGGTCCTGCCAAACTTCCTGGCCCCATAATTTTTCAGAATAACCCACTCTCAGAATGCCTCACCATAAAGGACCTAGGTCTAAGTTATACAAATAAGCTTGCTTTATCACCTCATGCAGATAGAATCTCTGCCAAGGCCGCGCAGATATGTGGATTCATATCGCATAATTTTTTCCTTCCGGAAATGAGGCTAAGACTTTATCAAATGTTTGTTCTTCCAGTCCTCGAATACTGCTGTCATTTCTTTGGTTTAATGAACGCCTGCGACCGTAATAAAATCGAAAATGTTCAGAGGGTTTTCACCCGGAAACTGTTCTCTCAAGCTTCGTCCAGTATTTCTTATACTCAGAGATGTCAGCTGGCGAATATGAAGTTTTTGCGGGTTAGAAGACTCGAAGCTGACCTTTGCTTCCTTTTTCGCATCAACTCTAGCTCCAGTCTTCCGCTCATTGACACTCTCACTCCGAGAGATCGGTCTTTTGCCCCGCGCAACTCCTGCATGGTGATTCCGCCGCCTCTTTGTACTACATCTAATCGCTCCCCCTTTTTTGCTTCCAAATATGCTTTACTTTGAAATAATCTTCCGCCTGAAATCAGATCATCGCCTAAGTTACTGGTATTCAGGTCGAAAGTACGCTAAACCTTACGCCGGAAAGCATAAAGACGCTGTTAACCGTCTCATTCCCGAACACTCGGATTCTTGACTACGAGAAGGGTCCTTCTGGGATTTAGTGGTAGATCAAGTGGTAACTCTTAATTATATCATTAGAAACCCCTGTTTTGAATTGGTTTCTAAATCCTCTGCTATCACTTCTCCCCCATAACGACAATTTTCGCGGTTTTTGATGTCATCTCCCGCATTCCGACCTCATGCGGTCTGTCGACGCTCACGGCGGAACCCTCAGTATTCACCGTCTACTAGTAATTTGGTCTTACCTCCCTTCCCCACTGATCGGCTGAGCTCGAAGCATGCTGTGGCCGATCGCATCTGGGTTCCTCTCGTCTGGCCTCTTTGACGCGAATAGTCTCATGCGGCGTATCAATCCGGCCCAGACGATGTCAATTGTGAATCCCGTATACAATACCACATGCAGGCCAGTCCTGTCTGACCCGCATAAGTACTCCTCAAGGCTGAGATTTATTGCTACCCTGACGATGACCGACAACAATCCGTTATATACCGCCACCTACAGGCCAGTCCTGCTCGCTTTTTTCTGTCATTATTTTTATTGAGGGGTTTTTTCTCCTGTAAAATTAATCCAATCATTTTTAACTTTTTGTATGGAGTTTTTTTACCCCTCACTAATCATGTTTCTGAATGGACTACTAATTCAGAAACTATGAATTGCATTTTGTAAAGATTCTGCCTACTTCGTCTAAAATTCGCATGTAAATTTATTTTAACTTGCTTTGATGGGACCCCGGCGGGTCTTTAATAAAAATTATCTATCTATCTATTTACTGATAGAATGCCTGCACGGAAAGGGCAGGAGAAGCTTTCACGTAGGCAATGCAATTCGGGCGTCAGTTCGGCCGACGCAACACTCTCCTAACTACAAAATTCAGTCGGTCCACTATCCAGAGAACGGACAGTTTACTGTTCTTTAGGTCAAACTACGCGCCAGTGCCGGGCTGGGTGCATTTGCACCTTCTTGGGTTCCTTGTTCTCGTTTAAATTTCCTCCATACTGCCTGGTCAATGCAACCCTTTGGACGACCAGCGTCCCAAATATTTGAAGACAAACTCTACCTGAATCTGCTCTCGGGAAAATTTCCAGATGTTTCTCTGGAAAAAACCGTTCTGTTAATCTCCCTAGTGCAGTATGAGAAGTCATCGAGAATTTTTCCCAAACTACTCAGCAGGCGGTTTGATAATGCCGTTTATATGGAAACCTTGTCTATAGGTCTGTTTACACCATAAATCCTTCTTGAGTTGCGGTAAATATCATAGCCATTATCAAAATAACATTGCCGTTTTGTGAATAAGGAGTTTTCAGTCACTCAGTACTAGAAGCCTGTACCGTCTAAACGCCACCTGAGTCTTCTGCTCCCGGTGGGACTCGATAAGGGTTTGTGTTAGGACTAGTGCTCATTATTTGTTACGTCGCCGACGGGGGGTTACAAACTATTGCCTCGCGTTTTTTAAGAAAGGGGAAGAACCACGAGTATGCCCGAGAAGACTTGGTCCAAGTTGCTATACGCACTGGCCAATAGGATTCCTACAATTTATATTCCGTTCCCTCGTAGGGGCCACTGTTCCAATTCAACCCTCAGGGGTCCTATATAGCGACGAATAAGGGCACTAGTCAATACAATACAAATAAAGCCGGCTGCCCTTAAGCGACTTCTCCAGGGGCACCAACGCCGGACGCTCCACCTGCCAGACTAATCATTATCTGAGTGCCACCAGTATCGAATACAGGGTTTTCGTAACCTTCTTCTAACAGTGAACGAAACTTGGCTGTATTGAAGGCTATTGTGAAGTCAAAGAAGGAAACTGCACATTTTTCACTGACATGTACAATTGCAGGAAGTTCAGCTGAATGTGGAAGTCTTTCTGATCAAAGAAAAATAAACGAAGGTGATTAGCAGTTTGAAGACTGGTCTTCTAAGTTCTCCAAATCCATTCGAAGCCGCCATTTTCCACTCATTGCTCAGCACAGCGTGGCTATGGTGCATTTCTGATGGTTTTCGCAAGCCAAAAGACACTTTGCAGTTGACAGACTTCTACTTCCCTTGGAAATTGAGCTAAATTGTAAACCAGAAAGCAGAAGGGAGACGCTGGGAGATCCGCTGTTGAGTCCAGATCCTCTATGCCGTGTTATGCAGCAGTACACAATTGGCGAAACACGTGTCTAGACCTGTTTTGGCAGTATGGTGAATCAATTAATGAAGAATAGTCCCAGTTTTTTTAGATTGTCAAACCTTCTTCTAAAAATCTTGTGTTAGCACGTTTCTCCCTCGGTCATTTGCACCCTATCTGACCTTTCCATCCGGTCTTCATGCTTTCCATCCTACTAAATAGCCCTACATAGCATCATTGTTCGCAGAACGGCAGCGTATGTACGTTAATTGCTCTCTTAAATCTACTCCAGATATTAGTCAGAGGCGCAGAAAGGCTCCCTTTTACAAAAAACGTCTGCCAGAGAATACGCAAAAGTCTTTTTTCTGCGCTTGCTCTTCTGTTCCAATTCCACTCATTACGCCGATAGGTTGTCGTTTTCTGGCCTCCAAAATTTCGCTTGCTGGAGTATCTGAAGCCCCTCCAGAATTATTGATCGTAACACGGCCAGTGGTTGGGAGTATTTCCCGCCTCATTCCAAGACATTTAGTGCATTATCCACAGAAGTTATCCTGCGTGCAGCTTTTGCTTTGTCTACTCTATGCTTGGGGTAATTTGCCATCGGAATGCTGAACGCAGGTGACCGCAAAAACAGAATCTACTGGTAAGATGAGCTTATTTAAGCGAAAGCCCAGCTGACTCGCATTTTGTTCCTGCCACTTTTGGGGTTTCGTTCGCCTTTTGAATTCGTAAGTTTAGGGAAACTGTGATAAGTATCGTCCGGTCAGTCTTTCAGATCACTTGAATCTTTTCAAAGATAAACTCCTACCTGTCTGCTGCTGCTGCTGCTGCAGCAAAGAACAAAAACTACCGAGATGCTTTACCGATTACCGTCACGTTTTCCGGTTGTTCCTGTCTTCGCACAAACGTCCTGGCCACTGGAAGACAAGCGAAAGGAAACAATTATTGTGAGCACTCAAAAGGGAGTTGGTAAATATTGGTTCACGACTGTCACAATAACACGGAGGTGAAGCCGTTTACCGAATCTGGTGCAAATGGTGGCAAGACGACTCGTCAGGAAAATAGGAAAATTACTCTTGACGCGGATGTTCGAACACGCGGCAGGAGCAGTAACAGTAGAGTATACTGCCAACTTTCGGGTCGTCGTACACACGGTAGGCCTTCTCACACCCTGAAGTTTGACGATACCGAAAGTCTCGAGAGAAGTGAGGACTGTTTTGGTCATGGTATTCCGGCATGTTGTGCATCGACAAGCGTAGTTACCTCTCTTCTTTTTATTCGATACTAAGACTTCACAGGGCAGAGTTCGCAGTTACGCAGGTAGTTCACGGGTGAACATTGCTTCAAAAGACAGGACTGGGGAACCAATTAACCAAGAGATTCTCATTCACACTGGGGACAAAATTGTACCTACTAACTACTCTGATAAGGACGACCAAGCCGTTATTGCTTTAAATAAGAACATTCACGATATTCTACCCGGTGTTTGACTGTGCGTCCACCGCACTCATACGCATTCCTTTCCCCCTGTCCGCTGTCGTCACTGATGATGTTTACGACAACAAATCCAAAACATATGACGAAATCCTTGTTCCAGCAGACAGAATACAATTCTAACCAGCCATTTACTGGCGCCCGTCTTCTTGCTCGTACCGGAAATAAGAAGCCGTTTTTCGCACTTTTCCGGGACCCTGCTTTACGTCATTGCGAACGTTTTGCGTGCAAACAATAAAAGCTTGAAAAAATAGCGTATGAGGTAACTTCTGTCCTTGTAAAAAAGTCACTTGCAGTTTTCACCGAGGCTCGGAATATATATTTGACGACATGCCTTGGTTACCGTGACCCGAATGAAAATGCGGTCAGTCGACGTGTTCGTTGAACCTAATACACGCATCGACGGAATCAGACTGAATTTAAAAGCAAAGACAAGCGAATTGAACGCCTTAGTATTACTGAAGCAGCTTGGACCTTCTAATTTTATCTGAAAGATAATTGTCTGCTGTTCTAAACAAAATAACACGCTCTCTGAGAAATCTTTAGTTCCTAGACCTGAAACTTATTGCTCCATGTGAATTCGTGGTATTAAAATCATCCGATTTTGCGCATTTATTCGCCCTTTAAAGACTTTCTTGACAGAAGATCGAAAGAATCTTCTGTTCAGATCAGAAAACATTCGTTACTCCTTGGGAAACTTGGACAAAGCCAAAACTAGGCATTTCTCTGTTATTTTGAAATATACTGATAATTTTCACCCTCCAACATACGTCTTCAGAAGGCTCAAGGTGAAATCTTTCGTAAATTTCTACGTACTCGGATACGGACAATTTTATTTGCTATGTCCAGGAAAGAGGGCTTTTATATGGATATAATCGGGTTTTCAACAAAAGAACCATACCTCTGATAAGGCCACGGCCTCAAGACAACGAGACCAAGCTGATTCATAGCAGACAACGACACTAGCAAGCCTAATGGCACTTCGTATAGGACATTTATGTATTTCGATCTCCAGAGAATGTTAAGTGCGTGCAAGGAAGGGATCACGAATCGCGGCATACCCATTCATGGCAAGGGATACGGGAAAGCATCTCTGCCACCCTTCAAGTCAAAATGAAAAGATTGGGCGAAATGTTGAATAACTATGTCGACATATTGCCTCGACACCAAAAACAGAACAATCGTACTGTTTACTATTCGACTGTTTCGAGAATTCGGATTTATTGCCAGGAAAGTCAGCCGAGGATTTCAACTGGCTTCTATTCTTAAGAATAAGGATCTTCAGCGGATACTCCAAAATCGCTAAAATTCTCTCAAGTAACTCGCCATTGTTTTCTTGCCAAATGACTTCCTAGATTTTTAACTTCTACTCTCAAGCAGGTGGCGCTCCCTAACCTCATGAAATTTTGTCAACTTCGTAAATTACTCGGTCTAGCGACTAAACTCCATGGATCCGCGAGTAGTTGATCTGGGAAAAAGAACAAAGATGGAGAATAGCAAAGTCACAGTGTGACGGTCACAATGTGACATTACGAGTTAGAATTTCTTAATAACAATCACCCTGTCTTCAGCGAGGTTTCCATTGCCGTAGGATGAGGCATGTGACCTGAGCCAGCCCATCTCCCCGGCTGCGTTTACCAAGTTTCTTGCAGTTCATGAAAGCCTTGACTTGTTTTCTTTACGGTCTGTGCAGTAAACGTTGTTGCTTGATGTTCCTTTGGTAGACAAGTGCCGAGTCCTGTCAGCTCAACTGCAGTTCATGCTTTTCTCGGCAATTCTAATTTCGCTCAAATATTGATCCAGATATCTGTAATACTTCTTGATTATTACATGTTCGTCTGCATGAGACAGAATGTTAGAGCTCCGGAAACGAAGCGCCAAGTAGAACGAAAGCAAGTCATATTCAGCCACGTAATCACGATAGACCGGCAAGCGTCACTCCACTGTGACTTCGAATAATTCCAGTCGCAACTAAAATGCCAGCTGCTATTCATAGCCAGTTTGTCTTATCCATCGGGACTGTGTGTTTCTCCACATCCTATATTTTTGTTTTTATCCCTTCTCCTCCCTCCCTCCCTCCCCTTCTCCCCAGTTCCACTTCAGAAGTCCTACGGTGAGAGCGACATGCAATCTCGTAGGAGGCCCAGTCTAATTCGGGTTGCCATCCACTAAAAAAGCCATGGCACATAGTGGAGTTCAGTTGCTGTCTGGGATGTCTAGGCAGCCCTATTTGGAGATAGCCCTACTTACCCTCAGCGGGCCCCGCTTCTTCAAACAAGGCCAGATTGAGGAGGTGGGTGCCGGCTATATCTACTGGAGCCACCGCCTAAAGGCAGGGTGACGAGACACTGGTGTCTTCCTTGCTATCTGGAACGACACTGTCAGGCGACTGCTCTGTTCGCCATAGGATACCAACGACTGCCTCTTTACCCAGCGCCTGCCTCTCTGGGGAGCCAAATTGGCCACCGTCATCAGTGCCTAAGCCCCCCCAATGACCAGCTCCTGTGAGGCGAAAAACAGATTCTTCGAGGATCTGCAGCCCCTCTTGGTGAGTGTCGAAGACGGACAAAGGGATTATCCTTGGTGACTTTCACACCCGCAGTGGGACAGACTATGCTGCCTGGTGGGGGGAGTGGTGGGTCCGTATGGTATCGGCGGCTGCTACGACAACGGCCTTCTTCTCCTGAGAACCTGCTCAGAACACCGCCGCCGCCGCCGCCGCCGCCGTCTCCTCGGCGTTTACAAAGGTGGGACTGCGCTATCTCTAAAAGGCGTGATCGGCAGGAAGTTCCGGTGACAAAAGTAATATGCTATGCCGATGGTTGTATGGATCCCTGTATCTTCACCCCCATTATGAGACTGCAGCCTCACAAGGTTAGCGACCGCCACGTAGTCTGAATACTGTTCTGTTGGATTTTTCAGCCCCCCGCTTACATGCCAGCAATCACTTAGCCCAGATCCTGGAAGAACTGCCGGTTCCGACTACAACACCGCGCAGACTGGTGGTGTTGGACTTGGAGTGCTGTTCACTTGACTGCTGTGGACATCCTCGGTTACGCCCGTTGCGAACAACAGGACTGCCTCCAAGACAACAACGCAGACTTCGGAGACCTGCTGGCCGAAATGAACAGACGGCCTATGTTTATCGTCGGACCGACGCACGCAACCAGACTTCATCAGATGTCGCCGTCTTGTGCGGCAACAACCGCGGGAGATGCAGGCAGTCTGGATGGCTCGAAAAGCCGAGGAAATCTAGGGGTATGCTGACCGCAATGAAATTAAGAACTTTTTTGCCTTCATCAAGACGGTCAACGACTCCTGGATCGAAGGAATCAGTGCCGATGGGACAGTATCCCTAACGTAGAAATCGTAGCTTCTGACACGCTGTATTGAACACTTCATAACTGTCCTTAATCTCGCATCCACGACCTCAAACAGCGCCATCGACCGGCTCCCTCATGTTGAAACGAATAACGGCACAGATATCCCGCTTTCCCTCCCAGTAACAGTCAAGTCCGTGCAGCAGCTGTACAGCGGGAAAGCGCTGGGATCCGACGTGATCCTGACTGAAGTCTATAAGCACGGCAGTCCCGGCCGATGGACAGACTTACAAGGGTATTCCAGAAGATGTGGCGTCAAGAAAAATTCCCTCCGGATTTCAAGGACTCGAAAATCGTCCATCTCCACCGGTGGAAAGGAAGGCGGCAAGTCTGTGATAACCACAGAGACATCTCGCTGCTCAGCATTGTCGGGAAGATCTTCACTCGTATCCTTCTCAGCCGTCCCAACGGCCATCTAAAACTGATACATATCCCCGAAAGTCAGCGCGACTCCGACGACACCGCATAACCACTGGCATGATCGTCGCCGTCCGCCAGCTGCAGGAGAAGTGCCAGGAAATGCGGACCCACGTCCCTCCCACCTTCGTGGACCTGGCGAAAGCCTTTGACACAGTAAATCGTGAAGGATTGTGGAAAATCATGCAGAAATGCGGTTGTTCTGAGTGATTCACGCACATGGTACGCCAGTGCCATGCCGGGATGATGTCGCGCATCATGGACAACGCGCAATATCCGAGGCATTCCCAGCGATCACTGGAGTGAAAAAGGGATCCGTACTCGCTCCCACCCTCTTCAGCCTCATCTTCGCTGGCATGCTGACTGACACCTACCTTGATGAGCACCCTGGGATACGCATCACCTACAGAACTGAGGGACATCTCAACAGCAGACGCCTAGAGGCCCCCGCGCGACTACCTACGATTATCGTCCACGGCCTGTTCTTCGCCGATGACCAGGCGGTCAACACCACGACCGAAGAAGACGTGCAACGAAACATGACCTCCTCGCCGCAGAGTGCACCAACTTCAACCTGACTATCAAAACAGACAAAACGGTGGTCATGCACCAACCGTCATCTTGCATGCGACACAGCCCTATTCCTCAATTCAATGTCGACGGTAACCAACTCAAAACCGTAGACAACTTCGCTTACCTAGGAAACACTTTCCTGTGGCACAAGAATCGACGATGAAGTAGCCCTCTGGATCTCCAAAGCCAGCCAAGCCTTCAGCCGGCTGTAGAACTCCGTGTAGAACCCCCACGGCCTTCAACTGAACACAAATCATAGGATGTACGAGGCCGTCGTCCTGACGACACTTTTCTACGAAGTGGACTGTCTACTGCAGCCATGCTAGGAAACTCAGCCACTTCTACCTCAGCTGCCTTTTCAGAATACTAAAGCTGGGATGGCAAAATAGGATCCCCGACACGTGGGTCCTAGAACGAACCGGAATCTTCAGAATTCACGCCATGTTGAGGCGGATACAACTACGTAGGAACGGCCATCCCGTGAGGATGGATGATACACGTCTACAGAAACAACTCTTCTAAGCTGATGTCGCCACCGGTGCTCGTCGACAGGGAGGACAAAAATGGCGCTACAAGAATTACCTTTCGCGATTGCATATAATTCCAGAGACCTGGGAGACCTCGCCCAAAACAGACCGGCACAGCAAATCTGATCGCCACCGTCAAACCAAGTCGCAAATCATAGGTGCCTCGACTCCTTTATGCCAACAGTTAGCCGCTTCCAACATGTACGCGCTGCCAAGCCACATTACGTGCGAATCGGCCTTGTAGGACACCTGCGGAGGCAACGTACCAACAAGCTGACAAAGTCGACGTCCCCTTTCATGGGCGTATGTTGAGTGACCTGGTGTAAAGAAAACCTGCGCTATTTCCTTGATCAGTATCGCGTTCAAGTCCATGGCTGAATTGGCATACGCGGCGACTGGGCATCGGAAAACACGTTGGGCAGATAGTGCGGACGTGACGGGTATTGACCCGCACTTTCAGCGTTCCAGTCGAGCTTCGATGGACTCACAAGTGATTGACCAGGCCGGTACCTTGTTCGGATATGCGGTTAAAATAAAAGGCATGTGGATAGTATTTCTTCACTGCAGCTAGTGGATGTCCGTCAAGGAGTTTCCGCTATGGATGTCCTGTCTGGGTATACACGGACCGAAGTGCGGCGCTGCAGCAAGAACAGATGATAGAGTTGTTTGCAGTTATTTTACTGTCAACGGGAATGTTTTAAGATGCGGTTAAACAACTTAATCTGACAAACGGTTGTCACAAGAGGGTGGAGAAAGGGATTTACATTTTGTACAATTACTCGACGGCGTTTTAGCACCACACAAGTCACTGGCTGCCAACATCTGTCTGCTGTATTATACTGGTTTAGAAGGCAAAGCGCTCACAGTTGAGGAGATTTTGTGCATTTCGTTATTGGCCTTACAAGTCAGATTTTCATCAAGTATGGTACAGTGCTACAAAGCATCTGTTTGATGCCTATTTGCAAAATCTATGGCCTGAATTGGGCCGAAATCTATGCGGTGAGTAATCTTCCAAATAAAGGTATGATGGTATCATCAACTGTGGTCGAGACTAGCTTCCGTCAATACTAGGCTACCGAAGGTGTATAAAACACAGGTTTTGATAGCAAAGAAAAAAACGATTCCTGGAATCAGTAGGCACTGTTTTTTCACTCGGCACTTCCAACCCAACATCGAATTCACTTGTAAAAGAGCCGGCAAGTTTGACATCCAACGTTTTCGATATTTTTTAATACAGTCTTTACAACTTCCTGGAGTGTCTTCTGTCCCACTGCGCAAAGCATACCTTTATTGTGGTGACAACCTCGCCACCTGATATCTCAGAGTGCGGCAGCGTCGTTGATTCTGAAAACGGGGCTTTTGCGAATGTTTTTGGCGTGCAAATGCCGCAGACACAACTGCATCTGCTCCTATTTTGGCGCCTAATTGGCCACTGGAGGAAGTGAGGGGGGCGCCAGGCGTGTAACCAGTACTCAGACCGCATTTTCGATCTCGACTATCGACTTCTGTGACATGCCCCCAAAAGTACTGCTGCCATGCTGTCATGGTGATATCAGAACGAAAGGAGAGCTGACTATTGTGATAGAAATTGCAGACAAATTTTGTGTTGAACACAAAGTAGGGACATCCCTGTATTACGGGTATTCGTGCGCTAGACTCCAGAAAAATTAGGGTTGGGTGAATGTTAAGGTCAAGGTTTGGGTCTAGGTTAAGGTTGGAGATGGGGTAAGAACACGAGAATAGGTGCCGTTCCTGGACTTTGGCGCAAGGCCACCTGTGTTACGGGGGACGGGGGGGGGGAGAAAGGGTGGAGTCCCTTTTCCCGTGTCCTACCAAATGTTCATTCGCAAAGTGATACTCTAGTCTTCGGTAAAGAGGGATTTCAGGAAAACTGCCTGCGAATTATGATAGAGACTAAGATAAAGCTCAGCCGCGAAATGAAGTTGCATCATGTTCAATTTGCTCTCTCCCAAATGCACACGATGGCTGGGCTTTATTCCACTTGCTCGACCAGTTTCTCACAAGGTCAGAGAGCGCCCGAAAAAAATAAGCTAGATGTATAAGACTGGCTCTCCAAAAACTCCATACTGGCCGCATATGTAACTAGATACTGAACAAGCAAAGTATAAAGCGGACTGACAACAAGAGTGGATACAGCGGGTAAACTAATTCATGAAATATGGTTGATACAGTGAAAAATCACTGACTAATCTGAGGCCGGTTCAAATGCATCTACCAAAACACCTTACTTGTAATAAATAATGTCTGATTAAATGAAAAAGGCAAGTAAATTATTACAAATACTATTTTGCTGCTTAAAAAAGCACTTTTCATAGGGGAAGTGAAAATTTCTTAAAGGCAAAAATTCTTATCGTATGATAAGTCTCTAATTTCGGGAGTACATAATGCTTGTTAATGCAAACAACTGATCAAAAGAAACGGTATATGCACAGTAACATCTAGAAATTATTTTTACATAAATTTTCATTAAATATCATGCAATTAGTGTCACACGAAGTCTGGCACACAGTCAAGTGTGTAAATAAATACTACAAGTACAATGTGGTTGGTGAGAAAAAGCAATTTATTTAAGGAAAGCGCAGATATCGAAAACATGAAAATGTGTGCCACATGAGTTGACCCAGGTTTCAGATGTACATAATGCTTGCTGATGCAAAAAGCGGACCAAGTAAAACGACGGAAGCACAGCAATTTCGTTTGCATTAAAAATCCTCCAAGAATTAGTGTTATACGAAGCCTGGTATGAAGTCAAGTGTGTACTGTCCGGTCATGTGCCTCAAGATCTTGTTGCGTAAAATGCGATGTAATTTTTCGTTTTTGCATTCTTCGAGATGCGGTTGATCAAAACGAGGTGAATTTCATTTGGTGTCGCTAGTAAAAGCGTCACAGGAATAAAAAGGTTCCATAAAGTCACATGCTGACAGGCCGGTCAACGACCATTAACATTGAATGGAATCGACAGTTGCACATCGTAATCATACCAGTTTGTGTATATTAAGAGGATTTTGTTGCGTCATTTTTATGTGTGATTTTTGTCGACGGCGGGGTGGCAGGGAGTGCTTGGACGTTCTTTTTCATGTATATGGCCGTTTAGGTCACATTCGAAGACTCGCCTAAGCATATAATCCCATTGTCAAAATAATGAACGTCTAAAATAAACTTCAATGACGAATATGCTCTTTATTCCTCGAAAACCTTTCTCGGACAAGTTACCTATTTAAAAAGTGCCTTCACACTTTATTCTGTTTGCGAACTTTCACGCACTTAACCGTTTTACACATATGCAACCTAAAGGGCCTGTTACTTCGTATCAAGATAAATTTAATGATGAAGCATACTTGTTAATGGCAGAGATCATACATTTCGGATATCGAATCCGGCCACCAATCTTCAACGCCTTGAGGTTCTCATTTTGGGACAGTTTATTTTGAGGGCTCTTGTAATTTCTGCCGAGATATTAGCTCACGGAAAACAGGGTGAATAGTGAGTCACTGACAAGCAGTACGTGCAGGAGGAAAGAAAGCCTGAGCTCTAACCGTCTCAAAAAGTGCTTGTCCACTAACCAAGTAATTCACTGCATTCAAAAGCAGTACGGCATCTTTGTAGAAGGAATCAATAGGGGAACGAGTTTAGACAGCTTGCTACCCAGCCAGCCTCCAGTGCCCCGTCAGGTATTTTCGACGGAAATCTAGACCAATTATACCATACAGAGGGTAAGAGAGGGAAGTGAAATGAACCACTAATGACAGTATTGAATAGACAGTTATTCGCATGCAATGTGGTCAAAACCGTAATGCAGTCACTCGAGGTTTAAAATCCAGACAGTTGGATGGGGAGACAACCCCCCGTACTTAACTTCGAGGTGTGACCCAAAAATCTATAAAAATAAGCGTCTTTCATGAGTCATTCAACAGCCAAAAACTATGCTTTTTAACCGACGATACTATCGCATGTAGTGTTAAGCAAGAAGTACGGAAGTTCGGGAATAGGCCGCGTTGTGGGTGGGGCTGCCATCTTGATCATTTGCTTCGTCCTTATTGCAGTCCACTCTTGTCAGCAAGTTTTGGAACAACAAGTCTTATCTGCGTTAGACTGTATCAAAGCATGTGAGGCTGTGTGGTTCTAACCCGAAAGATGGGGTTTCATTGTACATTATGCTTGCATCTTGCATGATTGCTTCAATGATATATTGGACGTCTGATTGGGGAGGGTAGGAGAGGGTTCGTTGCCTGAATCACCTGGTTTTACCTCACTTCATTTCTTTTTTTCTTTTCTTATCTTTTCTTGGAGCTGCCTGGAATACTTGAAAACGGTTAACGCAGGCTATCATCGGAGAGTGAAGGCTAGTTACTGCAGATAGTGAGCACTGAATTCTCCGACCTCTTTCTATTAGCATGTTGTTTTGTAAATTCCTCCTCTACCATTGTGGAAACGCGATCGAAACCGAGAAGACAATGAGCTAGTGGCTCAATGGTTGGGGCGTTGGACTTCCAACCGACAGGCCACGAGATAGAGCCCCAGGAGTTGCACACCTCGCGACTGGCTATGGCTGGCTGGCGACGGCTAAGAAGCTAGAGCTGGTCATTCCAGTCTCCCTTGTCTTTGTCGGTAATGCTCTTCTGCGCATATTACGTGCCACTGTGCGGCTGTTTGGGATTGGTGCTGGAAGCTTGTATGGCATAGACGTGGCTGCACAGGACTCGGTGTGAGAGTTGAAGATAGAGTAGGTGGGCTATCTCGTGAGATATTGCCCGAAATTCTGAACGGTGTATTCAGTTAGGAAGGATTACTTATATGAGGTCCTAATATCGCTCACCGTGCACCATGATCCAACAATATTTCAATCGCACCAGAATGCCGGTTTTGAATGAGCCCCTTTTCGGTGGCCTGCATAAACAACAGTTGGTGAAAAATGACTACTTACGTGGTACTAATTTTCCCCTGCTTTACGATGTCCTTATAAATTCAAATATATTTCACACAAACATGTAACAAATATTCATATGGTGTAGAACTACGTCTTCTGATGCGCGATCCCAGCCTGCTTTTAATATGACCCGTGTAACTAAAACAGATGATTATGTACGAGATACGATAGACACCGCCAGATTGCTTACCGACGTTTTATAACTTCCTGATCTACAGGACTCAGCTGTAAATGGTACTTTCGGGTCGATATACAAGCCCCATACATGGTACCGCTAAATTCTGGGGAGTTCATATTCCCGTGTTCTAGTGCTAACTCGAACCCTTGCACTAACCCTAACCCTTACCAAAACCCTGACTCTAACTCCAACCCCCTTGGAATTTCGCACAAAGCCATCTGGAATACAGGGTACCTATTTCTGTGTCCTACCAGGACGTAAAGTAGGAGCCTCACTTAGAGGCGACAAACTATCTAATAGACCCCACGGAGACGCCGAATCTGTACTATATCACCAACAGGAAGCGCCCAGATCAGCAGTAAAGTTTCACTTTCAAAGCACAAGTCGTTAGAAGCCTTCACCAGAAGCGCTAGTTGTTAAAATCCTCAAACTACCTCAGTTCAACAGCGTGCGAGCACCAAGTTTCGTAACCACATTTTGACTTTTGTACACTCGAAACATTGTCTACTGGAAAATCACGCGGCGAGGCCACAGTCACATTCAGAGTCGCAATATTTATTGCTTGTGGCCACGCCCAACGATATATTTCTTCCTGCCACTGGTCTGTAGGTGGCACGGAAAAAGTGACGTAAACAAAGCACTCCAATGTCTACAGCACAATGCCACCTAGGAGGAGGGGCACAGCGTCTGCGGTATTCAGTCTTCGAACAAAAGTCCAGTCGTCCCAGCGTTCAGTTTCAGACAGAACCTGCTGGAACTAATGACTATCTGATCAAGCATGAATTGTGCTTCCAGGAGGGCCTATACAGGCAGGATGGTGTCAACGGCCTAATCGAGGTCCAAGACGACAAGGTCCTATCCTACCTCATATCCTATGATCCTGGGCGGAGCAATCATACGTAAAAGCAGTGACGCATGTCGTGACACGATCGTTCACGCAATCCCGAGGTCAGACCAAACAGTTCTTTGTCTAGTACTTGGTGCGTCTGTGACCATGCCAGACACAATCATCCCTTTAGCAGGTAATAATCAAAACCTGAGTCCGATCCGAGCTGGTTGGATTCCCCCGTCGTCCATCAACTTTAATATAGCTGTGAAGACATCAAATGATTTGGCGAATGCGGCTGTGGATCATGGATGAGGGTTGCATGAGCACTTGTTGCTGCTAAACACGGACGCACAGATTACGACTCGGGCGCTCACGTAAGCAAGAAAAGAAGACGAGTTCCATGGCACAGTTAGTCAGAAATAAATTGATTACCATTGTAAATCCGAAAAAGTGAGCAAATAAAAGTCGTTGTTTAAATGATAGAGAGTCTTTCTTTTCTACCCTGACCGCCCAAAAGGGGTAAAACTTCAACTTTCGTCTCATCAAGCTGGTTATCCGAGGGGCGCCCCTATAACAAAGCATTGACAAGAGATGTGACTGTCAGAGGCTGACTCGGTCATCAGTTGAGCCAGTTTGCCTTCCGTTTGCGTGGTTTTGCGCGAATACTTGACAGAAAGTCAAAGTCAAACAGAAGTCGGTCTGGGGGTACAACCATCTGGCCGGTCAGCTATCGTTGCAGAGGAAGAAAATGGGGTGACACCAGTTACGACTGAACAGAGGTCCACTGTCTCGTTAGCAGTTGACATCAGTTATCTACACAACGGACGTGGATAACCACGTGGGCCGCGAGTCACTTGAGGTGAGCCCTGGTGCTTGAAACCTCGGATAATAAACCACCTTATTCAGTAATCACTCATGTCTGTGACATGATATCTGCGATTAACATTTTCGGGCTGTTACACACGTGAAGGCATAGCATTCTTCATCCTTCCAACTTTAACCAATCAATAGTCAGTGTCACGGGTCCAGGGATGACTGTGAAGAAATCGGAATGAGGGCCAAAAATTCGTATCCCGGTTAACTGAGCCCTAATCACAGGCCCAGGATACAATCAACTGCAGCCATTAGCATTTGTCACAGAGTCTGCAAAATTCAATTTGCGAACCATATCCAGCATGTGGACAATCGACTTATGAGAGTTCGTCAATCCATCACACAGCCGGCTTATGATTATTGATGTGCGATCAGATCTTGCCCTCAATATTACCGTGTAAATAGAAGAAATGTATGCGTACGGGATACGATAAAGCACGCCACACTGCCTACTGACCCGGATGCATATGGTAGTTATGGATCGATGTACAAGCCTAATACATGGTCCAGCAGTAAATGTCCTCGATTACCTCTGAAATGCCCTTAAAACATGACACAGCATACCACATCAACGGTGGATTTCGTGCTACGGTCCTCCGAAGTGGAACATGCAGCCGTCAGTCTATAAGGAATTTTGGATAGCCACTACACACGAGATAGCGGGTCTCATCTAGCTTGTCTTTCGGCCCTATGCCTCGATTTTAAACCCGTTGGAAGAGCGTTCCAACACAGCTTCTTTTGCATGTAAATAGATGGTTGAATTGTATTTCGGAAGAATGAACTGCGCATGCATATTCTACACCATGCTCTTCCTGACGATAGCAAAACGCGGTCAGCTAAAGGTCACTAAAATACAACCTCATGTCGGCTTAAAGCTGTCACTTTTCTGCTTATTCTAAGGCCAGTTGTGCAGCTAAATCGGAGACTGGGGAGTCCGTTGAAGCTCATTCTATCTGCTCCTAGGTTATTCCGACAAATGTGACCAGCCTCACGAGACTTTGCTTTCAGTCGTATGTATCTTCCAGATTTTATTGCGTAAAATCTGATGGAATAGGTGTGAATAAGGACGTCAGTCGGACGAGCTCGTGATATATTCCGAGGTGGCATTGATCTAGTGTGAACCAGTCGTCATCTCTTCGGCAAATGTCTGTGTACTTTAAGTTCTTTAACGTCAGCACAACCCCTTTTTTCTTTACACTAGTGGCCTTAGTCGGTCTATAAACAATTTAGCAGGCAAGCGTGATGTTGGTCTTGATGTCGGTTGTCCTGCTAAAGACGATATCGACCATAATTCTATGGGTACTTACTTAGATTATGCATCTGCAATATCATCCGAAAGCGATCTACTGTGAGAGAAGCTTATCAGTTTGTCGAGTTTTCAGACTGTTTCATTTCTATAAAAATGCATCTGTTTAGATACTGTACAGAAAAATTTCATTTTACAACCTTTTAGGTGGGACACCTACATCTTGTGCTTCGTGCAAAAGCAGGCTATCGTTCGAGGGTGCAGACTGATTGCTGTGGGCACTTGGCACTGCGTTCTCCAATTGGGTTTGGGCAGGATGTTGTTTTGTGAATAACACCATAGTTTAGACAGATGCATTCAGTATCCCGCAGACTTCTGGCCGGACTGGAAATAGTCTTCATATTTACTGACTGCAGCAATAGTCGATATGAAGACTATACCACTATGATTGAAATTCTTTGCAATGTGATAGTGGGAACACAGAACCTGACTTCTGCTGGCAGTAGTGTATGTCAGTACTGCTAGGCATCAGTGAAGCGGCGCGCGTTCAGCAATAGGCCATATTCCTTATGATTTAGCAGTATTCAGAATTCGCATAAAATCTGTGACACATCGGCTGCGTTGCTTATGACTTTAACGGCCTTCACTACCACCTTCGACGACCCTGAATGACAAAGCGTCCCATTATCGATCAATTCTGTCGGACATGGTCGGCAACCTGGTTGACGGACTAGTATCTCCCAGGACGGCCAGAGCGCACGCATGCATGTGCTTGTACAGGGACTTATTTTGCGCACCCGATTTGTGCTACTGAAGGTGTGAACTCCGGTCAGTGGGCTCACTCTGGGACGTTTCGGTTTAACTAGCATTTTCGCACAAATGCTAATTGTGCAACTGGGTTAATACCAGTGTCAATACTCTGTCGGGGTTCAGTGAGTAATTAGGTCTGCAAAAATCAGTTACCGCCTGCAAGTATGGACGAACGCCTCATGGCCGATTTTTATGCCATTCTAATGCTGCCATTACGGTTGAGTCCTTTCCTTTCAAGGCGATTATTAGTCTAGATTTTCCCGAAAACTAAAAGTCGACATTTCAACCATCGCGTGTGACGATTTCCGACGTGTGCTCCGCACCGAGCACAGGGCGGTGCTTTGCGCGTGGATTGGTTTAGAGTCATGGCAGACTTGCGCGACATCTGCCGCACCCACCTGGGCTCGGTGGCAAGGCAGAGTCAGAATTGCCGGAGGGGGGGGACTCGGGCGCAGTGACTGATGAAGTTAAATAACCCGCCCACGCTTGACACATCCGCCATTGTCCTCGCACAATGGGTCAGGTTATCACTGAAACAAAAGAGAGACTCGGCTGCCATGCTCGAATGAACGTTATAGAGTTTACAGTAAGAATGAACCACTGACCCTGATTCTCAGTCTTCGAACCAGTCTTCCCCCTCCTACGCACCAGTCCACTGTTCGAGCCGGTCGGTCATCCGGCATTGGTGCAATGACTGACGGGGCTGCAATAACCTGTTTATGCGTGCCACCCATGTCCTGGTCTTCCGCACTATGTGCCGGGTTTTCACGAAATAGGGGCCGCTGGTATCTCACGTGCAGGAGATTACCATAGAGCCAATGGTAAGATGTGGTTAGGTAGGCCCACCTGATGGGCACAATACTGTTGGGGTTGGGGTTAAGGGTTAGGGTCAGGAGTTGGGGTTAGAGGTCACGGTTAGGGGTTAGGGTCAGGGTGAGGGGTTAGCGCAACTATTTCTCACCTATTCAAAGTACAACCGCGCATTCCCAATAGCTTTTCCTTTGCATACAACTACTTGACCTCGTCGCCTGTGCGTTCCTCGGCCCCACCTGTAAAAAACCCTATTACCACCGGTCCCGTATTACAGGTGACTTGGGTTTGTTTACTTCAGGTGGGGCTACCAAACCTCATCCGACCAAGCCAATAACTACTACTACTGCTACTTCTACTATTACGTTCAGTGTTATCGTTATTAGAAGTAACCTATCATAAAGAACTATTTCTAGTTTCTGCGTAGTGGGAGCAAGTAGATATGGATGCTAGAGCGTCTGAAACGCTCTTTTAAAGGTCAAAGGGAGAAAAATGCATCGACCACGCAGACGGCTAAACACAGATGCGAGAAGACGTCGAGCATGGCTAACATTTCACTCCGACATTGCCTTTAACTGATGAACTGAATAAAAACTGGAAGATGTTTGCAGTCCAAATAAAGATAAAGCCAATTTATTAATACAAAAACTGAGTCCGAAAACATCTACTGTGACATAAATTAGATTGTTTTTCTTGGATCGTGACAGGAACTTTTATGATATTGAGGTCGGATAGCTTTTCTCGAAGAGATGATCGAAGATTAAGGCGTCTCTATTTTGTTTTCACTTGTGAGAGCTGTCTCGTTTTTGTGCTATCTGTTTGTGTCTAAAAGTCAGTATGAGCAGTTAGCTTCCGACCAATGCCACCTGTTTAAAAACCTTGACAGAGTCTGAAAATGAGGTTGTTTGCCTATGATCAACATTATTCCACCCTAGTTAACTAGTAGAAAACAGCAATATCCCGAATAGCCAATGTAAAACTGCCACATCGTGCCGTGTTCATTGGAAAGGTGGTTTATTCAGTGTGGGTCACTGAAACTGTAGGTAATCCTGAGCCTTCAGATACGGTGGTAGCTTAATGCAATTAATCCCCTCATGTTTGTGAGTTGTAAGTGTGCGTGTCATTACAAAATTCTCCAAGATACCATGCAAATAAAAATTAATTTTGTCTAGCAGACGTGGGATGAGATCTGTGTGCACTGGATTAACCTCTTGCCGACGACCAGCGTTGATGGTTTTTTCGTAGTAGCCGTAGGATGGGTATTCACCGACCAGGTTTTATGGGAACTCAACCGGCGGTTTCGACGACGTCCACCGTGTGCTCCATAGCAGGGTGAAAACTGAGGCGATGACTTGGGCATGAACTAGTTTATAGTGATAGTAGACTTGCGCAGCATCTACAGTTCTCTCTCCTCCTCCTCCTCCTCCTCCTCCTCCTCCTCCTCCTCCTCCTTCTCCTCCTCCTCCTTCTCCTCCTTCTCCTCCTCCTCCGGGCCCCGTGTCAAGACATGGACAAAAAGACCGGAGGCGGGAGAGGACGCCGATGGTTGGCACAGCGTAAACCCGCACTTAGGCAATACCACCACACCAACTGGCCCGCAAAGCACAGTGACAAGGATTTTACATTAATAGGAGAGACGGGAGCGACTGTGATTCCAATGAGTGGGGAAGTGTTATAGAGGTCACATTAACAGAGAGCCACTGCAGCCACCATCCGCCAATCCACACACGCACATAGGTTGCGATCAGGCCACGTGACAGGCTTGTCCCTTTGCGCCTTGTGACTAAATTTAGAGCCCTTGCAGGCAGTTGCAAGGCGACTGGTAATGTTACAGTAAGGAATGCCGACAAAGACAGGAGAGACTGGGATGGCCGTGTTTGGCTTATTAACCGCGGTCAGCCAGTCATACCCAACCCCATATTTGCAGGTTACAAGTGATTGCATGAGAAGAAGAACATAAATTCCGGACAGATTTCGAAGGGGCCTAGTTTAGTAAACTAATCCACAGAAGCGGATTCTAATTGGCAAGGTGCCTCACCTTTTTCGCGCTGAACACTGACAACTGTGAATTTTTCCAGTTGGTCGATTTTTATCGTTGTGACGCTGCAGTTATTTTAATTGGTTCTAGGCTGGGTAAGTCGCCCAAAAAGCATTGGAAAGCCTCAGCTGACGTACACATCTGAGACAAGTTCGGCTGGAGATGAACGGTGACACGCGCATCTCTCAGTTGGCAGTGCCGGTTAACAGCCCGAAGTACAATCCCAGCCATGACTATACACGACGCATGCAGACCATGTTTGTAACGAGGCGCGCGCCCACATACTACCAAATTCTACAAGTGTCGCACTCTTATGCCCCAATTGTATCCATTTGCCTATGTCTATGAAGATGGATTTCAGCATGCTTCCCACCCATCTGTCCAAGACTGTTATGTGCAGCATAGTCAGGAAAATTAAGTACTGATTAACTCCATAAACCCTGGACCTAAACTCAGTTCTCAGCCTGACACTAACCCAAACCCAACCTCTAAACCGAGACATCCGGTTGCCCTTTTCCGTCTTAGCTTTGGCTACTTTTCCACTAACGATTCTAGCATCCTTCTTCGGTTTGCCTTACTTGAATTGTCCACATTCCGCCTCCACTTGGGACCAGGACAGCCTAATCGACCACTACCATCTGCCGAAACAGTGTGATTTTAACAAATATTTTCTTATGTAGTGATTTCCAGGAAGGTGTTTTTCCGCCGATTATGGTCTGAACGATGGTTGTTGCTTGGCCTAAACGAAAACGCTCACTACCAGAATAAACGCCTTGCTATGTTATTTAGCAGTGAGTTCGATATACTTTAGAGTTTCCAAAAGTAGGGTCGGAAAGAGCGTCGGAAAGGATTCTTCGCGTCTTCACCTATCTGACTGATATGCTTTTGATTATTTTGGCTTTTTCTTCGTCGTCCCTTCGTAGGTCCCGTTCTACTACAAAATACAGACACGAAATAGTTATATAACGACTTGAAGTACGCCTTTTTCGTTTTTGAGTTGCGTATAAGTGGAGCATAAACCGCATAAAAACGCCTTATCACTAACGTGGAAATCCAATTGGGAGATAAATTCTCGGCCATTTGTCCCACGCCTCTAGTCTATTTTGTTTAGATCTATAAATCGTCACTTTGGTAAGGATAAAAGTTACCTACAGACATCACCGGTTGGTATCTGAGCCCACTATATAAACTGGAAATCTCGAAGGCGAACAAGCGTCTATTTTTCTAAAAGAAACATGAGTATTCAAACCTTGTCTCAAGGGATCTACGTGGAATTAAAAGTCGATGCTGAAGTTCGCGAAGGTTGTTTTCCTAAACTGCTCTTATCTGGTCGAAATGAGCTGTTTGACTTTTCGCATTGCAGGAAATACAGCGAATCCAGAAATCGGGTCACTTTCGTCCTGCGACTGAGTTGGGCCACCGATCACTCAAATTTCTAATGAGGCCACTGCTTACTAAGCTGTCGGGAGGCCGCTCTTCCAGAAGAAGGAGTACGGCGTGCAAATGCGATCTGCCATAATTCATTAATTTTCTTTATCACCAGAGCACAAGGAAATTTCGACTTTCACCAAAAGAGTCATGAATTTCGTTGAGGATACTATTTGTGCAGTTAGTTAATCTGATACATAAAGTGCGTTGTGCTCGAAATGCCCCCACTATGTGAAATCCGGTTACCTTGCTTTATCAGCTCGGCTGATTGCAGTTTACGGTTCGAGGGTTTACGGGAATAATACACTCTAAGTAATTGACGTTTTGCGAGTGACACTTGCTCAAGTGTTTTTGGAGACGTTCATTCAAGCGTCCGCATGCTGAAGCTCAGGAGCTGACTTGGGGGTCTTTGCGTTATTAATTGGCTTTCACGAGTTGCGTCGCCTGTAGAGGCAGAAAGTGAGATATTTCATAGGCACTTGTGAATATTTTCACTCCAGTAATCACGTCGATGTCACAGTCCAAAGAAAGTGACAAGTAGTATGTGCATCAGAATGAGCAAGGGGGCACTTTTATCCAGGATGCGTAATGTCTGCTTAGTGAGCCCCAAATCGGGACTTCGAATTCGAATGGTTATTTCGCCCATAGACGGTAACTGGGGCCAAAGAACGGGGTCGGCTGCCAACTTCGTTAGGGCTGTAGTTAACTGTATGACGTTTGGCAGAGTGGCTTCAGTGTTTTTCTGTTAAAATGGAAAGGAGTTAGAATGGATTAAGCAGAGATTTAAAATAAACGCCTTGCATACAGCAAGATGTGTATTTTCAGTAATTTGAAGATCGTTCATTACTGGCACGGAAAAAATGCAGTTAGTCGGAAATATCGTCATTGGCTGTGATAAACTGGTTTAGCATGTGGATTACCCACTCAGGTGGCATGACGTACACGCGGGCCAAACACGGTTACAAACACGTAGAACTTATTCTCATTCAAAGATCTTATGCGGACTTTTCGGCGCAGATTAAGGGCAGCGGTCCTTCTTACGCATGACTGTATTACCATTGCTCATCTTTAGTGACAACATTTAAAGCTAGCTGCATCAGGATTTTATTTACTTTTGCCATTGAACCCTAGTCCCACAGTACAAAGTCAGCAGCGTGAAAATGGCCTAATACTGAAGGTATCACATTTTCGCATCCGTCATTGGCCCTTGTAGGTATAAATCCATCTCAGGTGGTTTAAAGCTCCAAAGCGGGTTTAACAATCTGGTTCTATCGAAGAGTTTTAAAGTCATAACTATCTGTCTACATTTATTCACATATCTAGGTAGTAAGTGAACTCATCGGACAGATTGAGTCTCACTTTCGTTTTGCCGCAAATGCAAGTCGAAAATGACCAACTGACGAGCTGCAGCCTCTCAATAGAGAAAGTAGTTCCCACTTACGTTAGGCTTTTACCAAGCCAGACGTCGCATTTTAGAACTTAGTTGAAACAAAACGCATTCGAAGTTTTGTCAGGCAATTTGTCCGGACATCTTGGGACTCAACCCCTCGAGAGGAACCTAAAGAGACAAATACATTCATGCAATAGCTAGGAAGGGACTGGGCGAATTTCGTATTTTCTGCAGACGAGGAAAGACGTTTGCTGGTTCGCACGCGAAAGCGCCCTTAAAAGTCCTTTAGCAGCCATCTACGAGGTCAAGAAGTGCAATAAATGCCAGCATCGATCTGTTTTTGCCCAGGAAAGTCCAAACTTCGAAAGGGTGAAAAAAGGCAGTCGCTGTGCATCGGTATCTAGATCTCTACCAAGGAAACCGGATAGGCCAAATGTCACCAAATCGGCTGAACGTCCGTTCGCACAAAAGGTGCTTGTTACGTCAGTTTTCACGGGCCTTACGTCATAGCATGTGTGGCACTGGAGACCTGGGAGGCCTGCACGTGAAAAACTGAAGTACGAAGAAGAACCCTGCGACTACGCTGGAATAATGACACACCCAATCTGAGCTCTATACGGCATGTACAGTAGATGTGCTATCGCATGAAATGCTGGCCGAAATTCTAAAATGTGTTTTCGATTCAAAAAGATTATTCAAGCAAGGTTTTACTGATCATTGTGCCGTATAATCCCAAAATATTTCAGTCACGTCGAGATAGTGCTGCTCAGTCTATGACTGAATGGTTACCCCGCCTCTAAATGGTGATGGCTTAGCCTACATACAGAGCAGTCTGTCTCAAGGTTCATCTGCGTAGTCCATGCCGCTCTTCAGCAAACTTTGGCACTCGCAGCCTGGTGCGTGCTGGCAGTTCTCTGATACCTGATTTCCTGTCGGTGGATGCACTTGCGCTCCCGCTGGGTAAAAGACCATGCCCGTTGAATGGTGTCCGCCTTCTGACCTGGAGTAGTAGATACCGGCTTCGTTGCCTCATCGTTAGGGCTACTCGGCTGGTTCGCCCCTTAAACAGGCCACGTGGTAGATGCACTGGACCAACATGGAGGCTAGATCGGAGTCCGGCAGTTCGAGACTCTTAAGTCCAGGAAATGTCCATGCATGAGGCATCGTATCTGTCCAGTTATTAATGCTACTTAGAAAATTCACAACACGACCCACATCCATCGCAAAGCTTAATGAGCTCTTTCTGGGGTATTCATAGCTTATAGAAATATAGGATTTTCCTTGCGCGGAAAACATGCAGCTTGTGGCTTGGAAACCCAGCATGCAAGTGTAGCAACTGTTTGGATTTAAAATTATTCGGGAATTTAAAAAATTTGTTGAAACCGAAACATGCCCTTTCCTCTGGCCTAAACTTCAAAGAGGGCGCTAAATGAGTACAAGAAAATGTGTTTTGTGCATACCTGCAGAATATATTTGAATTTTACTTTGACCCAACTGTGGAAAACTCGGTGCCTCGATGGAATTCGAACACACGACAGCAGGGAGTCTAACCATCTGAGCTACGAGGCCCCACCGGACGACGCGAATGTAATTACATTTGGGTCAAGTTTACCCGTCCAACCCACTCTAACGTATGAAATCCACCACATCTGGTACAGTAAGCTGACTGCCCAAACAGGATTTCCAAATTAATACATGTAGAATCTACCAGATGACTACAAGGATCACGTAATTCAGAGGTGTTTTGGCAAAATTCAAATAAGACACTTTGACACAACTGTTAAAAACTCGTCGTAGGTTCGAACCCCACTGAGACACCGGGTTTTTCACAGTTGAGTCAAAGTGAATGTCATATTTGCCAGAAATTGGCATTGCACTCCACCGCCTCTTTCGGTGCTTTATCTCGATTGCATGGTGCGCCTAGTTTGCGGCCGCTTGTGTTCGTTCTAAACCTGTACTGTAAGTCAAAAGGGAATAACCCGCGTTCGTTTATTTGACCAGGGTAGGTCAATGAATGTGGCGTCCACACAAACTCTACCTACTCTAACCCCATGAACAAACTGCTGCACCTCTCTATTCATGGCAATCACTTTTGGCCCCAAGCATATGCGTGGCTGAGCATCCTGCCATTTGCCTGCAGCCTTTGGGGAAATCGAAGTACATGCTAAAGTCAACCAAACAGTTTGTGCCGGGGGGGGCGACCTACAACAGCATTTGGTTAATGTTCGTGATAAAGCATGGCATCGAAGCCCTTAAGCAGGCTGTTTTAGCGGGACTAAGAACCATAACGGCGGAAATATCGTCAGTGTTAATATCTGTTAGCCAAACGGTTATATGGTAAAAAAAAGGAAACTTGTTTGCCCAAAAAGGTGGCAAAATTATTGTTTTTAAAGCGTCCCGAAACTCGGAGCATTACGCCTGGGGATCGGCTTTCACGCGTGCAGACTACCACACTGGAAGGCCTAGCTACGATACGATATCTTAGCCATGATGGGTATATCGGAGGCATTCACATCTATTGTAACTGTGCATATTGCTACGGACGTCTGACAGTTCAGCCGTCGTTTCTGATGATGTCCATCGTGTGCTCCACAACAGGGTGACGGCAGGAACGGCGACTTCCGCCTGAATTCGTTTGTGGGGATAGTAGACTTGGGCTGCACCTACCGCACTCTTTCCTCCACCCGCACCTGGATCCGGTGTCAAGAGAGAGTCAAGAACGTCAGAGGCGGCACAGGGCGCGGGTGCAGGTAGAGCGGTGGTAGAGGCACACTGAAAACCCGCATCGAGGCGTACCACCACACCTCCTGGTCCACAATCTACTCTGATCCCGCTGAGTGGGAGTGTCATAGAGGCCACATTAAGAGGAAGCCACTGCAGCCTGAGGCTCAGTCCAACAGTTCGCCACTCCACCCAAACACACACACACACACATCGGGATGACTGCGAATTCCGACTTACCCCATCTGTTGGCTCGCCGAAATAGCTTCAAGCACGTCAGATTGTTTGTAGTGAGGGATATGCGCTAAGACCATCGACCTAGTCCTTTCTTCCCACTCCTGCTGCAGTCTTTACTGCCCACATCTAGACCGGTCGATCCTGGTCGACGTCTTCCCGAGTCTCTGGGTTGATTTCTAACCTGTCCAAAAAATTTCCAAGGTATCCTTTTAGCGGAGGGTTTCACCTTCTTGTCGGTTGGAAGCCTTTGCGATATTGTCGTAGAAGAGTCGATCATCGTCTACCCACACGATTTGGCCGCTCCTTCTCAGTTCCAGGTGCCTGGGCATGGCATAGATGGTGGAACTTCCAGTCCATTCAAAGACTTTCGTCACGGGATTTTCGTTCTGCCATCCAAGCTTCAGTATTCTCTAAATACAAACTGACGTAGGATCGATTGGGATTCGAGGCATGTTTATTGCAAACTGTACAGGTCGTAACATCGTGCAGTAGCGTCGTCAAGACGACTGTCTTATACGTCCTCTAGTTTCTTCTTGATGTTGAAATTGTGGCGATTCCATACGGTGTTCTGTAACCGGTCGAAAGAAGTTCTGACTGGCCTTGGAGATCGGATAGCCACTTCGTCATCGATTTTGATGCAGTGTAAGAGTAGGCAATGTTGCCAAGGGTTTTAGTTCGGGTGCAGTTGACAGTAATTCATGAGTAGTTGTATGCAGTGTTGGGTGATGGCTGATACATTACCACCGTCTTGCCCATGTTAGTCGCTGATTCGAATTTGGTGCACCCGGTGGCGAAGAGGTCCATGCTCCGTTGCACTTCTGCTTCTGTCGTTGCCTTGAACAAGCAATCGTCTGTGAATAGCAGATCGTGAACAGTAGTTGTGGATAGACGCGTTGGGGCCTGTGTGAGCCGGCTAGTGGGAAGATGGCCTCGGTCCTGTAGACGATGTAGATCGGGGAGCGCTCATCACGGTAGGCGTCTATCGGCATGACAGAAAACATGAGTTTGGAGAGCGTGGAGGCGAGCACAAAGCCCTGCTCTATTGACATGGTCACCGTACGATTTTCCAGACTCAATCGCGATTCACCTCGTCGAAGGCCTTCGTCGGACCCACGAAGCTAATATGGATGCGGGTACGCATTTCCTGGCATTTATCTTTCAGCTGGCAATGGCGAAGGCCATGTCAGTGGTTACGCGGTTTCTTCGGAACCCAGACAGGCTTTCCAAGAGAAGTCCTAGGGACCTACCAATGGGAACGCAGTAGCTGGAGCAAGTAGTTAGACATAGGAGCTTTGCATGAGAGTTGACTGGCTTAACACAGTTGTTTTATTTAAGTCTTGTTTGCCCATTCGTCCTTGAAACTCGAATCATTTCGTATTGCCATTTGTCCAGTGATAACCTGAGCAGTCTGATAATTTTATCTTTTGTCAACAATAAGAATGTTGTCCATGATTGATTTTGAAATGCATTGGGATTAAGGTTTTCAAACATAGCCCTCGTTAGGGGCACAGTCACGATAATTGCACCCGTCCTAATTGGACACAAATCTTGGCATGACTGTCACTTTTTGCACGCATCACTTACCACGAAGAAGGGGCCAAACATGTCGTCCACAACGGTGGGCCAGCATTCCAGCTGGAAGTGTGAAACCGGATTAACACTTCCGTACAAATCCTTAAAAAACCAAACAGCAACCAGATCAAAGCAGTCTAAAAATAAAGGCGCTTCTTCTCAGGCCAGCCAGGTGTGAAAAGGCATTTAGGGCGGATTGACGACCGTGAAAAAATTTCACGCAAATTAGACGGCAGGCATTCACCCCCGACGATGACGTTCGTTGCTGCGACTTTTGCCCGACAGCACAGGCGCACTAGCTGTGCTCTCCTTATGCCAACCAGAGTATGTCCTTTTGATGATTCCTGCGTACCGTAGGCACGAGAAAACAAAAGCATTCCACTGAGAGTGCAAATCAACTTCATACTTTAGGAAGATTTGTAATAATAACTACACTGAACAGAGGCGAATTGCATTTAGCGAGCAGAAGATATCAGATCAGAAAGACGCGGGCATAGCCCCTGCGTAGTGCGTATGAGAAGAAACCTTTAATCGAGCGGGCTTTAACGCATCGCACAAATAAGTAACCTCCAGACAAGACGAGCAAGTATTTGAGCCCAGAGAACTTTAACTACTCAATGACTGTAAGTAAAATATTCTTTCCCCATATTTGGCACTCGTTCCTGTTGTTTTTCGAATTTCAGCTCATTGCGGTCATTCGGAGCCTGACTATCTTCACGGGATCATGTGCCGGCAGGATTAGTTGGAACCGCGATCTGCCCTTCCGCAGGCCTTAAATATAAAAAGGACGCGCCATGATTAGATTTGTACGAGCATAGAAAATACACGGAAACCTCATCAGAATTTCGTCCTAAACAAAACCGCCCAAAGTTGTGGCTTTGTTTCTTGAAATTTTTACGTCTCTGGAATTAAATTAAGATGTTTTCGCATGCCATCCTTCTTGAATACTGCCGCCTATTCTTTGGTTTAATAAACGAGGGTAACAGAGCTACATTCGGAAATGCCCAAAGGTATTTTACTGGAAAATTCTTGGTTGTGACACATCAAAAATACTTCCTTTGGAAGTAGATGTCTGCTAACTGACCAAAAATCCATATTAGTTCGAAAACAGAAACTGACTCCTGTCTTCTTCCTCATTATTAGTAGTTCAAATCTTCCTCGGGCTTCACCTCTTATCCGTGGTAGTCGTCCATACCATCTCCGTAATTCTCCCTTGATTATACCTCCTCCTGCCCCCTCCACCTACAAACGCTTTCTCTTCTTGGCTTCCAGGCATATTTTTTCTGAAATAACCTGCCAATCGATATTAAATCATTAAGCAGTCTACGTGCTTTTAAAAGACTGGGCTTTTGTCTTAACACCGACTCGACTAGCCTTTTTTTCCCTCATCCTTCCAGAGCAGCTTTCTCCTTGGCGCTGGACAAGGATCATCAGGCATTTGGACGTCCCCGCCATATTGCCCTAATTGCTCGCATTCCCCCAATCGCGCGGGGTTTCGCTTGCTACGGTCTCTCATCAGAGAGTTCGATTTTTCAGTCATGTAAATTGGCCTTCACAACACGCGAAGTCCTCCCTAACAAACCGCCTGACGAAGTAACCAACTCCGTTTCGTTCGCCCCTTATCCTCAACAGGACTCCGTTCTGGCCACCGGGGTGTCGAGGCTCCACCCGCATTTTGGGCTTCACTTTGGATCTACCACCGCCTAGTATCCCCAGGCGCACTAAAATGACTCCTCGTTCTCAGTTTTTCGTACGGCTTTAAAGTTTCATCATATCCTCAGGAAGAATCTATCCTGCTCCTCCACATTTCTTCACAAAGCAGCTTTTTTCCTCTGGAATTATTTTTGAAAGCAAAGGTTCCCTGAACTTTCCCCTCACTTCCAATTTCAGGGGTTTTTCCACTGCTTCATTCTGAGCTTACAACTGTTTTCACAAACGTCCGATTCGGAATTTGTGGATATTATTATTATCATTATTATTAGAAGTATCGTATGCCAAACGACAAATCACCGGCGGGCGTGAATGTTTCTGTCTACTTCACGCAACACAATTTTTAAATTCTACTGTACATTTGACCGCTCACGAAGACCATTCCTGTCTGCATTGTCTGTATTTTACCAGTTGACGTTCGCTAAAGCAGTCATCCTACCGCGTCTCCTTATGCTTCTTATACAAATACATGAATTTTCGCTTATATCAACATTAGCAGAAACGTTTTATATGCCAACGACTCGAAACCCACACGTACGCATACAAAGCAAACTACGGTCGAGATGCATAGGTTAAACAAAGCAGACCTCGAGAAGCTTGGAACATGGAACCAGTAAGTGGCAAATGCCTTTCTGGGCAACCAAATGTCATTTTTTGTTCTGTAATCCAGATAAACGTCTATCTGTACACGCTGGTTGATCGCAAACTGAAGAAACATAACGAAAAAGGGACTTAGTTTGGAGCGGAGTTTTCGCTGGATCGCAGAGTTCTGTGGAAAATGAGCCTTTCCATTTCTGATGCACACCTTCTTAGTTTGTTTGCCCAGCTGATTTCACAGACGGGACGTTCTTAGCTATATTTCTTACTAAAACGTATACTACTATCGTGTGCTTCACACTATATTACGTAGTAAGCAAAACTCTACAATAATATACAGCGGGAAAATTTGTGCGTAGTACATAGGCAGTGTGTTTACGTACACAATTTTGACCAATCTTGCCTAACACCTAAGAGAATATAACGGCTTTATGCTGTATAACTGTGTGAAAAGTGTTTATAAGAATGTGGGAGGAGTTATAAGGGCTTAAGCATATAAAAATAGCCATCAAACATATGGTTTTTACTTCGCGGATTTCCACTTTTCATGAGGGTTCGGGAACGCAATCCTCGCAATCGAGGAGAGATCACGGTACTTTAATCGAGGGGTTGTTTTGTGAGTGTGGCTGGCGTGAATAGGTGTTAAGAGCTAAAAGGTAACATTCCACTGTGAATGCAGTGCTTCGCTATTATGTTTCATAGTAATCAGTATTTCCACCTAATATCAGCAAGCTTTTCTATCGCAAAGTGCGTTTGCAAGTCTTAATCACTGTCTCTTGAGTTTGGACGCTCACCAAGCAAACAAACTACAGCAACTTTAAATGGGCATCTTATTTAGTGGGTGGTCTAAACGTCTGGGTGAAATTGTCAGCCGGAACCGATTGGGAGGTGTGGCAGCTAAATGCTGTCGACGCTTCGGTCGTTGCCTTGGCAACCTTTTCCCAGCGCGCTCGTGATGCTAGGCGGGCACGTGCTTGCCCGCCCGCAGAAGGCCAACGTACAGGCAACGTGCAGATGCCGGCGCCACCAATCGCTGCGCTATCACGTGCTAGTAGGACGCAGGGATCACATGGATCGTGGACGTGTGCGTTGAGGGCGTAACCTACAACGGGATGCGGGTTAACGATCTTTAGCACTGCCCCTTCCAATGACTTGGCTTCTGGCATCCTCAAGCATTCGTCCAGGTCTCTCGCGTGCGATGATTACTCACAGGAACTGCGCACTCCCCATTTTGCCCGATGTCAGAGCATAGTCAGTTTAAAAGTGCATATTCTTGCCCTCCTCTGTACACTAGCAGTGGACAGAGTTGGAAGGCAATGGACGAGGTGCTCGAACGACCTTCAGTACACTGAATGAACATCGGGCAAGGTGAAGTCTGAGAGAAAATGATGTGACTGAAGTGGTTTCGAATGAATAAACAGCCGGCATATCTGGTCGGCAAGTTCCGAGGCAGTGTGCCACTTGGGGTTTCATGTCTTTGTCTTAGTGCCTTGCATAATGAAATAATAAAAGTAGTGTTCGAGCCTTCTTTCAGAAGCTTCGGCTATTTTTGACATGAACGAGCGCCTCAAAACCTCAAAGGATTCCTTTGAGAATAAAAGAACCCAGATACCCCTATCTACGCTCTTTGAGGCAACTAGCGTGGAATTATGTTGTTAAGTATGGGCAAAATTATCATATGCTTTCTTTCGTTCTCAAAAAAGACGACATTCGGAACAATCGACCAACAGAAATATTATTCAAAGCTAAATAGGCAGTGCAGAAGCTTGTAATGTTAGAAATATACAGTCAAACCCTATAAATGTACTGGTTCGGATAGGTTCTTGACCAGTGATCAAGGTCCATTGTGGTGCTGTAGCATGTTACCCAGATGCTCCTTCCACCGGTAAAAGTTTCTGAAGCTTCCATGCAGAACGAAATACGAGGCCTCCTTCGCGATTCTCTTCGCCGTCCTCGTTCGACGAGAATTTATAAAAAACATAAGTTTTCCGAGCAGTCCTCGGGATCAACTAGTGTGCATTTCATAGATGTTTTGGCAGATTTTGAATGATTCATATTGACCCAACTGCAAAATGCTCGGCGTCTCGACCCGCCCAACCTACTGCAACGTCTGGAGCCCACCAAGGCTGATACAGTAAGTTGGCTGCCCGAGCAGGATTTTCTAAGTAATTCACCTAGATGTTTTGGCAGATTTTGAATAATTCATATTAGCCCGACTGTGAAAACCTCGGCGCCTCGGTGAGATTCGAACCCACGACAGTAAGGGGAAGGCTTTAGTTCAGCCAACGCTCTAACCACCTGAGCTACGAGGCCAACCGGACGACGCGAATTTAATCACATTTCAACAGTGCACTTGGAGAGCTCACGCGTGTTTTCGATAAATTCTCATCGACCCTGTACATTTATATGGGAACGAGGTACAAACTGAACGTGTGAGTGATAAATGAAATTGATTACGGTTCATCCTTTCATACAGACGGGGTAGATGAATACAGTGGGGGGGAAGGAGAGGAGGCGGTCAGTGACAGTGAGGGCCAGGTTGAGACGTGTCACAAGGGGCGGGGAGAGGGAAGGGGGTGGGGGCACAGCGACCTGCATACAGTCATTCGATCCTGGCCCACGGTAGACACGGCGCGTGCAAGAGGTTCTTCTGGGCTCACAGGACCGGCCTCTGTAGCCTGATGGCAGTTGTCTCTGCTGTTGCTAGTATGCGCTGACTCATTCCCTTGGGGTAGTTAGGCGGGACCTTGTAAATCGCACGGAAGGCTTCGTTGGGCTCCACACGATGCCCAGAATCAACCATGTGTGCGAGGATGGAGCTGTGTACGCTCTTAACTTCACCCTTCCTCAGCCATGCCGGCAGGTGTTCTCGTATTCTTGCGGATAGGCGCCGACTCGTACGACCAATGCAGCCTGCTCCACAGGAACAAGTAAAAGAGCAAAGTGCAAAGTACAAATTGATGGTTAATTGCTGTAGGTATGCGGCAGCATGGCGACCGCATCCTATAAATACTGCGACTTCCTGTACACTAGCCACCCTTTTCTGCAACTGTCTCTGATGATGGATTCAAGAGAGAATCCGAAACGTCAGGCGAATAAAGCCATTGTTCCAGCGATCGCTTCTTCTTCTGATCAAAAGAGCAAATGCACATGGGGGTGGTCTGAGCTGGTAGCCTATCCTTACCTAACCCGCGTAGGACGGGATTGGTCGGAAACGATAGTTTAAGTCTTATTGCCGGGAATGTCCATAAAACGGTTTGGTAAAGGCGCCTTCACAGGAGTTTACTCGCCGCGTCCTCTTGAAAAGAGACTTCGAGGAATAGAGTTTTCTTCTCTGCGTTCGGTGTGATGAGTTTTGCCGGTAGCTCAGCAAGATTTCTTACAATAAATCTGTCAGGATACCCGTTCTCGTGAAGCAGGTCCTGGATCCTTTTAAGTTCCTCATCAGCGCTGTCTGCCGGACAGATTTTCCTAGCCCTTTGCGTCAAACAGCTGACCAGATTACGTTTCTGTTCATTTATAATTGTTTAAAAGGGTCAACATATTATGTTGGTGTTGAAGGTGCTCAGTGGACACCTGTGGTTAAACATCAATCTTGTGGATGCGTACGTCGTTTATAATGGAGTGCGTGGGCAGGCGTCAATATGCGGAACACTGATGGAGGTCGTTGTATAGAAATTGCACAAAAATACTACAGGAACAACTCTAAGGCGTGTGGTTGAATCAGCTGGAGGGCGTCCTTACAAAAATTACCGAGCCCGACCGCCGTCTTCCTCGAAAGTAAGCCCCTCTCGATAGTGTAGGCAAGAAAGAAAACTGAAAACCATAGTAGGACCCTAATTCATAAGTAGTTAAAAGAAATGACAACATCACTCGTTCAGTGTGTTCTGCAGGTGACGTCGCGAACAGCTTATGCTGTTAGATTTACCGAGCTACCTATAGTGAATGTGTTATCTCATGAAAACCTAACCGAAATTCTAAAATGCGTTTTTGATTCGATGAGAGTACATAAGTAGCGTTGTAATTATCTTGCATCATAATCTGAAGATAATCCAGTCACGTCAAGATGCCGGCTTTTGAATGAGCCTCTTTCCAGCCTCTTTCCCTCTGCAAAAAATGACTACCTGTCTGGTATGACCTTTTCTCATTGATTTTCAATGCCCCTATAAATCCAAATAAAGTGTGTATAGGTCGTGTAACAGATTGTGTCTTGTACTCATTTGGTTGCAAATTAGGCGTTCTTCAAATTATGAAGTTCGTGATCTACCGGAGGAAAGGTCACAAACTTCTCACAAAAATCTTTTTGAAGTACGATTCGCCCGTCCCATATCCTTAAAAGTTGAAAAATGTCAAAGAAGAGACTGATCTTTAAAATAGGGCATTGTCCGAATTAAGAAATACTATTTATTAACTATGAAATAAGTTATTCAGGCAAAAAATATCAAATCAGAAAAATGGCTTTATGACAGGTCAGTTACTTAAGACTATATATAACGTAACACTTAGGAGTACAATATAATGTAACGAAACGACGAAAATCAGTAAGAAGCACAACATATCAATGCGTTGTTGAGTGTCCTTTTGCTTTTATCCTCAGTGCGATTCGAGAGGACATAGATACAATAAGGTTGCTGATGGTGGTTTGTTCAGTATAATTGTCAAGCACGGAGTCCGGCTTTCGTTGCATGTAAACTTGTTTACTTGGCTTGGTCTAGTTTCTTTTTATTAGAGCAAAAAGATTTTCGATTGGATTGAGGTCCGGATCGTTCGCCGGAATAAATAAACATTTCAGGCTGCAGGCGGTGAGGCTGGATGTGGTTTAAGCAAAAGACTGTCGTTGTAATCTAAATCGGAATCATACCGCCTTTGAGCGGTGAACAGATTACATTATCCTGCAAGACTATGATATCCATTCGACGTCGATGAAAGCCGTTGTAGTCCAATGCATTGGCTGTTAACGGTCCTTTGTTGCCGACCGCCAAATCGGGCGCTCTTCGAATTTGATGGCCATCCGGACCATCAGGCATCGGCAGTACTTGAATATTATTGTCGACTGAATGTGTTTTTATGGGAAGTTCTCCCCACATACGACAATCTATGTCGACTTCGGTGGTTTTTCTAAAAATAAAACTTCATCACATATGAAAATGCTTTTCCCGAATGAAAACCTGCTATTGATATATTCCTGAGCAAATAAAAAACGTTTTCTAATTAGTTACATATTTAAAAATGGCCCTGTCATAGCATTTTGCTGATGGAGTCCGTAGTCTCTCATTCTGATCCTGAATGTGCCCATAGAGGTAATTGACAGATGGTGTCTTCGAATAGCCTTAAGAGTGTTCGACTACTAAAATCGTCGCCTTGCTTACTTGTGGATCGTTTTAGTCCAATTTGCTTAACTCTAGGCACTGTTTTGTTGTAAATAATCTTCCACAGAGTGATCCGTCTAATATCGAAAATACTAGCTGTAGACTCATGCGGCAGCCCTTCGGCTCCCGATATTCTTATGCGCTCAAAATCGATTTTCGATAGGAATTACCTTGACATTATTGTTGCACGATGTGGCATAGAAAGGCGGCAGAATGTAGCGCGCAATCTATGTATCCGGTGTGGTAAGACAAATACTATCCTGCAAGTTGATCACTGCGTTTCATGACATAAAACATTACAATTTTGCTAAAAAGAATTTTTAAAAGGCAAATTGCCTATTGTTTCAGGAAAGGAATGCGTTTCTGAACCTGCCTTCACCTGATTTTCATGAAATAAAAATCACAAGTTCCGTTTCCAGAATAGATTTCTTTGAAATTCTTCTTGCTTAAATGAGTTTTCTTTTACAACGTAATGCGCACAAATGAGAGGGCTCCATAGGTGAACGTCTATAGCATAGGAAATTAGATGGACATCGGAAATGTCCAATTTTGCCTAACCTTGGATAGTTTCCCCTCGATAAAACTTTTCTTTTGCATACAACTATTTGACCTTGTCGCCTGTGCGTTCCCGGCCCCAACTGTAAAAAGCCCTATTACCAGTGGTCCCGTATTAGAGGTGACTGGGGTTTGCTTACTTCAGGTGGGCCTACCAAACCACATCCGTCCTGTATTTTTCTATGCAATGAATGTGAACCACTTTGCAAACTTTATAAGCAGAATTAATAAATGGGCAGATACGAAGCTTTGTGAATGGTCCTAAAATCTTATTACTAGAAATCCCTTTTGGACCAGAACGCCATTTTCCTAAGCACAAATTTTGAAGATGTAGTTTGCTGCCAAGAGAGAGAGAGAGAGAAAAAGGAAATCGCTTTATTTTGAAATCATTAATTCAAAATTTTTAACAAAAAAGTGGCTCCATTCAATATGGCGAGTAAATAAGTTAAGTGGTTATTTCCCAGTCAAAAAGTTTTATACAAATGGAACGGTTATTATGAGGACAGTTCAAGTCTTAGTTTCTGTAATTCTATCTCTTCGCACGTAAGATAGAGCGCCAGGAATGGCTATACAGAAGCTCGAAAAGCCGATGTGCGACAAGACATAAGTCGGAAGCTGCGGCGCGTCGAGCGGGAAGACTTCGTAGAAATAAGATCAGAAGGCAAGAGATGGGCAACGTCAACTATAATCCGACCAGCAAATTGCTTGACCGTATTGAAATGTCGTTGTAGGATAGTGTCGACCAAAAAAGATAAGAAACACCAGCGACAGAAGAGAGCATTTGGAGGACTCGTTTTAAAATAAAAAGAACTTTTTTGAGAAAAGCAGGAAAAATGACAGGAGAGCAGTATAGGATAAGAGGAAGAATGAAGGCATCGATGGATCGTCAGACTAGGGGTTGAGGTGTGTGGCAGGAACGTAAACGACGAATGTAATAAAGAAGTTTACGAAATTTATTAACCAGGGACTCAATATGGAGGGAAAATGAAAGAGTTGATGATAAAGTAACGCCTCGTTAGGAAGGATGTCAGAGGATTCAGGATTAGGAGAGGACCGCAGTCGGAAAATACACCGACCTGATTTTTGGTTGTTCATTAGGAGACCATAGGAGACGAAATCAGTACAAGTCAGAATACTTTTTGCATGGTTTCTTTAAAACATATTTGAAAATCCAAAATCAAGGAAAAGAAGTTATATTAAGTAAATAGTCATTTTTACTGACTGTGGTATTTTCAGGCGGCTGAAAAGAGGCCCTTTCAAGATCTGGGATCCTGGCTTATCTAAAATATCATTGCATTATTCTACGTGATGGTCGGTGTTACGACCTTGACATGAGTAATTTTTTCTAATCGAAAAATAACACTTAAGAATTTTAGTTAACATTTCATGAGAAAGCGCTCATTGATGACTCTCAGTAGGACATTACATCGGTTAGCCTAACTGGACCCCAATGGGCTAATCAGTCGGAAATAGAGCTGCAGCTCCAAAACCACTGGAACCGAGTCTTCGATCTCTGGCCCACTCTCAGGCTAGAACATCAAAAACTCAACATGAAGACTAGTTTATTGCTGTCATTAGAACCTTAACGGGTCTATGAGCAGAAGAGGTCTCCAGGGCATTTCGACTGTCAGAAGTGTTGAATTCCACAGGGTGGACACAGCACCGGTTGGTTAGTGAGACAGACTGCGCGGCGTCTGCCGCAATCTTTCTTTCCTCACCCACCTTGTTCGGACGACAGGGCCAATGTGGGCTTGAGCTCGGCGACCAACAAAAATAGACAGCACGCATAAGCACTTCACACACGGCTTGGCACCAGCAGAATGCGCCCGAACTTCATACAAGCTTGCACACAGACAAATCCTGAGGGTTATAACGAACTACGAAAACTTTGACAACGAGGTCGAACGAGAGATTCTGAATGGAGAGGAAGGACAGTATCAGAAGAAGAGGAGGCCAATAGAAGCAAAGAGACGAGTCCCAGGAAGCAGTCTTGAAGAAGGAGACACGACATATGGGACAACAGCCTTATTAGCCTGACGCTTCGGATTCCTGCTCGAATCCATCATCAGAGATGAAAGCAAATACGGATGGTTCAG
Organism: Spirometra erinaceieuropaei; assembly: GCA_902702965.1. Classification (NCBI taxonomy): domain Eukaryota; kingdom Metazoa; phylum Platyhelminthes; class Cestoda; order Diphyllobothriidea; family Diphyllobothriidae; genus Spirometra; species Spirometra erinaceieuropaei. The sequence continues at coordinate 883,324 of CACRXP010000163.1, forward strand.
GCATAAGGGTCTGCAGTATTTATAGGATGCAGTAGCCATGCTACCGTATATCTATGACAATTCACGACTCCCCCCCACCTTCATCAGGGATCGTTGCAATTGGTGTGATGACTGTTTGATGGTTGACATTCACGTTGTTAATTGCTGCAATTTCACCACGTGCGTTGGATGTTGGTGTGGTGATGGCTCGACCATCTGACGCACTGACCCTGGTGTTGGGAAAAGTGTTCACATCTGCGCTCCCCGCGTGGCTAATTAATCCGCCTAGGCGAAGTTTCAGCACCGAGTATGGAAGGGGAAGATCATTGCCCTTTTTAATGAACTGGCGGCAAGTTTGATTTGCACACAGAACGAAGGCAACCATCAGGCGTCAGGTAATGAAACCGAAAGACCCGCTGCCACGGCAAGAAACGTCCGGAGTCGTTTGTCGGATCTGGTTCAGTTGCGGACAAAACAACTACGTTGGAGAAATCGGAAGATGGCTCCGAACGAGAATGGCCGAACACGCTGCAGCGGTACGGAGAAATGACGCTAGCACTCAAGTTGCTACTCATTCGACGAGATCCGGCCGCACATTCAAATTCGACGAGGCCGAAATTATCGCAAAAGGTGACAACCGCGTGAGCCGGGAGCTACTTGAATCATGGTTTCCTGGCCCCCGGTCCATTAACAAGTGCAATGATCTTTCCGTTCCATACTCGGTGCTGAAACTTCGCCTAGGCTGAGTAATCAGCCACGCGGGGAGGGCAGATGTGAACACTTTTCCCAACACCGGGGTCAGTGCGTCAGATGGTCGAGCCATCATCACGTCAACATCCAACGCACGTGATGAAATTGCAGCAATTAACGACGCCAATGTCGGTCATCAAACAATTAGCACACCAAGGGCAACGATCCCTGATAAAGGAGGGGGGGGGGGGAGTCGTGAATTTTCATAGGTATGCGGTAGCATGGCGACTGTGTCCTATAAATACTGCAGCTCCTTGTGCAGCAACCACCCGTTTCTGCTTTTTTGTCTCTGATGATGGAATCGAGTAGGAATCCGAAATGTCAGGCTAATAAAGCTGTTGTCGCAGAGATCGCGTCTCCTTTTTCAAGATGAGGAGGCGTTCACCGAGTGAGGTTTATCGGAGGTCTGACGTTTCGAGTATTTATTTCGCCTACCCATCTTCAGAGACTAGAAAGTCATGTGCACAACTCTTATTATACGGCGCACATTGTTTGATGTGCAGCCTGCCAATGTTGCCTGTGTGGTCGGCAGGTGGTGCGGCCAAAAGACCCTACTCTTAAACAAGAGAAGTTGGCCGTTGTATATCAGCTTCCATGCACCTACGGGACGTGTAACTACGTTAGAAAAAACTAGCTGATGACTGGGAACACGAAAGCATGAGCATCAGTTGGCCGTGCGAAGGTTGGACCCGAAGTCGGGTGCAACAACCCATGTCGCGAAAATAGGGCACATCTTCGAATTTTACGTGCTGAGATCGTTGGCCGAGGCAATGATCATACGGCAAGGCAGATGCAATAAGCCTGGATTTCCACCGACTGTTCTGTCAACGGCCACATTTATTTATTCCCTCCCTCGCTGGTTTTACAAACCTTCTTGGCGGCGGACAGTCACGGCACAGAATAACCGAGGTCTCTACTTACCTTTGCGGTGAACGAGGGTGGGGCGACATAGCTGACGGTGAAATGTGGGTCGGATGCGGCCACACAGGTGGCATTGGCGGACTGCACATCAAACAAAGTGCGTCATTGTAATGAGACCTGTTCACATGACATTCTAGTCTCTGAAAACGGGTACTCGAAACGTCAGACCTCCAACAAGCCTCTCCCGGTGAACACCCCTTATTCTTTTGATATGCCACCTCGGAATCGCATTTGCACTGTTTTTAAAGGAAAGTGTGTTCGACCGATTCTTATATCATCAGATTAAAGTAAAGTTGGAATACTGGAGTGAGAAAAATATCATAAAAAACAGTGTGGATATGGAGTTAATGGACTGTCTGTATAGGATTTCGGACGCCTGGAATCTGGGCATCTCTCGATTGTGAGGTCAGAAGAAATTGAACAACAGAGGCATTACAGCTCGTCCTATTATAAATATGCGGGAGTTACCGCATCAGAAGACAGCAAAGTGGTTGCACGAAAAGGAATTTTGCGCCGTTGCCTTTGCCGACTCTAACGCCAGCGGAGAGACCATTTTCCCGTCAGGTGTGACATAACTGTTAACATATGTGATGATGACAGAACCTGCCAAACACATGTCTGAGTGCATAGAAACCCCGATAACAGACTCGGACTGCAGGTAAGCAAGCTAAAGGGACTAATTTCCCCGATATTTCAACCGAAGAATGTGTACACACATCGATAGAGATTACTCTATTTGGGTCGAATGTTCGAGTAAGGAAGAGAAAGACTGATCGAACACCGGAAGCATTCCTTTATTTGTCTGAGCTTTCGAACTCGTTCAGGGGTCCACCGTCAAAGATAAAAGCAGCAACAGAATAGACGATAGTTATACGGGAAGTATTTTTCGATTAGCGATCAGTGACGTAGGGTTGGAGTGCTTGTGCGGGTCTATGTATGCCGATACTATATCGATACGTCGATTACTATGTAGACAAAAAGGAAGAATCACTTACGACTCCGAACTTTTGGATTTTTGACGTGCTGCATATCCAGAACTATTTGTCTTCATACAGATTGAATGCCATCAAACATCGGCGAAAGCTGTACGGCAAGTAAAAAAGTAATCTTCAATGCAGTCCGTTCATTTGGTTTAGAGCCGCATTTTGACAACCACCCGCGATACATTCAGAGTTTTAATGATTCCAGTGTCTCTCTGCCACATCTGACCACCTTCATGCAAAGCTAGATGGAGGTTTTTTGCACAAATAATCAAGGACAAAATAAGTTTTCTTGAGAGTGTTGTAGTTCCGAGTCTAACCTTAATGGCCCCTTGTAGAAACCATAGGGATTTTCCACGCGTTCTTTTCAGCATAGTTTTACGGGTATACTTTCCCTCTCTCTCGCCCTCCCCCATGCATTGAGTTTAATCACAGTTGCAAACAACTAATGGCTCCCGTGCACTGTTTACGGTCAGGTTTGAGAAGCAGCGCGATAGTTTGTCACACCGACTGTTTACGTGCCTGTCGGTCAGGAAATTACCCAGGTGGTATGATAAAACTGCCCTGTTTCAACAGCGTTAAAAGTGTTAACTGAGTTTACATTCTTCAGCGATTCAGAAAGATTTCATTTTGACCCACCCGTGAAAAGCTCGACGACCTCGGTGGGACTCAAATCCACCACAGTGAGGAAAAGATTTGAGTACAGCCGTCGATCTAGCCACCAAGTGTGATTAAACTCGCGACTCCTGGCGGAGCATCGTAGGTCGGTTCGCCGAGCTTTTCGCAGTTCTGTTGAAATGAAATATTCCGAATTTTTCAAAACATCAGAAAGACACGCCAGTTTTCACTGTTTGCCATTTATTTTATCGCCACTGGTTTTTTCTCTGTGTGGACTTCTTGAATTTTACGTTTCTATCAAGGCAGCAAACCCTGTGTCGTTTGAAAACTGCATGGCTCAGCTTTTTAACTAAGTTCTCTGGCTTAATTTTCAACACTAATGAAGTAACAAACACTCTTCGACTAGTTTCACATGAGAATAATTGAAAAAAAAAGACTTCTGCAACGTTTCTTTCATATCATTCCCATTTTCTTAGCATTTTTCCCGGCGTCCTTCCAGAAATGACGATTTTCCTCACAGTTTTCTTGTTATAGACTGCCACGCCTGTTTTCCCCACCAGCGGCCGATGATTATCAGAAGGCTAACTTGGTCCGGAAAGTGAGCTCATCGCCAGGTAGTGCTGGGTCTCCCCTTACGATGTCTCGACCATCAACGAGTGAGTGTCGACCGCTCGACCGCCGTGACTGACGATGTCCACCGTGTGCTCCACAGAAGGGCGAGAGCGGGAACGGTGACATGCACGTGAGTTAGTTTAAAGTGACAGCGGATTTGCGCTGCATCGGCCGCACTATCTCCTTCCCAACAACGGGGAGCAGAATTAAAAGCACTTGAGAGAGAGAGAGGCATGCAAGATTTCAAATACTGGCAAAAAGGGTGCAACATACCACACTCCTGACGAGAGAGACACGATCACTGGGACAAGAGTTTTATTCGCTTGGTGTTTCGGATTCTTGCCATAACCCATCATCAGAGACAAAAACAAGTAGGGGTAGTCTATACACAAGGAGCTGCAGTGTTTATAGGATACAGTTGCCATGCTACCGCACACCTATGAAAATTCACGTCGGCCCCGTTCATAGGTAGGCGGTAGCATGGCCACTGCATACTATGAATACTGCAGCCCCTTATGCATAAGCCACAGGTATCGGCTTCTGTCTCTGATGATGGGTTCGAGCAGGAACCCGAAACGTCAGGCTAATAAAGCTCTTGTCCCAGCGACCGTGTCTCCTTCTTCAAGACTGCTTCCTGAGACTCGTCTCTTCGCTTCCACTGGCTGATGGTGTAGATGCTAAGGATTCTCGTCCTCTCCAGTACGTCCGTGTCTGAGATCCGGCCCTACCAGCTCAATTACAATATCCATCGGAGTCAGCTGATGTGAAAGTGATTGAGTCTCCGCGCTTGCTTCTGTTAGACCATCCAGGTCTCCGTCCCATACAGCAGCATCGACAGGATGACCACCTTGTACATTTTCAGTTTGGTGTTGAGGTGGAAAATGTGGCGATTCCAGACTGTGCTTTGCAGACGACCGAAGGCTTGGCTGGCTTTGGAGATCCGACGGGCCACTTCATCGTCGATCTTGGTGGGGCGGGAGAGCATGCTGCCCAGGTAGGTGACCTTGTCCACGACTTGCATTTTGGCGCCGTACACGTTGATTTGGGGTGTGACGTATGCAGAGTCGGGTGGCGGTTGATGCATAACCGCCGTCTTCTCCATATCGATGACCAGGCCGCAGTTGTTGCAGTCGTCGGCGAAGAGAAGTTCGTGGACGTTGGCTGTGGATATACGCGACTGGAAGTGTATCCGTCGCTAATTGAGGAGTTGGCCGTCCGTCCTGTAGACGACGCGGGTCCCGGGGCGTTCGTCACGGTATGCACCCATCAGCATGGCAGAGAACATGAGACCGAAGGCGGTAGGTGGGAGGAAGCAGTCCTGCTTCACTCCCTTGCTAACTGCAGATGTCTATGAGACAGCGTCATTGCCCGTGACTCGCGCCATCATGTCACTGTGGAGCTGAAGCACCGCCTGAGTGAATCGTTCGGGGCAGTCGAATTTCTGCATAATTTTCCTCATTTCTTCGCGATCCACCATGTCGACGGCTTTCGTCATTCCCATGAAGGTAGAGTAGAGGTGGGTCCGCATCTCCTAACACTTCTCCTGCAGAAGGAGACACGATCGTTGAGACAAGAGCTTTATTAGCCTGACGTTTCGGATTCCTGCTCGAACCCATCCTTGGGGACAAAAGCAGATACGGGTGGTTCATGCACAAGGGGCTGCAGTATTTATAGGATGCAGTCGCCATGCTACCGCATACCTATGGACATTCACGGCTCCCCCTTCACCCGGGATCGTCACCCTCGGTGTGCTAATTGTATGGTGGCCGACATTCGCGTCGTTAATTGCTGCACTTTCATCACTTGCGTTGGGTGTTGAAACCGAAAGACCCGCGGTCACGGCTAGAAACGTCTGGAATCGTTTATCAGATCTGGTGCAATTGCGGACAAAACAGCTACGTCGGAGAAACCAAAAGACAATTCCGAACGAGAATGGCCGAACACCCTGCAGCGGTGCGGAGAAATGACGCCAGCTTTCAAGTTGTGGCTCATTCGACGAGATCCGACCACCCTTTCAAATTCGACGAGGCCGAAATTCTCGCAAGGGGTGAAAACCTCGTGAGCCGGTAGCTGCTTGAATCATGGTTTACTGGCCCCCGGTCTATTAACAAGGGCAATGAACTTCCCTTTCCATACTTGGTGCTGAGACTTCATCAAGGCGGAGTAATTAACCACGCGTGGAACGCACAAGTGAACACTTTTCCCATCTCCAGGGTCGGTGGATCAGATGGTCGAACAATCATCACACCAACACCCAACGCACGTGATGAAATTACAGCAATTAACGACGCGAATGTCGGCCACCATACAATTAGCACACCACCGAGTGACTGTGTCGGGGGGAGAGTGTGTACACGCCACCTTCACTCGCTTTCCCGCGCGTGCTTTGAGCTCTGCTTGCATTCTCTTTACCTTCCTAATCCAGCGAGTGGCTAAGTTAGATATGTTTAATAAACTTGTTTTGGTAAGTTAACCATATGGTGTCAAACAAGTGGGGCTGCAGACCCGAACCTCGTCAAGCGCGGATTGTGAAACAGACGTATTGTTCATCTGTTACCTCACTTTCTTCTGCTGTCACTAATTTAAGTCTGAAACGTAAAGGCCACAAAGTTTAAAAAACAATCCTAAAAGCCGTCTACTGCCTAACCTTGAACTTGATAGAAAATGGAGGTGAAGAATATGAATGAACTCCTAGCTAAACTCGACAATGGTCGTGAGAGCCACTGCAAGCTTAGGAGTGATGCCTTATGATTCGCATTCAGTTTGCTGAAACAACGTGCAAACAGATTTACAGCGGGCCTTTTGGGGTACCCAGTCGCCGGTTTGTTGACAGATGCTGCTTATCCGGAAACAAAAATTTAATAGTTCGCAAGTTTCCGCCCAAGTTCTACCCTCGGCACGTCCAGGACACCTCTGAAATTGTCAAACCGGACATTTTTTATCGTGTCACGCAGCGTCCGAGCTCTATTGGCCAAAGTAACTAACGCATGAACGGTGCGGAAACGAAAAACAACGAAGCAACAACTCCGAATTATCAACAGCCAATAATATTTATGCCCTTGTGCCCTCGCTCTTTGCACCCCTTCCCCCCTCCCTCCTCCCCCTCCCCCCAACGTGAGTCAGACCACATAATCCGCCTCAGCTTAAGCCGGGCTCAACTGTCGGCCTGTCCTGCGAGGTTTCGCCCAACTACCATTATCCTCATCGTACTGACGTATTCATTTGAGTCCTATAGTTACTAAGCCAGAATCATTTGCCTGAACTTCCGAACAGCAGACCGTCTTCTTGACTGCCCGAAACGCAGGCTGTCACAACCTTCTTGCCCTGGATTCGAAGCTGAGGCAGTCACTGAAACGCTTAAATGGGGTGTTGGCCCTAATAGGCGTAGCTATTAATTTGCCACTTCCTTCAAAAAAATGTAAGAATGTAGAGCGTCAAATGTGACACTCCCATCACTCGCTTAACCCCCAGATGTCATGTGGTCGGTGTCGACATGTTGCCATTTTCTGGCGTGAATATCGATTTGCGGCCTTCTGCCTACATCTGCCCTCAAAATGGCCTAGCTCGAGCCGTTTGAGGTCAAGTGATGTTTTGCTATGGGTTGACGAGGTAATCAATCACGTGATTGTCTAATGGACGAAAAATAATGTTAGTCTTCCCCTCTGAATGCGCCTGCACTGGCCATTTTTCTGACCCCTTAACCACCGAATAGCATTTTACGTGGGATGTTACACGAAATCTAACTTTGATTGTGGAAAAGCATCAAATCTCACAACTAAGCAGAACATATGTCGTTAGTTTCTCATTTTTGATCGGAATAAAAGCGTCCACAGGTGTCCTTCTTTCCGTGGTTGGGAACCGTCAATGATGCATCTTCGGTGGAGGTGCTCCGGTGAGAACCAATCTAGACTTTGGGACCTCCTACAGCACGGTGTGTACGATTAATTTTTGAAGGACCCCCTCTTGTCCCCGTAAAGCGTTTCGTTTAAATAGCTTAGTTGAGGGCTTGTCCGATTCAGAACGAGGACAATTTTGACTGGCCGTGAGGACTGCGTCAATGTATTTAACGCAGCTAAGCAAGCACAACCTGAGAGAAAACCATACAAGTACTTTGCTTCCAGGTGCAACTGGGTCACCAGGATACTCGAAGTAAAACAGACATTATTCACCATCCATCTGACACCTGCAGGGCCTTAAGTTAGCGATCTCCTTTGGAAGGTTTCAGGCTAGTTTTTGAAAAATTATTCAAGGCTCCTTCGTTGGAAGCCGGTGCAATTTTTACAACTACAACAACTCGTCGTAAAATCTACCATTAGTAAGCGCAAATTATCAGGCTGTCAATGTTATACAGACATTTAATGCTTCCAGGATGGGTCTGGCGTTCCGCCTACGCTTCCGCGTAATGTGAACACATCCGCCTTCTCAATGCGCTCGAGGAGACAGGCGCTCCTAGCTTCTTCGTCAGACATTCATCAGGACACAAGAGAAGGAGAGGTACCTTTGTCTGCCTAAACCTACAAGATTCATTGCGCGTATGTGTTTCCTAAAGTACAGCCTGCGGGCGCATTCTGGTATATGCTTTCGTGTCCGTGAAGAGGAAGTGAGTCCAGTAGAAACCTGCACGTGAGAAAATGGCTACTACAGTACGGATACACTACGTATGGTTGAACGCAAACATGTGACTCCACTCCCCTCATTTCCACGTACAGATGACGACCGTGGAGTAAAATTTCACAGGCAAAACTAAGTTGGCGTACTAAGACACTTACAGTAAGTGACAGAATGTCTGGAGCGGATTGCACGTCGCAATCCCCACCCACAAGAAACAATGAAGACAGAAGAGAGGGGTTGAGAAATGAATTTCAGGAATTCAGTGGAACAAATGTAATCAAAGTGGACCATAAGAACTCACTTTATATATCGATAGAAGATGAAAAATCTGTTTTCATTTGGGCCTAAAATTGTGCATTGCCTATGTCGAGGAAAACATAGAAAGCTACCTAATGCTTTTGAGTATTTATGTATTTTCGTCTGTTTATCGAAAGGAACATGGCTGGCAAGCACGTTTTAAAGGGCGCAAATGTTTTAGCTGATTTCATGACAGACCCCATAAACATGCCCAGTAGGCACAAGCATTTTGGTACGCAAGATCGACTCACACGTTTTTCCATTGATTGCCTTCCTTAAAACAAATAGATGCAGCCTGTCGGCAAAAAACATGCCAATCATGGCTTGTAAATGATAATCAACTTGATAACGCAATGCGTAGGGCGTCGTACTGATAAAGACAAGGGAGTCTGTCCCGTTTCTGCCTCTGTTGCCTGTTACTGACAGCTCCCGCGCGTGCAAGGCCTCCAGACAAAAGCATCAAGGTAAAACTGGAATCCGTTTTCAACAACTCAGTTAGCCACTGCATAGCAATTTCATATGACAGCTATACCACCACAAAAGTCGGCAGGAGAATTTAGACCTCATCGGAATTAGAAAAGCAACCAAAATGTAAATGAAGGACATTATGGGTTTGTGAAAAAACCGTTAGAATAACTGAGTGCTTTGTAACTGTGGTAGGCAAGAGGAGGCTTAACGTTTGTTCAGAAACGTTGCATACTTGCCTGTGATTCCCGTCTAAAGTCACAATGTTGCTTTAAAAATATATTATAGCGATGAAGTAATACAGCGTTCTCACACGTTGTGGTGAGCAGCTGTACTGGTGAGCCGTCAGATAATGCATCTCGTTTGGTGTCCTACTAAAACCGTAGCGTAATCTTTAACTTTCATTAGATATGCGCTCATTCGTATTTATCTTGCAGAAATAGGAAAACCTACTGCGTACCTTTCAAGTAGTTGAAAGTATCATATTATGCAAATCCCGTTCTTCTATCCATCCAGAGGTCAGGACACAGGAATATGAGACCTTCACAATACAAACGACCTTGCGCCAAGCTCTGGGAATATTGTGATTAGAGTTATTCATTGGTATTTTGGCAGATTTTGACTAATTCATACTGACCCAACTGTGAAAAACTCGGCGCCTCGGTGGGATTCGAAACCACGCAGTAAGGGGAAGGCTTTAGCGCAGCCAACGCTCTAACCACCTGAGCTACGAGGCCCCGCCGGACGACGCGAGTTTAATCACATTTGGGTCAAGTTACCCGTCCAACCTACTGCAACGTCTGGAATCCACCAAATCTGATACAGTAAGTTGACTGCCCAAGCAGGATTTCCTAAGTAATTCACCTAGAATCCACCAGATGACTACCAGGCTCGCGTAATTCATTGATATTTTGGCAGATTTGGACTTACTGTATCAGATTTGGTGGATTCCAGAAGTTGTAGTAGGTTGGGCGGGTAACTTGACCCAAATGTGATTAAACTCGCGTCGTCCGGCGGGGCCTCGTAGCTCAGGTGGTTAGAGCGTTGGCTGCGCTAAAGCCTTCCCCTTACTGCGTGGTTTCGAATCCCACCGAGGCGCCGAGTTTTTCACAGTTGGGTCAGTATGGATTAGAGTTATGTCTAGGGCTAAGGTTTGGGTTGTGGTAAGCGTTAGGGTTAGGGTTAGGACACGGGACTGGGTACCCTTCCAGGAAATTAGCCCAGGAGGATGGCTAGAATGTCCTCATCGGCGTCAGTAAAAACAAAAGTTGCAAACAATGCACTGTGGGCCATTTCTGGTCTCATTGTATACACAGGAGGCGGACAAGTATACCTGTGTGTGATAAGTTCCTAAAGTTTCTCTCGTTCGGGCGGTTGGGAGGCTCCAGTCTGCTCGGATGGAAGCAGTTCTTATGGCATACTTAATCCGAAATCTAGTATGTGATTGGTGAAAAAAGACAGTTGGAAGACTCATGGTTGCTCTTGTCGAGCACACGAGTTCATGAGTTTTGTTCCGCATGCGGAGAGATTTCCCCGTGATGCCGCCCACTGCGGCAACCTAAAGAAGTTTGACTTCTGACAGTGGGCAATCACCGACCAGGTTGCGGACCATGATCGTTCGTTGTGCCTTCCAGTATCAAGTGATCCACACTTGGGATTGGGCATGACTGACTGATGACGACTAATAAGCCAGAAATGGTCATTCCGGTCTCCCTTATCTTTGTCGGTAGTTTCTTATTAAGTCTGACTTCTTTCGGAACTAGTCCAGTATATGTGACACTTGCCTTTCCAAATTCCTAACAAAAAACCGTTGACGGCGTGTTTCCCTCAGTTTGGAGTGTTTTCTTCTCTAAAGAGCAAAGAGATGTTGCGGAACATAGGCATATTTATGAACACTCGGGTGAAAATGCCTGTTGGACAAAGAAATAAGTGTAGGGAAAGAAGTTGTCTACCCCATCGTCTCGAGCTACCTCCCCTTTAGTATGTTAAAACAGGTATGTAGCATAAACACGATTCTTTTTCTTTTTGCATATTTAAGAACATCACGTTTCGTCTCCTAAAAAGGCGTCTTTTACTACCATTCTCGTATAACAGGCGGCCTTGCGCCATACCTCAGGGGGAGAAAGTTCACACATTCTTTTCCGACCGAGACAAAAAGTACACGCTCCTAGTCACTTTATGGCTGACCGGATATTGCTGATCTGTTACTACAGATGAAACATCACTCCCCCCCCCCCCCCCCCCATAGTGAAAGTGAATCGTGACATGTTTTTTTGTACTTTCTGTCAACACCACAATTTATCTGCCAACGTACGGGCGCTCGTAGGCGATGCCAGACACGCGCAAACTTTCTGCCAAAACGTGCACCCGACTGTGCATGCCGCACTTGCCGTGACCAGATTGGCCTTTTTTGTGAGCGTGTGCCAGTACTAGAGTACGCAGAAACTGGTAGGGGGTTACGCGTGGACGAAAGTCTGTGGTTTTGGGGTCGCTGGAAAAAGTGGTCCTTACCACGGTCCTTACCGGCCTCTTCTGTGGAGGTCACCACAGCCGGTAGCCACAAATGCCCGGCTTCCGGACTTCAAGTAAAGCTTTTTAACTATTTGAGGCATTTGACGCCCAGACTTGAGGTAAAATGCGAGCTTTTCTTGCAAGCGAGTACATAGGAGTACACTGACCCTACAAGGAGGTTAAGAAGAAGAAGAAGAGGAAGGAGGGATAATGGCAAGGGCCGAAATTCTCTGCGCCCGTAGGCATTAACCACTTTAGCGGTTCAGTGAAAATAGCCGTCACGATGTCCGTCATTTTTGTGGGCCAATTTGCGGAAATTTACACTTAACCTGACAGTTCCACCATCGCAAACAAAGGTGACTACCGCAAGCTGGACGCAGGATGGCGGCACGTGCGTGAATTAATTTATGGTAATAGAAGGCTTGCGCTGCATCTACCGCACTCTCTCCTCCCTCACCTACCTGGATCCGGTGGCCGGACTAGGTCAGTACGACCGGAAGCGGGATCAGACGCTGTTGCTAACAAGACTAGACAGCCCTTCTACGTGTGCCCCACACGCCTGGTCCGTGTACGATGGGCCAGGTTTTTCCGTAAACACGAAACGGTCAGTTTTAATCCCATCTGAATGTGCGCCCCATATGGGCAGCATTAGGGGGGGGAGTCATTGCAGCCTGACTCTCCGTCCTGAGAGGTGAGCCGAGTTATCCCGCCAGTTGGCTGCCTTCCAGGCCAGGACTTGAAGCACATCGTGATAGATCGAGAGCGTGCCATATTGTTTACAGTAAGAAAGTGCCATGAGTCGGCCTTCCTCTGTCTCCTCCAACACAGTTCGTTGTCTGGGAAGATCAGCTGCCTGATGCTGGGATTTGGCACAAGTGGATGTCATATCGCAATAGACCGTTCACGCTACATTTCATGTAATGTTAACTGAAATTCTGACATGTCACTCTCCACTTCTTCCCTTTCCCGCTTGGTGGTGAATGCTTGTGTACGTTCCAAAGGTCTCATACCAGGGCGGGCGTTTCGTTCCTCTGATCAGACCACCCTCTTTTGTTTCCTTCGGATTAACATATTCTTTAGATCCCAGGCGATATCATAAGGTTCAAGACGGTGTAGTTGGGTGAGCTTCGAACAGCGTACGGAATATGAGTTGTTTTTCGAAAGGTGGGCAGTCACACTTATTTCCTAAGCACATCCACGATGGACTGAGGCCTTTGAGAGGTCACTCTGCTGCCCTGAGCCATCAGGCTGTCAAAATAACCTGAATGATTGCAGATCGCTCAAACCCTTAACAGTTTGGACCGTGAGACAATGTGGCTTCAGCCTGCTTTCTGAGCATGAACAGCGTTGAATTCCTGAACGCAGCCACTTCACACATCCAACCAGCGCGCTCGCCTTACTTGCTAGCGAAAATTTCGCCCTAGTTCGGGTCTCTGTACTTTGAAAGTAACATCTTACGCTAGTGCTGAGAGCAAACTGACTTCTGGAAAGTGCATGCCGTGCTGACGTTTAATGCCATGTGCCATATCTTAACATCTGCCGAAGCATCTACCCTCAGCGGAAGTGCGCAGTGCTCGATTTGTTTGGGTGGAAGGCAGACTGCTTTTAGAGTCAGTTTTCATTTACAATGCCACTCAAATTGACAAGAGAGATAAGCATACGCTTAAATCACATTTTTTGCGTCTGTCAACTATGTAACCTGTCGTCCGAGTTCTCTAATATCTTAAAACCAGCATTATGGAACAAATATGAGACCTGGGAGAAAGCGCACGCAAATATTCGAGTTAAAAGGGTTATGTTGAGAAACTTCGCCCTGATGAAGGCACCTAAAGTTGACGGCAAACCTATACTCCTTCGGGTAATTATTACGCATCAAAATTTTACTCTCATCGGGGACAAAGCAGGTGATTTGAGGCCATCGGTCTCTTTCTCTCTTCCTCCTTCTCCTGCCTCTAAGCCCAGCTCTGACATAAAAGACCGCATGGTTTTTCGAATTTTTCAACATTACGGGGCAATGGAGATGACTGAAGGTTAAGAAAGTGCTCGTATATATCTCAGCAAAGTCATTTCAAAGTTGCCATATACCCTGGATTTACTTTCTATCAAACGTCAGCCTCCGTTACCTGCGGCTATGTCTCTGGACCTCAAGATAACAGACGTCGACTCTAGATTAGTAGGTCATTAAACATCCGCTCTTTTGCGCGCGATGAGCTGTAAATATCTTCGAAGCAGAGAGTCAATCTATACTCTCGGTGGACCGGGAACGTGCAAATGTGGCACGGGAAGCGGGCAGGCGAGCGAGCGGGATCGAATACGATTTCCAAAGCAAAGGTGAGCTTACTGGTTCATGCCCTAGTTGAATGTGCCTTACTGTGAGCGGTCCAAATCGACCCCCGAAATTGTGAGTGACCTTGAGGAGCTGACCGTTGATTGTAGAATTGTGAGACTGAATTAGGTGGTTTGAGCCACTGTCGCAGAAAATGCTTAGAAATTACTACTGTTACCTGAAGGGATCTTCTACCGGGGGACGGTTTGAACAAGGCCATGATTGCGAAAGTATGGGAATTTAATCACGTCATAAACAGTGGTGATCTCACATGGCCGCCCTTAGAAGGGACCGCGCGGTAAACACGTTGAACCAAAACGGGACTACACTGGAGTTCAGCAAACGTCATTGAGAATGAGCAGTTATTTCATTGAGGGTGTGGTGACACGCCCATGTGTAGGCTCACTCCACGTCCATTGGGATCTGCACTGCCCTCTTTTTAATGGCTATATCTTGACACCGGATCCAGGAAGAGAAAGGGAGAGTGCGTTAGATGCATCGCAAGTCTGCCGTCGATATAAACAAATTCGCGTTCAGGTCAGTGTCCCTGATCTCACCCTGCTGTGGAGCACACGGGGGACATCATCGGCCACGACGGTCGAATTGTCAAGTGAAACGTCGGAAAAAGGGTGAAATAGTCTTTCAAAAATGTGATAACAACATAAGTTACGGGTCAGATAACTTCGTCATGGAGGTGAGCCTGACAGAGTGAGGAGCGGACGGAAATTATCACCTGCTCGCTACTCGGGTATTTTAGAGGTCAATCCTGTGATTTATTTGGATAGACAGTCCGACTTCCTTCGTCGTATTGCCGCGGTCTCTGTGTAACATAGGAGATAAGCCGCTTTTATTCACCTATGTACGTATAAAAAAAGATAGCTTGCAGCTGAAAGAGACGTTACATGGATGAAATATGCCATCAGATTGCTGAGAACAGGCATTTGTCGTAAAGTTCGTCTTTCTTTATACAAGTCAGCCCTTTCGACACACGCTACTGACTTCACACTCCCGGTTCATATTATTTCTCGACAGACTGGTTTAGTCACCTTTCATTTTTGGGGCACATAATTTAGCAAGGAAGCGCCCTGTCAAAAGACGCCTGTCGATAATTCGGAATCGTTGATTGGCCGGTCTGGGTCCGCCTAGTCACGTAGCTGGCGAGAAGCTGGCTTCACGGACCCACGTGAAAAACAACAGCCTCGCGATAGCCATCGCCCGCCGGTGGCGAAAACAAACGTGGCAAAAAAAAACCGCGAGGGAAATTAGCATTGCTAGTGAAAAGGAGAGAAGCGAATTCCATGGAGCAGCTAAAAAGAGGGTCAGTTGATCGTGGGGACAATAGTTTTATTTGCACGACGTTTCGAGTGCACTTTCGAAGCTATTATGTGATAGAGGAGAGGGCACACAGGTAGCCAAGTCAGTCCAAGATTCCGCCGCCACGCCGGCTCACATCTACGTAGATTATCGGCTATCACATTCAAGGCGAATGTTCACACCTGTCCTGGTCGCCCGCAGCCGCGTCAGCAATGCCCGGCGTCGGTGATTGGGGTGATAATGATTCCAAAGTCCGGCCCACCTGGAAGCTGTCAGCCGGCGCGCTACCTGTGCGACAATTCACTCCACCCAAGCAAATCCTTAGCAGTAAGGGGAGAAATCATGGCACTTTTTGGTGAGACGAATACTAGAAAACCGTGACTCAAGTAGCCCACGCCTCACATGAATACCACCGTCCGGGATGATTTCCACCTTCTCGTACTGCAGAGGGTGGCTGGGCGCGCTGAATGAGCCCGACGTGGGATTCGGAATCATTCCTCCTCACTGTTGCTGAGGCGACCTCGGATATCCGGTATAGTTATTTTGCCTACAACTGTACCAGATCTAGTAACCGACGCCCGACCTTTTCTATTTTGTCAACGGACGTTTCGGTTTCACTACTTGACGCCTCATGGTTGCCTCTGGTCGATGTGGGGCTCCAAATCCGAGAAGCGTGGAAAGTCAGTCGGTGGTTTCCGGAGCGTTGTTGACGTAAGGGAGCAGTCTAATCTCCTTTGTGAGTGCACTACTTGAAGCCACTGATTGTAATTACCCGTCAAGGCTAATTTTATTTTGCTCCGCAGCGCGTCTCAACACGCTGATATAGTACTCTTACTTAGTTGAGTCTGCGACAAAATGTGCTGTTGTTGTTGAAGCTCAATACGTTTTCCGTACGTGTCATTTTCATGAGCACCTGTTTTCTGGGCATCACAGTTTATGGCGGACGAGGACGTCAAGGAAGACCATCTGACTGTCCTGCTCCTGCTC
>CACRXP010000163.1:914404-932050 GCA_902702965.1 Spirometra erinaceieuropaei
TAATTCAAGAAAGACTGTCCGAGTAGTAATGACGAGAACAACCATCATGACCGGCCAAGCGTTAGCTTATCCTGACTCTGGCCGGCAGATACCAATGATCGCATGTCTACACGCCACACAGCAGCACACATTTGCTTTGTACAAAGCTTATAAGCGCAAACCCACACGTCTCTCGATCGTGTCGAGGTTAATACTCGTTATTGTTGATGAGTCTGTCAAAATATTCACCTCATGATTCCCCTCCCCGCCCTATACGAGACCTCTAGGACAACCTAGAAACAAGGCTAACCTCTAATAAAGTAACGCACATTACACCAAAAGTTAAAACTGATAGTCGTCCTACGAACCTATACAAGCATAAGAAAAAAATCACACAATCTCTCTGTCAGATGTGAAGTTTAAAACAGGTACATGCCCTGGAAAGCGCTGGCAGGCACTGCTACCCGATAGAGCAATTCGGAATGCGGCACAGAACAAACATCGCTCCGGGTGATTTCCGTCTTCGACTGCCAAAGTAAATGCGTACACATTATAGTGACAGATAAGTTTTTCCAACATTTTAGCCGTTACAAACCCGAGACCTAGAACGCGCATGCTAAATATAGAGGAAGCATATCCAGACATACCCAAAGACAGGAAAAAAAGCTAGTCTGTAGCAGCGCATAAGGACAAAAAATGAGGGTTCACCGGAAGGACGTATTTCTGATGTGATGCGTTAATTGCCGAAGTCCGCTAACTGCCTTCCTTGCACTGCGCACGGTCACGTGCTACCTGCCTGACATGCAGATCGTCAAGGCCGGATGGTGATGCGAAAAGGGACTCCTTTTTTAGTCGACCGAAGATTGTGCATCCGCCTTTGCAGCAGTAGGCTTGTGTCTTAACAATGCCTATCCCTCTTCATTTCTAGTGAGGCTGGTATGCACCAGTTGAATCCTTTTGATTGGAGTTTTTTGACCGTGCCGGCGGAACCTTGATTCGGGCTTGTGGGCGACTGTCACTCTGAGTGGTGCAAGGGGCCTAGCCACGGTGCCGGGAAACCTCTTCGCATACAGGACGCTCTACCACGATACCGGCTGGTTGATCATTCTTTATTTGAGTTTCCCTTGGGAATCTGAATCTTCTCCTCTAAAGCTCTTGAATGTCCTTTGGTTCCAAAGGGCTCCCGGGAAGGCATTCCCTCGTACTGTTTTGTGACCGCAGTACTGTAATGGGTGTTCACTAGAGTGCGTTTACAACCCCTCTTGTGTTGCGGGCTTTGGGTGCTGTTGTTCCATTCCCCCATCTCCCCAAAATGGCTGCTGGACCGAAGCGAGGGACACAGTCGCCCAGTACTTGCACTTGGCCAATTGTGCTGGGCCTAGTGGGCGCCTAATTACTGATGTAAACGTTTGTGATGAGTATTTGACAGAGGATCCCGTCAAGTCTGTTACCGCACCCTGTCTTATCATTAGTAGATCGAGAGGCTTCGACAGTCGACTAGGTCAGGAGAAACGGAAGAGGGTGTGAAGCCGACCCCGCAGAGCTCCCTACTCCACTAGAGAAAATCTGCTTTTTCCCTAATCTAATAGATCTGGCAAGTTTGACTCAATCGGGATGGGCTTAAAGCCGCGATTCAGATGGCTGTCAGCCGAGGGCATAACTCGGTCCTCCGAACCCGTGTATGACACGCGGTAGATGCCGATTCTCCTCACCTCAGCAACTGGGACAAATTCTTCTATAGTCTTCCTGAATAGGACAAGCCACTAGCGATTGGGAGGGGGAGGAGAGAATGAGATCGATCCAGCGCCCAAGTCCTCAGCATGAAAAACCTATCTCACCTTAAAACACTTACAACGCACAAACAGCCGTGACTTAGAAGGCAGTGCTGAGGTACCAGACTAACTCATCTTTACTATCCTCATCCCTTTTTCCTGATTGTCCTGTTTGTTCTGTTGTAGTGGACATTCCGCTGCAGATCAGTTCCCGTATCACTTGCGTTCTTTAGAGTCAGGCTGTTGAACACCTGGAATACTGACTTTATTCACCTACTGGTTTTTGTTACTGTCCTTATTGTTTGGGACACGTAAGATATAGGCCGTTAGTTTGTGAAAACAATGGTATTTTCATCATTACCTTTAAATAACACTATAAGAAGTTGCAAGTTATGCTAACATCGTAACGTCAAATCGATAATGGCTTCGTTCGCCTGACCCACCTTTCTGTAGATGTTCAATCAGCCTGGCCATACTCAGGTGATTTGGAACCGGACGCCCGTGCCCAGTCCACCAAGTGGACACCGCAAAGGGGAATGCACACGGGAATATGCTTTAAAAGGTGGCAATGCGATTGCTACAGAGAGGGAGAACCACAACCTTTCCACCTTCTCGTGTACATGGGATTGTTTGTAGGCACGTCCAGGAAATGATAGTTCGACAACGGGGAATTTCTTAAACAAAAAAGCGAAGAAAGCAGAGTACTCTGGACACCGATAACCACAACAAGCGAGAGAGAGAGAGAGGGTACGAGACGACAGTTCGACCGTCGGTTTCAACAATGTCCACCGTGTGCTACGCAACAGAATGAGCGCAGGAGTGGTGACTTGCGCGTGACCTAGTTTACAGTGATAGTGGGCTTAAGCAGCATCTATCGCACTCTCTGATCCTCCGCCACCTGGATCTAGCGTCAAGACAGAGTCGGGAAGACCGTAGGCGGGAGAGACCGCAGGTGTCTGACACGCCTAAACAGCCTCACCTAGGCGTACCACGGCGCCTCTGGTCCACAACAAACTTTGACCAGGGTTTTCAACAACGAATATGAGGGCGACTCTGATCCAAATTGGCGCGCCGTGAGACTGCAAATGGGCCTACCGTCACACCCAGAATGTTGGCATTTCTTACGGACGCGCATTCCTGATAACGCCTGCCGGACTCCAATGCAGCCCCCGCGTTGGTCCAGCGCGTTGGCGCGTCTTAGGGCACAAGCCTACGAGACTAAGCAAGAATAGTGCAAGCTATATGCCGGGGCCTTCTGCGCCCAGGGAACAAGTGTTTCGACCAACTTGCTCTTGCCCCTGCTGTCACAAAGTGCTAGAGCGGTTGTAATCAGTGCTGGTGATTAGGTGGGTGATTAGGTTAATTATTTACCTTTCCATCCTTACTAAAACAATTTAATGACAAGATTAGTGTTGGAGAGTGGCGTCCTGCTAAGTTTCCTCCCACTGATTGATTTATAAGAGCAAAATGCGAGCTCCACTTAAATGAAAGGCCAACTATTTTCTATTCCTTCCGTTCTCTGACTTAAATAAGCAGGCTGATGGGGCAGTCTGACAATACTTCAGCAACCTGCTCAACTCATATTCAGGTAAGGTCAAAGGAAATTTCACGACGTACGGTGAGAGAAGTGAATAGGAACCTCCCCGGACTATAAGTGGCTTTGCGTTAACTCCCAGGATGGGCACCTAAACTCGTGTCCTTACCCCAACCCTACCTTAACTCTAGTCCTAATCTCCTTGGAATTTGGCACACAGTCTACTGCGTTACAACGAGTCTCTACTCCCGTGTCCGACTCGACATATTAACTCTGAGACAACCTGGTTAAAATGAAAATATAACTTAAAAACCAAAAACATCGGAAAGAGTGGACGTCTGGAAGAAGTCTCATTCGAAACTGTGGTGAAGAATAGCCATCCGCGTTTGATAGCTTTTTAGAAAGCAATCAGACGTTTTCTGCATCCCACATTTACGGAATTTTTGATCTTTGGCTTCTCTGTCTGTTTTCTCCCCAGATAGAAAGACGTTGACTTTGCAGCCTGTCATTCCGACCGGTGACGAATCGCTGTTCAAGCCTCCATCCATTGTCAGATTCACAGTTCCTGTGTACGTCTGCTATGCCATGATTCAGCAAACCACGGCGCTCGCAGCCTGGAGTGCACTGGCAATTAACTGGCATCTGATCCCCTGCTTGCGCTCCCGCTGGGTACACAAGTCGTGTGCATGGTTGCCCAGTGACTCATGTCATCCTCCCCTTTCTGACCCATTTTGCCGTTGGTTAAAATCCCAGTAAAGTGAGTGTTGTGAAGCAGGGGTTTGGTGATACGCCTAGATGAGGGTCGAGCCGCGTCAGCCACCTACCCCTCCCCTGCCTCCGTTCTTCTTGATTGTGTCTTGACACCGGGCCCAGATGGGAAGGAGGGTGCGGTAGGTGGTGCGGAAGTCTACTCTCACCATAAACTAATTAACGCACAAGTCATCCTGCCTGTTCTCACCTTGCTGTGCAGCACACGGTGGATATCGTCTGGCACGACGTTCGAGTTGTCATCCTAGAGCATGTAGTATAACATGCAACACCCCATTATTCTTGCCGCCAAAGGTTCCTGTAGTAGATCCGGCCATTTCTTGAGTTGCAGTATTTTCTCCAGTTTATTCTTGTTATCCAAAAAGTCAGCCAACCTTACACTGCCATGTCAGGAGTTTCTCTTCGTTATTTACTCCATCCACGCTATATATCTATTTAGATAACGCCTGTATAAAGGCATTAAGTATACTTGGTATTCTTGCTAATATCTGGGGATGTAAGAGCTTAAAATGCCGTCAATTTCACGATAAACGTATTTAACATGAAATAAGATACATTTTCTAATAATAAGGATATTGACGACGAGACGTCCCTTATTTTGATAAGCAGTATAACGCTAGGTCAGATGGTCATAGCATTTCTTACCATCATCCGTCCGAATGCATTCTCTGTACTTTTAAAGGCTCAGGCATAGCTTTCATCTGCTGTCTTTTGCTGTTTGTGTTTTCTACTCCCTCCTAGTTGATACCAAAGTTGGGTGGCAGTCTACAAATGTGAGGCGTCTTGATGGGCGCGCTTTATAAGATGTGACGCATGACGTCATTTTAATTCAATGGCTCCCAGTTCACCCTGTTTAATGGGTATGACTTTCAGCATGTTCCCTGTTGAACTGCAGCGTTTTGTGGCTAACAGGTCATTTTGGGAGTCATGCTATTTTCTTGTTGTTCCTTGTTATCCCTCGACATTTATTCACTGCTTGTCCTTAGATCCTCGCGTTTGGAGTAGCCATGGCTTTCGCGGCCTGGTATGCGCTGACATTTCCCTGACACCTGTTTCCCTGCCGGCAGATGCGCTTACGCTCCCATTGGATAAACAGGTGGTGGGCATGGCTGCCCAGTCATCATCCTCGTCCTTCTGACCCCTGTTGAGGTACAGTTGTTGGTGTAAAATCCTGGTCAGGTGTATATTGTGGACCAGGGGGCGTGCTGGCACGCCTAGGAGGGGGTCCGGCCGTGCCAGTCACCGGTGCCCTCCCCCGCCTCCGGCCATCTTGACTGTGTCTTGACACTGGGTCCAGGTGGGGAGTGGGGACGGGAGAGTGCGGTAGATGCTGCGCAAGTCTACTAGCACTATAAATTAATTCACGCGCACGTCACCGTGTATGCTTCATCGTTCAGTGGAGTACACGGTGGACATTGTCGACAACGACGGCCGACCTGCCGCGTTTGGAGTAGTGATGAAAATTTTCATTCCTACAAGGTGTATGAATCCCTCCCTCTCTCTCTACACCCCAGGCAATCCCAAATCCAGGAATCATGTGCTTTACAGCTCATTATTAAACATGGTCAGTCATCCGCCTTCTGGACAATTTATTAGTAAGCTATCGGAATCTGACCCACCCTGATTTTGTCTGTGGCCAACTTCTTCTGATCCAGCGGCCAAAGTACACATGCACGTAGGCAGATCCAAGAGACAGAGACTGGGAGTCATTTCAGAGTTTTAACCGATCACCGGCAAACCTTAGTCTATGTCCACCATGTAAGTTGCAATTATTGGACCCTGGTTGAGGCCTATAGAGATCTGAATCACAGACCAACGTCCTTGACGTCACCAACTCTTGAAAATTCAAACCCCTCGAACCTGCTGGAGCGAAAATAAGGGAAAAAGAAAGGCCCCAACGTTTTGATATGCATGAGTGGATTTCTGAGTTGCCTATATAGTTTCCGACGATCTTAATGGGTGTGTCATGAATATAGTGAATGTCCATTAACAAACCGACACCAATGTAGTCGGCGGAAACCATGATCAAAAAGGTTGATAGACCAAAACACATCTGGTGGCCGAAGTTTACCACTCCCTAAGTTCAGCTATTCAATGTACGCCAGAACTAACTAGCCGTGAAAATAAAATGAAAGTGTCCTCTTGAACGCTGTGTAGGATGAAACGGAATTCCACCTACTGTCGTGCTCTAATACGTCTTCACTTCTAATCATTTGTGAGTGTGCAGGATAAGTTCTCATGGCAGCTAATGCCATTAAGTAGACTTGCCCTCCCTTATGTGATTCGTGAAGCCCATGCAGTTTTGTATGGCTTTTTGTAACCCGTTAAGGAATAGCCGAATTACCATCTTTTATTCTGGCACTAAAAATAGCATTTCGTTTTGTTAGGGGCAGAATGCGAAATAAAGTCTCATTAACTACATCCTGGATTTTGTATGTTTTAATTATATACCCCTTAATGAAGTGCTGGTCGTCGGATGCTAAGAGGACTTTTGTGCTGCTAGCTACTTTCATTTTCTACTTACTAGTAGCCTTTGCTCTACGAAGATCGAAGTCTCTAGGAGAATTCATTTTCTAAAAGTTTGACCTAAGAGACTGCGGCAGCCCTATCGACCTTTTTTCCTGCTCTTCATTCACATAGGAATTCTCCTACATGTAAATCCGCTGGCCTGTTTTACTCATTATATACTGATTTTTCGCGTCTTTGTTTACCCCACCTACAATAATGCGCTCATTCGTACACTACGCTAGCACAGCTTTGAAGGAAGTCAAATCTGGCGCGAATCTTGCAACTCATCCGCCGACCATTCTTCATGATGTCGACAGTTTCAGTTTTCGGCAGTTATCGCTGGCGATCTTCTGGTGCTATCTGCTTTGCGCATCCATTTTATGCACTGCGAATGGAAGCCTTATTTGCTGAAGATTTTGTTATGATAATTCCAAAGTAAGGCGTATCTCTCTCTCTCCCTGCTACTAGGAAATACGAGGCGATTTAACTGACTAGGCTAACAAAGAATACTAGAGAACAAAGTTTAATTCTTCTATGCTAAAATAGTCCCAACCACCATGGCTTTAAAAACAACCAGATAGAAGGTGAGCTAGTCAAACCAGACCACGTGTGCCCAAGACTGTTTGTTGGAGTCTAGAGTAAGCAAAGTAAAGCTTTGGCTATTTATAGTAAGAAGGCATACAGGATGTCATATATGTCATGCTGCAGCACAAAATAAAATGTCATCCACAAAAACGGGATTCTGTTATGCCCCTCGCAATTATATCACGATTAGCGATCTACCTATCGGACTGCTCTATTTACCGTCAGTTGGTTTATTAATAACCAGACTTACGGCGATTCTGCATACAAACTAAATTAAAAGATAGCACACCAAAAAGTTGCTGTACATGACTTTCACTGCATAAAATAATTCGCAGCTATTGGGGATATGTCTTCGGCCTAAAAAATTCGAGAATGACTACTAAAAGATAATCCAAGTGGAAGGGAAGGTTCAACTGAGTTAAATGACCAGTTAAACATAAAAATATTACAATTTCGCGTAAATGAAAATATCCTTCCCACGTGTGTGTGGTGATCAGCGACCGATCCCGACAGGTATGGGAATCGTCGTTTTGCGCTGGGGCTCCAATCTAGAGCCCCAGACTGGGCCGCACAGCGACTACCAGTTTGTGATGTGGAATGATATCGAAGAGAAGGGAGACTTGAATGATATTTTCTGGCTTGTCTGTCATCGCCGGTCGGTCATCCCCCAACTCCAGGCCCCAGGAATCAGATTTTGACCCAGACTCTTTCATCCTTGGGCAATTTAAACAAAACACTATTACTATTACTACTACTACTACTACTACTACTACTACTACTACTACTACTACTACTACCAATACTACTAAACCGTCCATTCTGTCAGTTTATTTTAAGAGAGATGTGGCAATTCCAGTCCCTCTCGCTTTTCCAGTTACATTCTAATGCTTCCTTTAGCAAAATCTGAGTAAGGCACACGTTCGGCGGTTATTAGGGAACAAGATCGGGCTTATATGGGTTCTCTGAGACAGTTACAGAATTGGAATTTGAAGGCAATGCAGGGAGCCAAATATTTATTTCTTTTACTAACGTCTATAAATAATAGGAACTGCCTTTCCCCATCAGACCCGTAAGCCATCTTGGGAGTAGACGTTTAAAACAGACTTTTCGTTTGTGGGACTGGAAATTGAGCCCACACGACTGAAGCTTGCCCCATAGTACTATGGAACAGACTTGCATCCTTCCCTCACGATGTAGTTTCGACTCTCATCTTCCTTAGATTCCTGAACATGTCGTATTACCGATTGAATTGTTTCAGGAAGACCTTCAAACACGCAGATACGGGTGGTTCATGCACAAGGGGCTGCATTATTTATAGGATGCAGTCGCCGTGCTACCACATACCTATGAATATTCACGGATCCCCACTTCATCAGGGATTGCTACACATGGTGTAATGATTGTCTGATGGTTGACATTCGCGTCGTTAATTGCTGCAATTTCATCACGTGCGTTGGATGTTGGTGTGATGATTGCTCGACCATCTGACGCGCTGACCCTGGTGTTGGGAAGAGTGTTCACCTGTGCGCTCCCGCGTGGCTAATTACTCCGTCCAGGTGAAGTCTCAGAAGATAATACGGAATGGGAAGGTCGCTGCACTTTTTGATGGACTGGGGGCCAGTAAACCACGATTCAAGCAGATCGCGGCTCACGCGATTGTCCTCTCTACCGAGAATTTCGACCACGTCGAATTTGAATGTGTGACTGGTTCACTGGCCCCCAGTCTAGTAACAAGTGCAAAGACCTTCCCCTTCCATGCTCGGTGCTCGGACTTCGCGTAGGTGAAGTAATTAGCCTCGCAGGAGCGCACAGTTGAACACTATTCCTTACGTCAGGGTTGATGAGTCAGATGGTCGAGCAATCGTCACACCAACATCCAACACACGTGATGAAATTGCAGCAATTAGCGACGCGAATGTCAACCATCAGACAATCATTACACCATGTGTAGCAATCCCTGATGAAGTGGGGAGCCGTGAATTTTCATAGGTATGCGGTAGCATGGCGACTGCATCCTATAAATACTGCAGCCCCTTGTGCATGAACCACCCGTATTTGCTTTTGTCTCTGATGATGGGTTCGAGCAGGAATCCGAAACCTCAGACGAGTAAAGTTCTTGCCCCAGCGATTGTGTCTCCCTCTACACATTTCGCCTACCTATGTTCAGGGATTGGGAAGTCATGCGAGCAGTTCTAATTATTTGGCAAACTTTGTTGGATGTGTAGTCCGCCGATCCCTACTGTGGGGATGCATTGATGACCTGCTATGCCATAATTGCAATGACGGCGATGGCCAGAAAACCATTCGGAATCTCGTAGAACTCACGGGACACTGCTTCAAGGAATTATTCACTTTTGGAGGAATCACATATGAGTAAACTAAGGACATTCCCATATTCATAGGTATGCGGTAGCATGGCTACTGCATCCTATAAATACTGCAGCCGCATATGCATGAACCACCCTTATCTGCTTTTGTCTCTGATGATGGATTCGAGCAGGAATCCGAGACGTCAGGCTAATAAAGCTCTTGTCCCGGCGATCGTGTCTTCTTCTTTAAGACTGCTTCCTGGGACTCGTCTATTCGCTTCTATTGACATTCCGATAGGTCCACCAATCTTTGGGCCCATTACCGAGGGGGTTATGTATGAACTGAAAGGACGACTTTTCAGGGAGCACAAACTTAAGTTAGTGTACAGTGTCGATGACATCGCCATCATCGACCGGGACAGAGTTAACTACCACGGGAAACAAGTAAACTCGATCATCCCAACCTACAGTTCACAATAGGAGAAGAAGAAATGGAGGGCAAACTTTCATTCTTGGATTTTTCTGTCTGCCGCCAACTGCATGGCATACTGGCGACGTCAGTCAGCTAAAAACCGACGAACACGCTGCAAATGCTTCGTTACAGCAGCAATCGCCCACTGCAACTCAAACGAAACTGTGTTCGCACGCTGTACCGGGGGGTAGGAACCCACTGCAACACGCCAGCCGCCAAACAGGACGAGATAAAGCTTCTTCGGGAAATCTTCAGGGCCAGCGGCTATTCGCAGGCATTCGTTGAACGGAGTTGAGTGTCACAAAGGAAGCGGAACGAAGAGTGTAGCCTGCCGAAATGATGGAGGGCATTCCTTGTATGAGGGGATCTCCGGAATCTTGGCTAGATTCCTCGCGCCAGTTTGACTATGATTGGCTCGCAGACTTGACTCAACAATCCGCCCGCAAGCGGTGCGGCCAAAAGACCCTACTCTTAAACAAGAGATGCTGGCCGTTGTCTATCGACTTTCATGCAGCTGCGGGATGTGTAATTACGTTAGAAAAAAACTGGCCGATGACTGCCAACGCAAAAGCATGAGCATCAGTTGAGTGCGAAGGTTGGACCCAAAGTCGGACCTAGCAACCCATGCCACGCAAATGGGACGTGTTGAGATCGTTGGCCGAGGCAGTGATCGTACAGCAAGGCAGACGCAATAAGCCTGGATGTCCACCGACTGCTCTGTCAACGGCCACATTTATTTATTCCCTACCTCTCTGGTTTTACAAACCTTCCTGGCAACGAACAGTCACGGCACGGAATAGCCGAGGTCTCTAATTATCTTCGCGGTGAACGAGGGTGGGGCGACATAGCTGACGGTGAAATGTGGGTCGGATGCGGCCACACATGTGGCATCGGCGGACTGCGCATCAAACAATGTGCACCATTATAATGATACCTGTGCACATGACTTTCTAGTTCCTGAGGATGGTTAGGCGAAATAAGTACCTGAAACGTCAGATTTACAACAAGCCTCTCCCGGTGAACACCCCTTCCTCCTTTTGATATGCCACCGAGTCGCACCTTCATTACCAATCACATTAACCTACCTTACGGCTTCCTACGCGTAAAATTTAGTTTTGAGGCCCTAGAGATGACCATTTCAGGCATGGCAAAGGTTTGGACGCTGTTATTTTGTATCCGTTTTTTAAACTATATGGGGACGGGGTATCTTCTCAGACAGTACTTGTTCTTGTGCATATAAACTTCTTAAGTCGTCTTCAAATCATTCAGTGAGATGCAAGTACGTCATTTCATGCGGAATACCTTGAGGAGGTGAGATAGTGGAATATGATTTATTTCGAAATTGTCATTCCGGCATTTTCAACAAACACTTCCTCCAGTGCGCCTGGCCAATATACAGATTAATGGATGCTGGGTGGGTAAATAGATTTGCTCCAAACTGCACAATTATTTTGAGGGAAGTTCCAGCCTCAATTTCTCTATTTCGGTCACTTTACACGTAGAGTATCGTGTCAACCAGAAGCCACTTCGGCATGTTTTTTAAATGCAATAGTTTCCCAATCCCGAAAACTTTCGTCTTTCTCTTAATGAATACTGATCTTTCCGGTGAAGTTACGTTTACCCATCCACAAATTACTTACTCTCCATTTAGGCTGCATCCATTTTTAACAAGTTTAATAAACCTATTTGCTGTGTTCGACGTTTATCTTTCTACCAGGCACCTGAGCCCCTAAACTGCCCGTTTTTTCTCTCACTCCTTCTCGGTCTGATCTCTCTTCCCCGTTTTACTAGTAAAGTGTACCCAAAATTTAAGAAGTGTTTTTGTATGCTCCTTTCAGTGACTGGCATCGGTGGCCTTGTCCTAGATTCCAGACCTGATTTAGAGATAGAGTTAGTGTTGGAGTTAGGGTTAAGGCCAGCTTTCTGAGGGCTACTGTTAAGGCTAGAAGAGATAGGGTTAAGATCAGGCTTCAAGTTAGGACATGGTAAACAGAACTTCAGAACTTAGCACGAGACCGCTGCAGTACTGAGGGTCAGTATTCCCGTGTTTGGCCCCGGCACTCCTCACCTTTGTACGGTGGATACCATGGTAGGGTACCAGTCTTCAACGGCTGGCCACTTTGCAAATAGAATTTTTGGTGACACTGATCACTTCTTTCACTCAGACTTCACTACTCTGAAGCCGCTCAGATTGTGTCATCGTGGCTTCCATCATACTTCCTGCCACTAGTCAGTGTATCGGGCACCAGTTAAGCTGTCATTGACACGATTTCTAACGTGCGAATATTTTTGAGAGAGGGAGGGCATTACGTCCTATTTTGAATGTGTCATTCAACATTTTCTGCAAAAGGAGCCTTATTAACAGTGGACAGGAGATAAGTTAATAAATTATGCAAGAGTCAAGAAGATTTACACTAAAAAGAGCGTCCAGTACAGGGGCAGTCCAAGTCGTAGTTTCTGTATTTCTGTCTCCCTACAAGTGAAATACCGTGCCAGAAATGGCAGTATGGAATGCTGATATGCCGATGTACGGCAGGAGATGTGTCGAAAGCCGCGGCAGTTGGGGCGGGAGGACTTCGTAGAAATTAGTTCAGAATAAAGGGGATGGGCGATGTCAGCCAGAATTCGACCAGCAAATTGATCGACCTTTATGAAATGTCGTTGTATTAAGATATCAGCTAGGAAAACGCAACGGACACATTCGGAAGACGCGTTTTACAATGAGCACATATTTTCTCAACAAAACAGGGAAATAGCAAGACAGCAATAAGAAAGTGGGAATGGGAGTGCAAGCGTCTTCAAGTCTCCAGACTGGAGGTCTAGGTGTCTGCCAGGAACCAAAATTTCAAGTGTGATAAACAGATTTGCGAAGTTTTGTGCAAAAAAATTAATATGAGGGGAGAATGAGAGATTTGAGGACAGAATAACACTGTAATACCGGAAAGATGATATTGTATCATAAGACTGCCAAGGGATACTGGAATGGGAGAAGGCCGCAGTCGGAACACACATTGGGCTGATTTCTGATTATTAAGCAGAAGACCGTTTTTCAACGGCCCTGATCAACGTCCGTTAGTACGATAGGCTCAATAGCTGTTCTCTTTCAAAGCCGACAGTTTGTTTGGAGCTGTCGATTGGCATTTTTAGCACCTCACGTGCACACGTCAATGTGACTTGAAAATATAAACTGTATAAAACTATTGCTTAGCTACATACCAGTTAAAACCGTCTAATGAAAATTAGACTAAAGTTTCGTCCTTTTGAGGAAGCAGCAGGAAACATAGTCTCCTACAGTTGTGTGAATCGACACACCTAAATGATAATGACACAGAAGTTGATTCGAGGAGTTTGCGACCTTCTGACTATTCCAAAATCTGTCACGAGTGTTTCTATTTGACTAAGGAGAGCGGTAATTTAGGTTCCTCCTTACCAACAAAACTTCACGCGGTGTGGAATCACAAGCCTCGTCTGTGCACTTTTAAGTCAGATAATTTTACTGCTGGCTATTTTCGCCAGACTTTAACTTGCGATCGAACGCCCTCACTTGTCATTCAACACCTAGGACATCTGCCCCATGTCAGAACGCGACACTGCCATTTCCAGCGCTGTCGTGTACAAGCTGGCGTGTGATTGAGATTGCTCTCTAACGGCATTGATATTGATAGTTAGAGGAAAATCAGCAGAAAACTGTTGTTATAGCCGTCGTTTCCGTCTAACACACGGCACAGAGCCAATAATATTTTCACTCGACTGTATTCTGAGACCTGACTTTGCTGTTGTCCTTTTTTACGTCTGCCTGAACTAGTCAATCTAAATTATAGGAGTTTATGGTGGAGGTTTATGCGGTTTACCGCGTTGTGTGCCCTGATTTTGCACTTCATGTAAACAAAACTTGTTAGGAAAAGTGGCAATTTTATCGTTTAACTTCCTGTGTTATAGATTGTTTACCACAATTCTGGCCCGACGTAAAGAATGGATTGCAAAAAGGTCGCAGTTAACTTCGTGTCCATAATCCGTTCCTCATCGAACGGGTACATGCCTGCCTGAGCTACCTAACTATTTTGTGACCCGCACAACCGTAATTTCAGTCACAAGTAAGATGGCTGTAGTCTTTGAAGACAGGTTATTTATTAATATACTTTCGATGGTTCTGTTTGTTACTATGGCAATGACTTTGGCTGATGATGTGCGCCAAGGACGGTTTCGTGAAATCCTGTCACCGGCAGGGTCAAATGAGGTCAACTGTGTGCGCGCCGTGTAAAGTGACGGGTGGAATGGACAGTTTTCAGATTGGCGTCGTGACATTTTCAAAAAATGTGCACCTCTGGTCTCCGATCGTTTACACATTCGTAGACAGCCCTGCTGCGTTTGCTGAATGGAAACCTAGGTGACATTATACAGAGCCTCAAATGGCAACACGTCCAGAACTTGAAATCAGAATTTGTATACGTAACGGTGGTGACATTTCCTCTTTAGCCAAAGTGATGGAGATAAATATGCAAAACTGATTGGTGTGCGTGCGGATCTGGCCGTTCATATACGTAAAGTAAACGATGTACAATAGGTGGCCTATCTCATAAATGCTAACCGAAATTTTAACATGAGTTTTCGATTAAAAATGATTGCTTAAGTAGGGTTATAAGAGTGATCATCATGCAGCATGCTCCCAAAACAATTCGATAACGCCAGGATGCTGACTTTTGGATGCGCCTCTTTCCAACTTCATGTAAAAAACACACACGGTGAAAAAGCTCTACTTAAGTAGTGCGACATTTTACAATTCACTCTCGATGCCATATTAAGTTCGAATATAATTGGTAGAAGACGGGCATTATAATATTCATTTGGTTGCGAATTACGTCTTACATTTCCATACTCCGCTCGGATTTCCACAGTTCGGCGTGGCCATCTCGTCCTGGTCTTTATGCATGCAATGACGCACGACTTTATACTTTGCAGGTAGATCTAGATGTTTGTTGAAACAGTTGATATCTAAATATCGTGTTTCAGGTGTGGACAGTTCGGCTTTTTAGGTGCCTCAGCCTAAGATATTCGCTCCTTGAAGGCCTCTGTGACCTGTTTCTTCAGTATGGGTTGAAAACTGTGAGTTTCGGCTTAGCCTCCGAGTTGCTAGTTTGTGCTCATATAGACCTGTCTGGAATTTTCGTCCAGTTTTCCCTACGTGGTTTCAGTCCCCAGCACTGCTATTGGGGTTTCGGTAGGAGTCGTTTGTCCTTTTAATGGTTCCTTCTCTGGAGGGGGACCAGCCTAACAGCAACTCTAAAAGATCCAACGGTATCATCAACTATGATATCGTCAGACTTTTATCTACGCGGTAGCATAGCTAGTATTGGCTAGACTTCAAAGACACAGACTGTGCAAGCCTTGTATAGTTAAACGGAAGCTACTCATATTGTTACTTCCTAAGCGGGACATGTGCATCAGACGGGCATAGAGAGCGGTCAAGAACGCATGACGACTGATGGTATGCATCCAGGGCATTTGTACATTAGAAATTAAAACTGAGAAATTTAGCATTTGTTTATAGGTTACTCATGCATCCTGATCGCACTACACCTTCGCAGAATTCAACCACTCTGGTTATTCACACTCCTTGTAATGTGTGGGTTAATGTTTCTGGCAATCCCCGTCGGTTTATTCTACTCTATTTGGCCTCAAATGCATAACGGCACCAACAGTCCGACCGTCTCAAACGACTTCGTCCACATCGTGCCGTACGGAGTAGGCGCAGTAACCGGTGACTTACGCGTAAATTAGTTCATTGTGAGGTGGGCTTCCCTCCACCTACCGCATTATCTCTTCCTCCACCCATCTTGCTCTGATGGCGGGACAAGGTCGAAGTGACTGGAGTTGAACGCGGGCAAAGTTTAGCGGCCCGCCTACGCGTTCCACACACGATCCTGGTCCCCGCTACGCGTACCAGGCCTCTGTGAAGATGGATTGGGTCCCCCATTGGCGGGAGTGCCGTGACGGACGGATTGCAGTCTGGGTCTCAGTACTCCAGTGACTCTGAAATCCCATCATGAGGACCGAGTTAGCCAGCCGCTTGACAACCTTCCAAACTACGACTCATAGCAAGTCGTGGTATATTCATGCGCGTCGGATTTATTATTGGTGGGGAATGCGCTGATTTTCAGTGAGAATGAATCCCCCAGCGTCGGTCTCACTTTCTCCCTCTCTCCCATACACCAGCAGGCTGTCCAAGTCTGGGCCCAGTAGCTTATGCCTGACTGAAGGGCTTACGAACGGGTGTGCGACGACACCCTTCCCATATACGGCAGTAGGTATGGGTTGTCACGGCGTAAGTGTAACCCGATAAACGCGTGTCGTGAGTCATCCTGACCCCGTTGGCGTCCGGTGCAGCCCACTGTGGGACCATGACGGTAGGAAGGTAACGTGGACAGTCATTTCCTAAGAACAGACGCCTGGATAAATTTTCTAATTTTGCGCCTATAATGAGGCGCTCGTAGTAACCGGTGGCAACGACTATTCAACGAAACTTGATCTCAAATTAACTACATCCTGGCGCACAAACTGTATTACAGTCGGAAATGAAACTTCACCTGGTTCTAGGGACTCAGAAAGAGAAGAATCCGGCATATAAACCAATAAGACAGATCTTGAAATATGTTCCTGTGTGGAACTGAAGGTTTAGTAGCGTTGTAATATCCCGAGGCAGTTCCGTAACTCATCTTCTGTGCAATGGCAAGTTGACACTTCAGTGATGTTTTGCAGTAAACTTTTAACAATTATATACCTCTGGCATTTGCTCTGAGTGGAGAGCTTAAGTGGTTTTGGATGCTTATGTAAGTGCAATAGCTGGTTTCCAAATGATTGAAACATGTATTGCCAGCAATTATTTTGCCGTTTTCCTAAAAAGATTTCTTAGTTTCTAGACTATTACGCAAGGGGCTTGAAGGCACATTCATTAACTTCCGCTCTTTTCTTGTAAACGTTGTACAAACTCAGGTAGGATGGTAAACGATTCATGAAAAAAGCGGTGCTGTAGTTTGTTAACAGAATCACTGAAATGTCGGACTGTATTTAAACTTACTGTATGAGAGGACATTTTCGCAATTTGAATCAGCATAGTTGAAGGTCGTTGGGGATAGCTTATCAAGATGTAGCATTCTAGATTTGCGTTTTTGTTCCTCCCAAAGCAGCCAATAAACGGATAATAAGGCTGTTAAAATGGTCGGCTCATAGTTCGTAGCCGTACCTGTAGTAGACATGCCGCAGCCTAACCCGCAACCTTAACCCTAACCCACAGCCCATAGCCCATAACCCTAACCCCTAACAGGTACGATTACGAAATAAGATCTTGGCGTTGAAAGTTAAACGCTCCTCTTTTTTAGCACAAAGCTCGATAGTAAGGTAAAAACATGTACTTGGCAGCTATGCATTTAGCGGCCATCATACCTGAGAGGCTTGTCGGAGGGATTTTGAGTAAGGAAATGTTTCTTTGGCAAGAGCAGATTTATATGCTTTGCGTTTTCATAATTAAAAGATGGGAATAGTAGAAAATTCTTCCTTGGCTGCGCATCTGGAGCATATGGCCCTGCTTCTCCACTAGTTCGAAACCCTCCAAAGTCACTGGCTTCGGAACTTGTTTAATTTTCAACTTAAGCGCTGACATAGGCTTCTGTGGTGATCCCGAAGAGTCAGGTCCGTGCTCACCACATCCTCACACACTAATTA
>CACRXP010000163.1:933704-949625 GCA_902702965.1 Spirometra erinaceieuropaei
CCACCAGATGACTACTAGGCTCACGTAATTCATTGATATTTTGGCAGATTTAGAGCGTTGGCTGTACTAAAGCCTTCCCCCTTACTGCGTGGGTTCGAATCCCACCGAGGCGCCGAGTTTTTCACAGTTGGGTCAATATGAAGACAGTAAATGTTGAAATTGCATCCTCCGTGTTAGATGTTAGCGTCATGAGGCTTCGGCCATCTGGCTCCATCTGCCTGCGCACTCCCCCAGGGGCTAATTATTTTGGCCAAACTAAGTCACAGCACCGAATATGAGGTGGGGAGGTCGTCGCACCTGTTAATAGGCTGGGGTCCCGTGAATCATGACTCAAGCAAATCGCAGTTCACGCGATTATCACCTCTTGCAAGAATTTCGGCCTCATCGAACTTGCATATCTGACAAAGTCTCGTCAAATTGGTCGTGACTCGGGAGCTGGCTTCATTTCTCCACACTTCTGCCGCGTGTTCGGCGATCCTCTCCCAGAGCGGTCTTTCAGTTGCTCCGACATAATTTCTTTGCCTGCAACTGTGCCACACCGATAAACGACTCCAAATGTCCCTAGCCATGGCAGTGGGTCTTCTGGTTTCATTACCCGACGCCTGCTAGTTGCGTCCGGTCTGTGTGGGACTCCAAATCCAAGTGCTGCGGGTCGCGCGCAGAGGCAATAACAGGAAGGTGCTGGCCCTGGGGTCACTTTGGTTATGGTTGGGTTAACATTTGTGAACAGAGAGAATGACTGTGTTGGTCACAGAGAAGGTGAGGTATGGGTTTCGGCAACTAGTGCCTACCCAGGAGCCTAAAAAGCACGCTACCACATAAGCGCCCGAAATGGGGGTCATGAACGGCAGTTTGTTCGGTGCTTTGGCAATGTAGCTCAGACTGTACCATTGATTCCAGCCTATCGGTGTTCTGCCCATCATGACTTACAGTCCCGTAGATGGAAATAATATGCGCTGAAAATCTTGAAAGTGCACGGTAAGCTGTCTCCTTCATGCTTCACATTTAGTGAAAGTCTGCTTCCTTTCGCCAGTAGGGGATGGATGGCCGCTTCTCTGCTGGGTAATGAATTTTTTTCTGCCTTTAGAAGCATTTTCCATTCAGTCTGTCTCGGCCCTGCGGTATATTGTAGGACTTCTTTTGAGCAGCCCTTTTGGCAGCAGAATGCTACTATAGCGGACTTTTTTATGTCTGCGACTCCGGCACTCATCGGGAAGCCTACTTTCTCATTGCTGCCTACCTCACGAGTGCATTCGCCACAGGGAATGACGGGAAATCCGTTTCAGATGACGCAGGTGCTGTCCAACCTAAAACTTATTTGCACCGGAATACGCCAGACTCCCTTTCGGGTTCTTCACTCCCTATTGGTCTGATTTGCTATTTGAAACCGGACGTACTGCCTGGGTCCGAGACGCAGACTCCGCCGCCGACAATTCAGCCTCGTGTGCGGAGAAATGGTAACCTGCTTAAACAGGGTCTTTCACGAGAGTGTGACCGTTGGGGTTCGCAATGGTAATGAGGGTACCCTGAGGCCCTGCCTTAGTGGAGCCACTTCCTGTTAGTCACTTGGCTATTAAAGCGGTCTGTGTCCCTTCTTACCTTCTCTGGCAGTCTCTACAAACAGCACAGAGCGCAGCAACGCTGTCATTTACTTCTGGATACTGTGATACGATAGTGACGGCAGAGGACGTGTGTTTCACTTCCTGACATCTCCAGCATATCTTGTGAAACTCTCTGGTCATCTGGTCTGTCAGAGGCGGGGGCAAGGCGTCTGACGGACGTGACCTGCCCCATTGTTCGTACGCCTCTTTCTGTCTGCTGACAAACATTTTAGAGGCACTAGATCAATCGTCGCCTAGAGCAAGTGCAGCCGACAGCCGCTAAGTTCACTGACTTTAAGGCTTATAATTCACTCTCTTCCTCTTCCACAACTCTTCAAGTTCTAATCATACTGAGCCTTTCACATACTCAACCCTGTATTGGATTTCTACTCCACCACGACCGAATGTATCCGGGATTGTTGTAATGACATGAAGAGTAATTGCCGAAAACGACTGCTCAGAAAACTGCCCGCGTTGAACGCTGTTGAAGTTAACGCTCAACTTTCTAACCCGGTCAGACTGTAGGTAAGTGGTCGAGGACAGAGACGCGATGGGATTAAAGCAATTAGTTCGTAGTTCAAACTAGCGTGACCGACCATTTTGATAAGCGCGCTTGAGCCACTTTCGTAATGAACACTGCTCGAGACGTAGGAGGTCATGGGACAACGCGCTCGTTCTTCTTACAAATTGCACGTATTCCTTAGGCCTTAAACTCTAACCAAGACAAGGCGAATGCGGCCCGCCCGCACCAGTGGCAACTGTTGACCTACCCCCTCAACAGGAGGCGAGACCAGCGTGATGTGCTAGTGAGAAATGTGATGTGCCGTGTGAAATGCTGGACTGATCATCGTCTGCTAGACCGAAGGTAAGGCTGCAAATGCAACTCGCGTGACACATCAAATGGAACGAGTGCAAATCCTGGAAGGAGGTACTGATGACGATACCAAGGGGAAGAAGTTTCTGGAGACAATCTTTACCACGACTCAAGAGGTCCTCGGCTGCGCATGCGGGCAGCAACAAAACTATGTGGGTGACAGCAATGAAGAATCCGACGTCTGCTCTCGAAAAAAGACAGTCAGCACACGGTGCATGCCAACATCGGCCCAACGTCAACAACAAAGTATTCTTGCTGTACCGAAGCCTATTGCGATGTGGACTGTGAGATATAGGACATTAGTGGCTTACGAATAAAGGCGAAATTTAGAGCTCCACGTTTATGCCTAGGTGAAGAAGAAGAGTCGAGCACCGGAACACTTCGTTTATTATCCTGAGCTTTCAGACTCGTGCAGGAGTCCATCGTCAGAGGTAGTGGCAGAAACAGGACAAGCGGCAGTTATAAGGCACGTAGGCCCAATCATCGACCGACGTCGCACGACTGGAGGTGACTACGAAGGGCTCTGTACGCCGGCGCCAGATCGATAAATCGATTGACCGAGTTCTCATCCGAGGCCCAGGCTTCAATCAATCCTCGGCCTGTTTTGTTTCCGGTGTGGGCGACTATTTTGGTGGCTGCGAAGTCAAACTCGTGATCCACTTCGTAGGTGTGGGCGGCCACTTGTGATAATGCGACGTCGTGCGAGGTCGGTCGATGATTGGGCCTACGCGCCTTATAACTGCCGCTTGTCCTGTTTCTGCCACTACTTTTGACGATGGACTCCTGTACTAGTCTGAAAGCTCAGGATAATAAACGAAGTGTTCCGGTGCTCGACTCTTCTTCACTCATGCATACACCTGGAACTCGGAATTTCGTCTTTATTGGTGAAAAATTCGGGCGCGATGCGCTTCGGACACCTCGCCGCTGGGAGTTATTCTCTACACGAGAGGCAGAAGCATACCAGCAGTTACGTTTTCTGCACCGATGTCTCCAAGACGAACTAACCCCACGATGCTTGACATATAAAGCTCCCGTTAACACGGCCATGGGAAGAGAAGTTGTGAGGCGGTTTGTCAAACAGATGACAAGAGTTCTGATCGACAACTGTCACCGGCGTTTGCAGAAATACAAGGCTGAGATCGAAGAGAACAGAAGGCAGTGTGTCCACATTCTCGGCGATTCTATCGCCGCAGATCTTGGGAAGACGATCTCCGCTCTGGCACACCACAGGCAGGCCAAGAAGAGAGAAGTTTTGGAACGGAAACTGACTAAGCTAAAACCACCAGGCACAGAACGCTCAAACTTGGTCCACAACCTCTCGTTTAAGCAGCTAACAGATCAGCAACTACGAGTGTTACAGCATGAAACTTGTTTCAGCACTGCAGATGCCGATCCTGTCGACTTCATTGCAGCCCTAGAAGCTATGCTTGTGAGAAGGGAAACATCCGACGACATGAAACAATCCGTTCGACAGCGTGTTACCTCCTTGCTGATGACACACAGACCAACCAAATGTATTTCGCAGAGTGAGTCAAAGGCTATGAGGGAACTGAGGAGGGATGACAGCATTATCATTCTACCTGCTGAGAAGGGACGATCAACCGTCGTGATGAATAGAGAAGACTATAATGAAAAGGCTAAAGCCCTTCTTGATGACAGAGAATTTTACAGACCAACACAGAAGTCACAAGCCAAAGCAGTGGCAGATCGGCTGAGTAAACTGCCTAGAGAATACCTATATAAAAATGTGATCACGGAGAATGAATGGCACCAAATGAGGGCAACTGATACCGCTCTAGCCCGATTCTATGGTCTGCCAAAAATCCACAAAGCAAATGTCCCACTTCGGCCAATCGTTGCCCTAAAAGGCAGCCCCACCTACAATTTGGCAAAGTGGATGTACTCAAACCTGAAGTTTCTCCAAGGCAGTTCGACTACCTCAGTTCGATCAGCCTCTCAATTCCTCATAGACCTCCGAGGTCGTAGAATTCAATCGGACGAAATCATGGTCTCCTTCGATGTGACGTCGTTATTTACATCCATCCCACCAAACGTGGTCCGCGAAGTCTTGCGCAAGAGACTTGAAGAGGCGTACGATGAGATTCAGAATGCCCTCAAAATTGAACACCTCATGAGGCTGTTCGAATTCTGCCAACAAACCTTCTTCACTTTTGCGGGAGAGACCTATGAGCAAATCAAGGGAACCCCAATGGGCTCACCGGTCTCCGGTTTGGTGGCAGAACTGGTCCTACAGGAGTTGGAAAAGATTGCCTTCCTCCAACATGAACCGGTGTTTTGGCGACGTTACGTTGACGACACGTTCGTCATCGTAAAGAAGGACATGCTGCAACATTTTCACTGCCTGCTCCACGCAGTCTTCCCGGATATAAAATTTACGAGAGAGGAAGAACAGGAGCAGCAGTTGCCCTTCCTGGATGTGCTCGTCAGACGAAACCTTAACGGTGAACTTGAAACGACGGTTTATAGGAAGGCAACGAACACCACAAAGCTTCTCAGTTTTCATAGCAACCATCCGGTGGCTCACAAACGAAGCTGTGTGAAGACGCTCTTCAAACGCATCCAAACTCATTGCAGCAAACCAGAGGACAGAGCACGCGAGGCCCGTTATCTCCTCGACCAGTTTGTGCTAAATGGCTATCCAAGGGCATTTATTAGTCGCTGCCTACGCGGTCGCCACCAGAGAACGCGAACATCAACGCCACCGACGATATGGCATTCTCTGTCATACATCAAAGGTGTTTCAGGAGCGATTAAGCACATGGCTGCGGAGCTAGGTGTTGGAATTGCACACCGCCCCAAAGCCACCATGCGTAAAAGGGTAATGAAAATCAAAGACCGGTTAAAACCTGAAGAGCAATCCGGAGTAGTGTATCGTATTCCGTGTCAAAATTGTCCTTGTAATTACACAGGACAGACTGGACGCATGCTCGGATCGCGCATACACGAACATAAGCTGGCTGTGCGGCGAGGCGACGCATTATCACAAGTGGCCGCCCACACCTACGAAGTGGATCACGAGTTTGACTTCGCAGCCACCAAAATAGTCGCCCACGCCGGAACCAAAACAGGCCAAGGATTGATTGAAGCCTGGGCCTCGGATGAGAACTCGGTCAATCGATTTATCGATCTGGCGCCGGCGTACAGAGCCCTTCGTAGTCACCTCCAGTCGTGCGACGTCGGTCGATGATTGGGCCTACGTGCCTTATAACTGCCGCTTGTCCTGTTTCTGCCACTACCTCTGACGATGGACTCCTGCACGAGTCTGAAAGCTCAGGATAATAAACGAAGTGTTCCGGTGCTCGACTCTTCTTCACTTATCAATTATTGGCTTAGTCATAATGCAGTAGGAATTAAAGAATACGCAAACTGCGTCGATATGAATAACTGCTGCTCGTTCATTGAAACAGCCTATAGCACCGAAGGCATCGGGATTGAGCCGTCGCTCAGTCCAGTTGGGAAAACCCTACTGCCTAAATCGCATATTTCAGAGCGCTGGGCAGGGCACTCCAAGGACTTCCACAACCGACTAACGAAATTCGGTGATGAAGCTATCAACCTGGAGGCAAATGCTGACCTCGATCGTCCATCCTGCCCACAGGAGGAATCAAGACAATGCAATAGGTGTCTAACGGAAAAGTACGGGACGCTGGCCAAATTTCAATCGAAATCTACAAGCACGGTGGTCCTCAATCCGCGAGTAGCATCGCCTACCTGCTCTAGACGATGTCATGACGAGGATGAGTGGCACAATGCTTCAAAGTCACAATCATCCTCCACCTAAACCGGCACAAATTAGGTCGAGAAATCTGCGGCAATCAGCAAGGGACCTTGCCCCTCAATACTACCGGGAAAATCCTCGTCCGGCTTATTCAACAGCTTAAATTTAAACCTGAAGCAAAGACGTCATCCAGAAATCCAATGTGAATTCTGTAGTGTATGATCTTCGCAGTCCGCCAGCTGCAGGAAAAGTCAGGAAATGAGGACCAGCCTCTACATCATCTTCGTTGATTGGGCAATAGCCTCCGATACAGTGGAACCCCCCCCCCCGGGTGCCGAAATTAACACGTCTGAAGCGACTCACACTGGTTGTAAGGATGTAGGGCCCTACTCCGAGCGCCTGTCTCAACGCTCGGCCTCTCGCGTGTGTCTGCATGTGCGCACCAGGGCTGTCTGGCGTTCGCCCACTCGGCTCTCCAACTGGCCAATCAGATTCCAGGCCGAGTCAGACGTGTCCTGGCCTAAGACGCTGTGACGCATTCCCTCACACGCACACACTTTGGACGCCGCCTGACCCGGCGCCGGGCGGGCTCTCGACCGGCTGCCAACTTTCTCCAACTCCTTCTCCAATTATTCTGTGCGGAATATATTATCCACTCAACTGGAGTCCATCTTCTCTTCCCATTCGTGACCGTGCCTAATGGTCGTGGTAGCCAGGGTCTCATTCTCGGTCTAGTCTGCCGCGATAAGACAACAGAACCGCGCCCTTTATGGACAATGGATTTACTGTGAAAGTATTTTCAGTGGCGGATTGGATGGGACAGAGTTGTGTGCTTGCTCCCACCCTCCCTCATGCTAATGGCGCCTGCCGTGAGAGACGGACGGTACCGAGCCGACGGATAAATGCTCAGCATCAAACTAATTCAGACAACTACACGAATCCTCGGGGCCAGCGTCCACGACCTCCTGTTCGCTAATACCTGCGTGTCAAACATCACAATGAGATCAGACATGCAGTATTTAGAACTTTTTGTTGCCAGTATCAATCAGTATTAACTGGGGAATACAATTAATGCGACGCAAGTGTCGGTGGAACTCGCCTCTCGGCCGCGGACGTATTGTCCTACCATTTAACAAGACGTCAAGATTCGGAAGAAATTGCGAGTCGGATCCCCAGAAGACAGGCGGGTTTCTGCTGGCTCTGACTCTTACTCTGGAATCGTCCAGGTATTTTCGCCAACATAGAACTGGAAACATGGTTGTTCGACCGTCGACTTCCACGAGATCAACCATATGCTCCACAGCAGTGAATACAGCGACAACGACGACTGGCACATGAATTAGTTTAGAGTGATAGTGAACTTGCGCGGCGTCTACCACACTCTCTCCTCCTTTCCTACCTAGACCCGCTGTCATGACAGAGTCAAGAAGGCCGAAGGTGGGAGAGAGCTCAGGTGGTTGGCGCGGCGGGAACCCGCACTCTAGCATGTGCTACAATAGCGACTGGGATCCCACTGAGCGATGAATATCGCTCCCGTGTGTACGGCATGTGGACGAATAGGTCCATTCGGTGGGTAAATGTGCGTGGGCAGTATGGACAGTGAAGGCGACTGTAGGTCCGACCTCCTGGTGCTGGTGCGTCGGTCACTGTGCGATGGACTCGCAAGTGACAGACAAGGCCGATGCGTAAGGTGAACTTGCGGTCGCAACGAGGATAGGCGGGGATCGAATCCGTGTTTCAGGTGATGAGCCTAGAGGATGGGATGGCGTCGGGAGTGGGGGATGTGGTATTCGTCGTCGTGGGGTTTGTGGCAGAGACGATGGAGGTGGTGGAGGCGGCCGCCCCATCGTAGTTTCGATTGTCTCGGCGTGACGTAGATACCGAGGACTCCGGCCAATTCCAAGACTTCCGCGTCGGTGATCCTTTCCTGCCACCTTTGCTTTAGCGTTCCCTGAAGACGGCTGAGGGGAAAATTATTGGGGTTCCGCGCTTTTTTGTAGACAGTCCGGGCCTCCGTTCCATAAGCAGTGTCGTCAATATGGCAACTTTGTACATCGTCAGCTTAGTGTTGAGATAAAGAACCTGGTGATTCCACACCGAGTCCTGCAGCCGGCCGATGGTTCCTTTGATGCTGGAGTCGAAGAAGTCCTTCGTATGGTTGAGATCCGCGCGGTGGAGTGGATGGCATCTCGAAGTGTCCCAATGTTGGCGTTATCATTTGGAGCGTGCTGGTCTGCCAGCCGTTGAGCCTGCTGACTGATTAAATCGAAGTGCTGGACAGGCAAATTCAAAGGAATAGTATTTGAACTGGCTGACGATCGCTTTTCCTGTAGTCTCCTGCGAGTTTATAGTCGGAGCCCCAGCATGGAGATAACGAGGCGGTGATCCGCCTAGCTGTCGGCGTCGCTGATCACCTTGGTTACCAGCACGCCCAATATATTTCGCCTCCCAGCGATAACGTAGTCCAGCAGTTTTCAGCGTCGCGATATGGGTACGTCCAGGTTGCCTTCTTTCGCCTGGGAGAAGGCAGCCACTGCCATTACAGACCGAAGTGCATTGTTGTTCGTAAAAACGTAAAGGGAAAGTTCTGACGAAGTGACTGTTGGCCATGATGACAAGGTAAATATGAAAGTGACAATTTTGCATGTTTCGAAATGAACTAAGGCAACGATGTGAGTAAAAAGGTCAACGAATGGTCGTTTTCCTTCTACCAGAGGAACTCTACAGTAAATTACA
This sequence comes from Spirometra erinaceieuropaei, assembly GCA_902702965.1. Taxonomy (NCBI): domain Eukaryota; kingdom Metazoa; phylum Platyhelminthes; class Cestoda; order Diphyllobothriidea; family Diphyllobothriidae; genus Spirometra; species Spirometra erinaceieuropaei. Next base: position 942,655 of record CACRXP010000163.1, read on the forward strand.
GATTCCCCCTTAACCTGGCAGCAGACGGAACGCGACCAGACTTCGCATGCAAATTTGAAGGGAGCTAGCTGTCATCTGTGACTCATTTGGGAGTAAAGACATGTCATTTCAGACAGTACATCTTGATGACGCAAATTCAATTGTTATTTGCCGTTGGATGATCACAACCGTCCTGGTTGTCCACAAAGAAAACGATTGTCAAGCTCATTCATGCATTGTAGGTCACTGTTTCTGTTTGACCATCGAGGATATCGCCCATGTATGCTTGCGCAAATGTTGGGGAAGGACACAATGTTGTTCTAAGTTTTGGTGTGTGCTAGAACCGCTTTAAGAAGACGGTTGAGTGCCCAGATAAACGCTTTCCTGATAAATTTATAAATGTTTTTCGGCTCGCTGAAAGCTTAACAGTGTAATCTTTTACTGCGACACGTTAACCACGATTTCCGAGCCCACCCTCTGTCAAGCGACTCTATCGCCCTGGAACAGTAGCAGACCCTGGCGGTTGCAGATACACACACTTTAACCAACCAACCTGCGACCGCTACCCACACACCCAGGACCATCCACGGAACACCATCCATCTTGAAACTTGTTTATCTTAAGGTGTTAGAAACGGTGTGGTTCGCTTGTTGTAAATTCTACCACCTATGCTTGAAAACACTTAGTAGTTTATATTGTGCGAAAATTGTCATAATGATGAGTACTCGGCGATCATACTTTACCGTGCTACTTATGAAAGTAGGTATATCGGTAGTTCTGGGAAAAGGGCTACTGCATGTGGCCGTTATCCGTCGCAGATGCAACATTTTGATCACTTCGAAATGACAATTTTTTCGAAAGCGAATGTGCGCAGCGCACCGCCTTCTATATGAAATATGTCACAAATGGTCGGAAAGCCTACCTTTAAGACTGAACAGTAGCATTCTTGTCTGCTGTATGCTAAAAAAGGACTTATTGGCACTGTTCGAAGCTGTTGCAACTCTGTCTTATCTTAGAAGTACACAAAATTTGGGTTTGCAAATAGAGGTTTATTAGCCGCGATCGAGGTGCCTCCGGAAATTAAAAGCCGACATCAATAACAATAGAACCTGCCTGCACTGTTTACATTTCCATTGTTTCGTGCGCATTCCAAAAACCTTCGAGCGACCCCATAAGTGTTTTAACCACATTACATATAAAGAACTGCCCATATTCTGTCATTAGTGGTTAATTTCGCTTCCCCCCATCGATTATTTCTACAACGATGCCGCACTCCTGTTGAATGCGCTGAATTACTTGGATAGTGAGCAGGCACTTTTTGAGACGGTTAGAGCTCAGGCTTTCTTTCCTCCTGTATGTAGTACTTGCCGGTAAATAATTATTCACCCTGTCTTCCGTGAGCTGATATCTCAGCAGAAATGACAAGAGTCCTCATAATAAACTGCATCCACCCCTCCTCAAATGAGAGCTTCAGGGCGTTGAAGATTGGTGGCCGGATTTGTTATCTGAAATGTCAGATCTCTGCCATTAACAAGTATGTTTCTTCATTAAATTTACCTTGATACGACGTAACAGACCCTTTAGGTTGCATATGTGTAAAAGGTAAAGTACGTGGATATTTGCCAACAGAATAACCTATGAAGGCACAGTTTAAATAGGCAACTTGTCCGAGGGAGGTTTTCAAGGAATCGAAAGCATATTCGTCATTGAAGTTTGTTTTCGACATTCATTACTTTCGACAACGGAAATATATGCTTAGGCGAGTCTTCGAATGTGGCCTAAACGGCCATATACATGAAAAGGAACGCCCAAGCACTCCCTACATCGGTAAATGCTTTCATAAAATATCTTATTTTGAAAGTATTGATAGATACATAGCACAGAATCTGTCTTCGCGATTGAAATTACTGAAGATCGTAAAGTATTCCCTGACATTTCAAGAACACTCTGAAACCCAAAGAACCCCGTCGTCGGCAAAAACCACACATAAATTTGACAGAACAAAATCCTCTTAATATACACAAAATGGTATGATTACGATGTGCAACTGCCGATTCCATGCAATTTTAATGGTCGCTGACCGGCCTGTCGACATGTGACTTTATGGAACCTTTTTATTCCTGTGACGCCTGCATTAGCGACATCGAGTATGTTGTTGCTGTTTACTATGTGACCCTTTTTTCATTTTACCACCTGAACTATCGATTGCATTTTAAAAACCACTGGGTGTTTTAGTTCCTGTATGCACTGCGGACAATGGGACCAGTCGCCTGGTTAAACCGAAACGACCCAGAGTGAGTCGATTGACAGGAGTTCACACCTTCAATAGCACAAACTAGGTGCACAAAGTAAGTCCCTGTGCGGGCACATGCATGCGTGCGGTTTGGTCGCCCCGGGAGATGTCAGTCCGTTAACCAGGTTGCAGACCATTTCCGACAGAATGGATCGATAATGGGACGGTTTGTCATTCAAGGTCGTTGAAGGTGGTCAGTGAAGGCCATTAAAGTCATAAGCAAAGCAATCGATGTGTCACAGATTTTATGCGCATTCTGAATACTGCTAAATCATAAGAAATATCGCTTCACATGCCTAACAACATTGACATACATCACTTCCGGCAAAAGTCAGGTTCTGGTGTTCCCTCTATCACATTGCAAAGGATTCCAATCATACCGGCTATTGCTGCAGTCAGTAAATATTTAGACGATTTCCAGTCCAGCCAGAAGTCTGCGAAATACTAAATGCATCTGTCTAAACTATGTTGTTATTCACAAAACATCATCCTGCTCAAACTGAATTGGAGAACGCATTGCCAAGTGTCCACAGCAATTAGTCTGCACCCTCGAACGATAGCCTACTTTTGCAGGACTTAAACCACAAGAAATCAAGAAGCACAAGATGTAGGTGTTTCACCAAAAAGGTTGTAACATGAAATTTTGCTCCACAGTACTTAAACAGATGCATTTTTATAGAAATGACACAGTCTGAAAACTCGCCAAACTGGTTAAGCTTCTCCCACAGTGGATCACTTTCGGATGAATTTGCAGATGCATAATCTAAGTAATTACCCACGGAATTATGGTCGAGATCGTCTTTAGCAGGACAACCGACATCAAGGTCCACAACACACTTGCCTGCCAAATTGTTTATCGACCGACTAAGGCCACTAGTGTAAAGAAAAAAGGGGTTGTGCTGACGTTAGAGAACTTAAAGTACACAGACATTTGCCGAAGAGATGACGACTGGTTCACACTAGATCAATGCCACCTCGGAATAGATCACAAGCTCGTCCGACTGACGTCCTTATTCACACTTATTCCATCAGATTTTACGCAAGAAAATCTCGAAAATACATACGACTGAAAGCAAAGTCTCGTGAGACTGGTCACATTTGCCGGAATAACCTAGGAGTAGATAGAATGAGCTTCAACGGACTCCACAGTCTCCGATTTAGCTGCACAACTGGCCTTAGAATAAGCAGAAAAAGAACAGCTTTTAGCCGACGTGAGGTTGTATTTTAGTGACCTTTAGCTGACAGCGTTTCGCTATCGTCAGGAAGAGCATGGTGTAGAATATGCATGCGCAGTTCATTCTTCCGAAATACAATTCAACCATCTATTTACATGCAAAGGAAGCTGTGCTGGAACGCTCTTCCGACAGGTTCAAAATCGATGTATCGGTGCGAAAGACAAGCTAAACGACACCCGGTACCTCGTGTGTAATGACTATCCAAAATTCATTGTAGACTGACGGCTGCATGTTCCGCTTCGGAGGAACGTAACACGAAATCCACCGTCGATATGGTATGCTTTGTCATGTTTTAAGGGCATTTCAGGGGTAATCGAGGACATTTACTGTTGGACCATGTATACGGCTTGTACATCGATCCAAAACTACTATATGCATCCGGGTCATGTAGACCAGGAAGGTAATAAAACACCGGTAGGCAGTGTGGCGTGCTTTATCGTATCCCGTACGCATACATTTCTTCTATTTACACGGGTCATATTGAGGGCACGATCTGATCGTGCATCAATAATCATAAGCCGGCTGTGTGATGGGTTGACGAATCATCATAAATCCATTGTTTGCATGCTCGGGATGGTTCACAAATTGAATTTTGCAGACTGTGTGACAAATGCTAATGGTTACAGTTGATTGTATCCTGGGCCTGTTATTAAGGCTCAGTCAACAGGCATACGAATTTTTAGCCCTCATTCCTATTTCTTCGCAGTCATCCCCGGACCCGTGACAATGACTATTGATTGGTTAAAGTTGCAAGGATGAAGAATGCTATGCGTTCACGTAATTAAGAGCCTGAAAATGTTAATCGCGGATATCATGTCACAGACATGAGTGATCGCTGGCTAAGGTGGTTAACTGTCCGAGGCTTCAAGCAGTAGGGCTCACCTCAAGTGACTCGCGGCCCACGTGGTTATCCACGTCCGTTGTGTAGATAACTGATGTCAACTGCTAACGAGACACTGGACCTCTGTTCAGTCGTAACTGGTGTCACCCCCCTTTTCTTTGTCTACAACGATAGCTGGCCGGCCAGATGGTTGTACCCCCAGACCGACTTCTTTCTGACTCTGACTTTCTGTCAAGTATTCGCGCAAAACCACGCAAACGGAAGGCAGGCTGGCTCAAATGATGACGGAGTCAGTCTCTGACAGTCACATCTCTTGTCAATGCTTTGTTATGGAGAAGCCCCTCGGCTAACCAGCTTGATGAGACGAAAGTTGAAGTTTTACCCCTTTTGGGCGGTCAGAGTGGAAAAGAAAGACTCTCTATCATTTAAAAAACGACTTTTATTCGCTCATTTTTTCGGATTTACAATGGTAATCAATTTATTTCTGACTAACTGTGCCATGGAACTCGTCTTCTTTTCTTGCTTACGTGAGCGCCCGAGTCGTAATCTGTGCGTCAGAGTTTAGCAGCAACAAGTGCTCATGCAACCCTCATCCATGATCCACAGCCGCATTCGCCAAATCATTTGATGTCTTCACAGCTATATTAAAGTTGATGGACGACGGGGGAATCCAACCAGCTCGGACCGGGCTCAGGTTTTGATTATTACCTGCTAAAGGGATGGTTGCGTCTGGCATGGTCACAGACGCACCAAATACTAGATAAAGAAATGTTTGGTCAGACCTCGGGATTGCGTGAACGGTTGTGTCATTACATGCGTCACAGCTTTTACGTATGAGTGCCCTTCCCATGATCATAGGATATGAGGTAGAACAGGATCTTGTCGTCTCTGACCTCGATTAGGCCGTTGACACCATCCTGCCTGGACAGGCCCTCCTGGAAGCACAATTCATGCTTGATCAGATAGTCATTAACTCCAGAATGTTGTGTCTGAAAGTGAACGTTCGGACGACTGGACTGCTGTTCGAAGACTGCACATCGCAGACCCTGTGCCCCTCCTCCTAGGTGGCATTGTGCTGTAGACATTGGAGTGCTTTGTTTACGTCGCTTTTTCCGTGCTACCTACAGACCAGTGGCAAGAAGAAATATGTCGTTGGGCGTGACCAAAGAGCAATAAATATTGCGACTCTGAATGTGACTGTGGCCTCGCCGCGTAATTTTCCAGTAGACAATGTTTCGAGTGTACAAAAGTCAAAGTGTGGTTACGAAACTTGGTCTTTGGACGCTGGTGACCAGAGGTAGTTGGAGGATTTTGACAACTTGTGCTTCTGCTGAATGCTTCCAACGATCCATGCCTCGAAATTGAAATTCCTCTGCCGACCTGGGCGCCTCAGATGGGTCTATTAGACAGTTTGCCGTCTTTAAGGGAGGCTCCTGCCCTAAGTCCTGGTAGGACACGGAAATAGGTCCCCCTTGGAATTTATCCTACATCTGCCTGTAGTACGGTTGGGGGGACTTTTCCCACATTTAAACGAAGTCCTCTCTTCTAACCCATATTCCAGTGTACACCACCGCTTTGGTGGCTAGCAGAAAGTGGGGACCGATGTGGGCTGGGTGCCAGGCCCAAAGGATTTCGGTTTTCGGGATAAGGAAAACTGAAGATGTGGCCAAAGATCACAGGGCAGGGTTTGCACTGGAGGTGAGTGCAACAGTACAGGTGCTAGTCCGTATTGGTTAAAGTTGACGCAGTATGTTCACTTCTTCGGCTTGTCTCAGAAGATGGCTTGATAATTTTCTTGTATCTAAAGAATTATCTGGCGTACTCACCCTTGAGGTTGCGTTGGTTGCAGTTTTCATTCGATGGCAAAACTTGTGCAAGCAGCTTCCTGTTTAATCAGTGGAGACTTTCTGTGAGAGTTTAGCACCTTCAGCTTGTTGTTTCGTTTCCTACATGCTGTACTCTTTGATTAGCCGTCATATTGGGAGCAAATAAGGACATTCATGAGGTAGCGTCTGTTCTCCACTCCCTCTTGCATTATTTACACTATGCGATGCCCAATTTTCTTTTTTTCCCCTGTGGACACGATCTTGCCTTGGTCTAAATGAAGGCCGAATTACTTGTCCTTCGAGATTTTTGACGTCCGCTTTAACAACTACGAATGAGTTCGTCCCTTATTTTTTCCCAACTTGCCACGCTGAAGATGAATGTGCCTGAAAGTGTTGCCACATGATTTCTATGAGATCCTGATTTGAAGGCTGTCCTACACTTGCACTAAACAATTTACACGACAGGTCAGTGATCCTTTAGACCGCAAGTGTTTTATGCATGGGCGTGAAGATGAGCATGCCGCTGAATTACATCATTCGTCACCTGACTACATCCTAACGTGCTTTAGTTAGTTCAGTAGGTATTCGGTTGATTTGACCGTCTATGAGAGGCTGCGATCAAAAACAAACAACAATGTGGGCTCGTCTCAGAATGAGACACTTGGTCAGAGGGCGGCGCCTAGCTACTGAATCTCTTGTGAGGCCATAGAACTGCACCAAACCTGTCTCTGTATGTTCCTCCATAACATTTTCCAGTGGTGGTGGTGGTGGTGGTGGCGGCGGCGGCGGCGGCGGCG
>CACRXP010000163.1:960248-978811 GCA_902702965.1 Spirometra erinaceieuropaei
GGACTCTACGTGTTCGCACATACGTGAACGCATAGCGAACATGGCGTAAAAGATAGGGTTTTTGGAAGACAGGCAGAGGGAATGAAATCTGTTGACGCATGAAAGACTAGAAATGCTAGCACAAAATGACGCAATGTTAAAATTAGACTTTGGGAGCGGTCTTTTGTCGTGTCTTGCCACTGATCCCATTGGCATTGAGACGATGAGAAGATTGCGTAGGCCGCAGAAGAGGGAGGTGGGCTGAAACCGTGGGAAATGCAAGAAATGGACAGAATTTTCCCGGGTGTTTGCATGTATGTCTGGAGAACCCTTAGTTGAGGAACACCGTCGCCGTTGTTCCTGAGAAGCAGCTCTGTTGTGATTATTGTTCTTGTTGCCACAACAACTAACTGGCGACGAGGCGACACTTGTCTCGTCAAGTGGAAGACTTTGGGTAGCTCACTGCAGTTGAAAATGCGCGAAAATGTCGCGCTTGCGCCTCTAGTAGTACATTGACTCAGAGGAGTAATGCTGCCAGGAGGAGTAGCTGGTAAGCGAGGAGAAGCCCGCAAAATTCGGTCGAAAATCGATGGTGTAGGGGTTTGGGGGACTGATGGATGCTACCGAATCACCCGCCGCAGTTGTTGAGCATCCAGGTGCCCCCATTACATTCGGCGGGTGAACACGAAAAAACTGAGCGTCCTTGCCGCCACTGCTGTCATTGCCACAGCCAGGGGCGAACGAGTTGACGCCGTCATTGCGGCCAGCCGACAGGTGGGCGTCCAACTGTGAGCCTGGGGGAGATGGGATAGTTGCCCTACCTAAGCTATTGGTTTGGTTCAGCATTGGCCGGGGTGACGCCTGGCGTTGGACGACGTAATTGCAGCCATCATTATTGTCCCAGTACTCACCAGCACTGCCGTTAGGTCCAGCTTGGAAGCAGACAGCGAATTGAAGCTCCTGACCGTGGTTGCATGAAAGCGCCGTGTCCGGAAAACGAACTGAGAAGTTAAAGATGAAGGTGTCAAAGCGTCCGCCGGCTCCGCTAACAGCGGACAGTTCTGAGTTATGGGTGGCTGGGTAGTCTTTGAAGCTTTTCCACTGATCATCAGTTACACGCAGTTTGACGTGCTTCTCGAAGCTAATATTCTTCACTTTTACCGTGCCGTAGAGCCGGACTGCACAGATATCGTCCTTGGGTGTAGAGACAGTAACATTTTCCAGTGATACGCAGCCCGTGTCAAGTCGCTGACGAAAAGCCAAGTACTGTGCGGCGGGTTGAGCAAATGTCAGTCGCCAGGAGGACTCAATGGGAGACAAATCGGATGACATACTCGGGCTGTAGTCATTTGGACGCGTGGCATTCTGACCGGCGGCAGAGCCCGTTACAGGCACCGGCGGCAGAGTAAATGTAGGTCGTCCAGAGAACAGACCGGTGGCTGGTGATAATGAACGTTGGAAGGTGGGGATTGTCGCAAAATCTCGGTAGTCGTCATCGAGGGCTGTGAAACAGAACATTAAAAGTTAAAAGTATTGCAACAGGTTACAGATGAATAGAAAGTGCGAAACGTACTGCTCGTAAGTACTTAAAATCTGTGCGTCTAAGGCATGTATAATTTGGGACTGAGGCTTGTTTAAGGGCTCACAGTTCTGCTTGAACCGCAACCGCATTCTTAGGCGGAAGATGGCCAAACAATTAAACTTTTCATGGAGGCGTGCTAAAGTTTTCAACTCACCCTGACGACACAATTGCCTTATTGGCACCTTGCACAGCAATATATATCTCCAAACCTACAGTAGTTTGCAATTAGGAGAAGATACTGTAGCATGTGCAAGCTTATTTCGTGTGCAATTTTGTTTGACAACAGTCCGGAATATGTAAGTTTTAGGCGCATTTAACTGCATGTAAACTATGACTTAGATGACTTCTAGGACGCAAAATGGAAAGGTTGAACTGACTTTCTTAAGACGCATGTTTAGACTTCAATATTAAGGCCAGATTTCAAAAACTGAGAACCCCCATGGTGAGAACTTCGTGCAGACCACTGTCCAGTCACGGGAATGGAGCCAGCCTAAACTTCCCCAGTGGATAGGAAGAAAGATGAAATAAAATCAAGCGAGTATACTTACTGCACATATATGGTTTCTCAACGATGATTCTAAGAGTGAATTTCGTTCTACTGCTGTTTTACAGTCACCACTTCCTCTGGGACGTTTATTTGTTTCGTTGCCAGCTGCTGTCCTGGTTTTCGTTCATACTACGATTTGTTAGAGAGGCGCTATATGGGTAGTTGCTACCAATTGAACTGTTAAGCCACCAACTTACCAGTAACTACATTTTTCATTCCAAATGAAGACAGAAAGAAATTTCAGGGAGGCCGACGTGAAGTCATGATATGTACAACTTGGGTCAAACCCTCCGAAATAGTGAATCTCCTATAGTAATGCATAGCTGTTTTCTCCACTGTAACATTACAATCGAAATGTTGGTCGGATCTTATTTCTTAGCCGTTCCTGCAGTAGACAAGCTCCAGCCTAACCCTAACCCCTAACAGGTACGGCTACGAAATGGAATCTTGCCAAAACTTTTTGCTAAAGCTAAAATCGGGAAGTCGTTGAAGACGGTTGCATAGACTAAGGGCTAGTATTTACGAGACATCCCCCTCCAAAAAAAAGTGTTTACTGTGGTAAGGGCTGCAATGAAGTAGTTCAATGCAAGCATCGAAGACAGGCGACTTATCAGTGAATCTAACTCAAGCTCAGCGCCTGCGGAGAGAAATGCAGTGGTAGGTTTTGGAACAATTCCGCTTTTAACGTTGTGCAACCACTTAATATAGTGTTTCAACAACCTAAATAAACTCGACGAGGCTCTTTAAAAAAGTGATGAGTAACCAGGATGACCCTGTCAGCCAGTTTTAACAAATAGAGAAGAATGAAGGGGTTTTCGATACACCATGTAAATGTCTACGATACCGTCACATATGGGCCTAGGAATGCAAATTAGTGAATAAATAAAACTGGACAGGAAATGTTAACCTAGATACTGAAACGCATCTCCGATTAGAAAGGATTGCTTAAGGGGAGTTGTAATATTGATTGTTGTGCGGCATAATTCCGATATATTTCAGTAACGCCAGGATGCCGGTTTTCGAATGCCCTTTGTGCGGTCTCCTGCACAAACCACACTCAGTAAAAAAAGGATTTGTGCTCAAGTGTTATTAATTTTCGACTGATTTCGATACCCTTGTAAATCCAAATACATTTTGCAGAAACGCACAAAAACATCCTTCGTTGTACTCATTTGGTAGCAAATCGCTTCTTTCTCAAGTTTTGCGCAAGAAATTATATCCCTCGGTTTAAAGAAGGGTTGTAGTCATGGGATTTTTAAGACCGCTAAATACATATTCAAACAGCATTGTGTCTGTACATTTATTAATGTTCCTTACGAAGTATACGACATCCACATCCACTGCAAAATGTTGTGAGCTCTGTCTGGTATTTTCTTAACGGCATGGAGAAAAATATGACTTTCCCTGCATTGTAATTAGAAAGCCCGTATTTTACTAATGTCGTACACAACTGCAACGACAGACCGGGTTAGACATTAGTCTTGTGTTGAAAAACTTAAAAACCAAAAAATACCGCCTATTTGAGTAGAAACACCGAAGCTATAAACTAATACTAAATGAATACAAGGAATATTTTGGCGCCTGCCTTCTATAAAATCTATTTGAATCTATGAGGACATAAACAACAACTTGGAGGCCACATTACTTAAGCACTCATTTTTGTTGAGTGTGATTTTTGAAGGCGGCCGGCACATTCTAAAGCCGGCATCCTAGCATGACTGAAATATAGCGGCATTGTGTTGCACGATAATCGATAGTCCAACCATACCCAAGTAATAATTTCAAAAGGAAAACGCCTTTCAGAATATCGGCTTAAATTTCATGAGATATGCCCTTATTGTAAAAGCGACCGATATGCTCTGAAACATGAGGAGTCCATCGTGATCCTTCCTGAAAGGAAAAGCTGAACCTAACAAGCTTTTCTTAGAGAGTGAATATAAACCAAACTTAGATTATTCTTTTAGAACGGAAAATGAAGTATTATTGAAAATAACCAGATGCCAATTAAAAGTTGACAAGGTGCTCGTTAAGAAAAAGGTAGTAGCATCTGAGAATTGGGCTCGAGGCAGCACTTACAGTCAAGACGCTTTCGGTGCAACAGCGGAGGCAAGGAGGAATCGGCGACAAGGTGTTCATGAGCCAGCGGGAAACCTTCCTCATCGGCAAATCGAACGGCCTTCCGGGGCTTCTTGTGCAACTCGCTCGTTGTTAAACTGTGTGTCAAGTGTCGACCCTGTCGAGAAGTTTCATTCAGTGACTTATCCGAGGCAACTTCGTCTGGTTCAGTCATTACAAGGTCGGGTGTACCAGAGGTCTCTTCAGAACCTTGCAACGTTGAGGCCTCCACAGTAATATTCGGTCCCGACTGGCTGGGCGGATATGCAGCAAGTCCGTCCGCCGAGGAATCAGCAGTGATTTTTTCGGCGTCCTCTGTCTTGCAGGGCACTGTAAATACATTGGAGACAACTTCTTCAGTCTTGGCCCCTTCACCGTCATCCTTCGGCTGATCAGAAATTGTGAAGCTCACAACATCTACCGAACTGGAAGTGGAAGCAAGTGGTATTGGTTGCGTAGCATCTGTCGACTTTCTTTCTTCCCCAGTTTCGTCCCCAACTTCCAGCCCAGAGGACAAAAGGTTTTCCTCCCCTTCTTGGCCTTCCTTCTTTGTGTAGGATATTTCACTGTCACTGAGAGATAGCCGTTTGCGACGGCTTGCAAACATTGCACCAATTTGGATGTTCTTCAAACGCAGGGGCGTAAGGGAGCTGTCGTCTTCACAGGCTTCCTCGATGCGTCGATGGAATAGATCAGTGTCCCTCCTTGAGCCTATTTCGCGTTCACTGCTACTTGACCGAGCCGGTCTGCTACGGCGCAGATTAGAAAGTGTACATTGCGCTTTTGAACATGAATAGGTCCCAGAGGAAGCAAGGTTGGTTAGAGAATGCCTAAGTTGAGCTTTATCTCTAATAATTTTTAGTAACCATCGTTCGATGGACTTTGGCAAGGCTGTCGGTTCCTTTTCTGACGGATCTGATGGCGAGGTCTTGTTTAGGCGACGGGTGCTAATAAATGTCGTCGTCGCAATACATGGATTTTGACTTATTGCAATCAGTTTTTTGAGTACGCACTCGTGAGTGTATTCATTCTTCAGAATTTTTCCAAAGTCGTGCTCCTGAAGAAACTTCCAAGGTGAAGTGTTGCTAATAAGTCCATCATCTGCGTAAGCTGGCACATCTTCATCCATCGTCCAATCAGAATTCAAAGATGCGATGTAAGAGTTGCGGTTGTAACCTAGTTCAATCATTGACCCTGTCCAATGTCTTCCAACCGAGTAAATCAATCCGAGTTCTGAGGCCATCTTCTACTGTACTAAAATGAGAAACTCTAGTAACTACACAGCCATGTGGAAATCCACATCCACGCACGCACCCGTTCCGAGGCGGACAGTTGTCAATGCTAATATTTAGAGGACTAGTGTAGTGCGCATTCCGGCTGGGAGTATGTTAGCCAATCAGAGCTCCGTGTCAAGTCGTGGCAGCCAGTCACGTAGGCAAGACAGACTAGCCCTCTGAATCGGCCTTCCGATTGGTTCACGCTACTGGAGTGTCGAGAGTTTAACACATCGATTTTTGTCTCGTAGGCGAGTAAATGGTGCTTCCTTCACCGCGTCCGCCTGGATGTCAACTCAGGCCGGCACTGTTTAGACGAATGTTTCCAACATCGGTGTCTGTTTATGCTATTTTCAAATGCCGTTAATAAGAGCCCGTTTTCTCTTACCACTCTCCAGCCCTGACTTAGTGTTTGCACATCCATGCGCCACTCATGTGCTTTGCATAATCGTGTGGGTGGCCCCCCTCAGGGACTGCGAGTTCTGACCGCCTGAAGCATGTTGCGGTCACGCCCCTCGAGGTGCTTGGTCACTGGCACTTTAATCTGCGTCGGAACAAATACACGCCCATGTGGGCTCTCGACTGAGTTGAGGTGGGCCGCGAACTATTTTATCTTGCCTAACTCTATGATGGCAAAGCAGTCTTGAACATAACGCACCAAAAATTTGAGCAAGTACGTTTATAAAGCTTACATGTTGAGGCCTCGGAGCACAGCTCCAGCAATCAGCCTATAAATCGGGGAACCCGTTAGCGTACCTTTTATCTACTCTTGTGTGGCCCCATGCGGGATGAAGAAGGTCATGTGACAACACTCCAAGAGTTTCATAAGATCCCAGACTATGGACTTGTCGTCTGCACCATAATAACGGTTATGCGGTAGGACACTTATCATCTCCATTGTAGGGGGTATGAATGTAAAGGGGATCGTGGCGTTGAATGGCACTATCCCCTCACCTGACTCCATTGTGACGTTCTTGAGTTTGCCCAGGAATTGTTCACATGGTTAGACTGTCGTTGGTGAACACAGTGGCAGAGATTTTATTATGTGGAGCAGCCATTTCACAAGACTGTGAACCTCTGTTCATAGGCGGGCGGGATATTACCTCAGTGTCAGCCTTTAACTCCCTCGACATTTCTTGTTCCCTCCCTCCTTTCGTCTTCAGAAAGTCTAGACGCAGACGAGCCATTCAGGCTCCAGAATATGAACAAACCCTGGTCATCAGAAAGGGTGTGCGAGATTAAAACAAATGTCCTCCATAGAAGATCTGGTTCCAACATGACCTATGCAGACATAATAGGTACAATAGCATTACCGACAAAGACGAGGGAGACTGGAATGACCATTTCCGACTTATTAGCCGTCATCAGTCATCCATGTCCAACCCTCAGGTGTGGAACGTCGGGGACTCGATCTCGTGACCTGTCGACTAGAATTTCAACGTCCCTAACCACTGTTCCGCAGCCTCGCTGTCCTGTCGGTTGCGATCGGGTATATACAGTAGGTGGGCTAACTCATGAAATGTCAACCGAAATTCTGAAATGCGTTTTCGTTTCTAAAAGATGAATTAAGTAGGGTTGTAAAACTAGTCAGCCTGCAACACAATTCTATAATATTTCAGTTACCTCAGGATGTCGGCTTTCGAATGAACTTCCTTCTGGCTGCATGCACAAACTATACTCTGTAAAACTGACTATTTGAGTAGCATGGTTTTTTTCATTGATTTCCGGTGCCCCTAAATGTCCAATCATATTTCATGGAAAACATGCATAAAAATGTTCATTTGTTTGCTCATTCGGTAGATAATCACGTCCTCTTTTAACTTTGTACCCGAAGGAGGGACATAATTCGGTTTCTAAAAACTTTTCCAATTCCTGAATAATTTTAAACCCGCTCCACCGTTACACTTGAATCCAGGGTTTCCAAACTGCAAGCCGTATATTTTCCGCGTACGGAAAACCATGCATTTATCTACGGTAATAAAGGAGAATCATATAGGGTTCATACAATTATGCAGTGAATTTGATCAATATTGTTAACTTTACAGGCCACGTTGATAAATGCAGAGACACGACGTTTTATGAACGGCCATTTCATGGTATTAAAAAGTCCCACAATTAGAAACTTTTTAAAACCGAATTATGTCCCTCCTCCGAGCATAAATTTGAAAGAAGACATAATTTTCTACCGAATGAGCGAAATAATTCATATTTTTATGCATGTTTTCTATGAATAATTATTGACTTTTTAAGGGCATCGAACATCAATGAGAAAAACGCGTGCTGCGTAAGTAGTTATTTCTACAGAGTGTAGTTTTTGTATGCAGCCGGAAGGAAGTTCATTCGACAGCCGGCATTCTGGGGTAACTGAAATATTATGGAATTATGTTGCAGGCCGACTATTTTTACAACCCAACTTAATTAATCTTTTCGAAACGAAAACGTATTTTAGAATGTCGACTGAAATTTCATGAGTTAGCCCACCTACTGTACAGTGGTAGAAGGGCGCTCACCGGTCGCCGCACAGCAGCGCGTAATATAGGCAGAATAGCATTACCAACAACGGTGTTTGTTGTATGTCGTGCGCGGACGCCCGAGTAGGTGTAAGATCATCTCCAACAGCGCATCCATCACTAGTTAGTGTCACACAAAAACCATCCATATGATCGCGTGACATATAAGTACTCCCACGTATGTTCTTGCAAACTGACTGTTTCCGCGGCTGGCAGGAAAATCCCACATGAAAGGTCCGGCTGAATTGTTGATTTGAGTTTGTTTATATTGAACTGGATATAGACGTAAAATTAATATGGCGTATTATATTTGTACTTGCAACACCTGTGGTCATACCTGACTTAGCTGGCCCCGATGGTGTCACTGGCAGTACCTCTTCGTGCGTAATGATATGCGGCAGCAGATCAGGAAAGTTCGACCCATTCATTCCTCCAGCGACGGCGATCGGATACTGCAGATCTAAGAGCATCCTTCATGTCTTGTCCAGCCATATTTTTAGTCGGCCTCCTCCTCGACGCCCCCGGGCGGACAACCGGGTAGGACTGAGGGCAACAACACTGAGGCAAACTATTGAAAACTGTTCTGATAGAAACGAACAGCGAGTTCCAGGAAGCAGTTTAGAAGACGAAGGTTCAACCACTGGAACAAGAAATTTATTGGCTCGGCATTTCAGATTCTCACTCGAGCCCATCATCAGAGACAGTCACAGATCTGATTGGTGCAGTTGCAGTTGCGGACAAAGTAACTACGTCGGAGAAACTGGGTGACCACTCCGTACGCAAATGGCCGAGCACGCAGCAGCAATGAGGCGCGGAGACGCTAGCTCGCAGGTGGTGGCTCATTCGACGGGACCCGGCCATATTTTCAAGTTTCAAGAGGCCGAAATCCTCACAAAGGGTGACAACCGCGTGAGCCGCTTGCTGCTCGAGTCATGGTTCTCGGGCCCGCAGTTCACCAACCGGCGCAATGGCCTCGCTTTACCGTTATCCGTGCTGAGATTTTCCCTGGGCAGGGGAGTCAGTCACGTGGAAATGGCGCGGGTGAGCAATAATTCCAATGACAGTGAGCCAATTTGCTGAGCAATCGGCACACCAGCATCCAACACAGATGACGAAATCGTGGCCATTAAAGACTCGAACGCGGGTTGACAAGCCGTCATCGCATCAATTGCGGCCTCAGCGGTGATTGCGAGAGCTGTTAATTACAGTACGTATATGGTCCCACGACAACCACGGGCTATAAATGCTGCACTCCTTTAGCCACCAATACCCATTATCTGCGACTGTCTCTGATGATGGGTTTGAGGGAGAATCCGAAACCTCAGGCCAAGAAATTTCTTGTTCCAGTGGTCGCATCTTCGTCTTCTGAGTAAAACGTGCCATACCATCTCAGTCGTCATTTTTGAATAGCCTCATATATATACAGCGAGGTTGTTACAGAGAGTGCGGACGGTCCCATTTGAGACAGAGGATAGTCCTCAGTGACCGAACACCTCTGGTTTTCGCTTATCTTCTAGGCGCACAAACCAGCATTCTCAACCGTAAAGGAAGACCGACCGGATAAATACACGGTACACACGGATCTTCATGGCGATGGATATGTCGCGTCAGATTCATAGACATTTTCTAAGGATTGTGAAAACCCTGCGAACGACAATGATTCGGGGGACGAAATCAGCCGCACTTTATCCATTCGGCAGCAGCCTTAATATAGGTATTTGAAACTACTCAGTCCTCTAGGCTGACAGTCATTAACCTCGAAGGCTGTCCACTCATAGTCAGCGATACGGTTCAAAAACACTTTGGTATCCCAGGGTTTACGGATAAAGGGACCGCATTGGCGATGTTACTTACCCCTGACGCCCGAAGCTGTAGATTAAATAAACTTGGGACTAGCAAGGCAACATTACCAACGTACTCACGATCAGTCAGCCAGTGACCGGGAGTAAACTCAAAACCGTCAGGACACTGTACGGCCATTGCGGCAAACCAACCAGTGGCCTTGTTGGCCTGATGTTTCGGATTATCTCTTGGACGTATCAACATAGACAGTGGCAAAAAAGGATAGTAGAAATACAAGGGGTGCTGCATCTGTAGTATGCAGTGACCCGGCAACCACATGTCCACAATAATTAGCAGCACTTGTGCTCATGGCTGGGGGTCGTATTTGATGCAAGGATTGATTGTTGGCCCGTACCCGAGTCGCTAATTGTCGTGATTTCATCACCGTTGTTGATTCTTGGCGTGACGACTACTCGACCACTTGGCTCATTACCACTGTAACTGCTGATCGCCCGTGCCCTCATGTTTGGCTAATTATTTTGCCTAGGCAAAATCGCAGAACAGCATATGAAGGCAGAAGGTCATTGCGCCTGTTAATTGGATGCGGGCCAGAGAACCATGATTCAAGCTGCTCGCGGCTCGTCAAACTTGAAGGTCGAATGAGTCGCAAGCTGAGAGTAAGCGTCACACCTCCTTCCTGTTGTTTCATGTTTGGCCATTTGTGCTCGGAGTAATCTTCCAGTCCGCAACTGCCTCACATTCAGTAAACGACTCCAAACTTTTTCTCTCGTGACAGTGGGTCTTCCGACCTCACGATCTGGCGCCTAATGGTTGCCTACGATCTGTTTGCAACTCCAACTCCGAGTGGTGTGAGAAGACGGCCGACGGCTTCCGAGACGTTTTTCACGTACAGGAGCGCTCGCTGAAATTTGAGACGGGTCGATTTTTGTCCCTCGTCGCGTTTATTCATGCACCAGCTTATGAAGTTGCGCGGGTATCCATTCGCCCTAAGCACCTGTCGAAGATACTATAATTCAGCAACCATGTCTCACGGTTCTCTGAAATGTCTCTCTACACTCCGGTATAGCGCTCTCATGCAACTACGTTTGCGGCTGATTGGGTGGTAACTGTTGAAACTCGTCGTATTTGCTGCTTTCCTGAACACTTTGGTTTTTATACCATCACAATCTTTGCGGCAGACGAGAGCATTAATAAAGACTAGCCGGTCGTATTCTTCCTCCTCCATCGTGAACTGTACACGTGGGAATACGGTATTGGGATGTTCTTTGAATGCCGTCTTCTGACTCTGTTCGAGGACGACGGTGTCATCCACATAGCGTGTCTGGAATTTCACCCTGCGGTGCCGGAAGACCAACTGTTGTAGGGCCGCCTCAGTTATGAGTCCCGAAATCGATGAATCCACTGGCGTGCCTTTCACCTGATCGTAATCTCTTCCGTCAAACGTGAAGTATGTTTTGAGACAGAATTTCTGGATTTGGGGGATTTGGGCACGTCTCGGACGATTCTCCGTTTCACAGTACTTGTTCTTTAAGAGTAATCCGACGGTCTCGACTGGTAGATGCTGAGGAATAAAAGTAAAATGGGACATGAAATCAAAAGATACCATGGCGCTGCTTGACAGGAGAATTAACCCTACAAGTTTCTCCAAGAATTGTGTTGACGAGCTGACTTTGGTGCCTGAATTAGCGGTCATAAATTTAAGACACCGGAACGGCCACTTTGCCAGTACGTAATTTGGAGTGCCCTTGAGTAATACGATGGGTTGAAGAGAAGCGCCCTCTTTGTACACTTTTGGTAGATTATAGAATCGGGCCAACGCCGCTTCTTGCGCCCTCGCTATGCGTCAGTCGGCCGACAATATCGCACCTGAGTTCTTCATTACCAATAACGTCCCACTTATTTCGGCTGTCAGCGTTTTTATGGGGTTGGATTCCCATAGGACATAGAACCAGCAATCTTATAGCAAGATTTTGACCTTCTGAAACCAGTCTTCTCTATCCAATGAGATGGTGGAACTCTTCTTGTCCGGAAGCACGATAACGATAGGCGTTGGACTCCTAACCAACAGGTCATGAGTTCGAGCCTCGAGGGTTGTATAGTTAACACGTTCTAACTCCAGAACTAACAACATCCCTCATCACCACTTCACGGCATTTTTGTCTCTTCCTCATAAAGCTTGTGCCAGTGCTTCGATGGGCCGGTTTTTTGCTTTGGCCAATAGACAACCACAATCGACTTGATATTATTTTGAATGAGGATTGTCTGACTTCTACAGACGTGAGCCCAACACGATCGGATTCCAGTTGTAGTGAGGCTCGATGGCGCACAGTCAAAGGCCTGATATGGGTAGTCTCGAGAATTTAAATCTCCTGATTCGCGCCAGCGGCAGCAGTATCGCTATCCCTCTTCTGTATTCCTCGTTTTGACCAGCGAAGACATCGCTCGCACTTCCACCACGTGTCCCAAACGTGCTGACCTGAGGACCAAGGCCACGCGTGCAGTCGTGGTACCCGACTGTATCAGGCTAAGACAGCACACACTAAGAAAAACACATCAGTTCAGACCTCTGCTAGTTAGATGCATACCCAACTGTACACAGGATGACCGGCCACTCAAAACCCCCTCTCTATCTTTTTTTTCTCTCTCTCTCTCCTTTTGACACGACCTAGCAGCCAGCAAATGTCCTGGCGTGGCCAGCGTTCCGTCTAGAATAAATCTATTCCTCCTGTCTTACTCCCTTCTACGACTGTCTACGCTTTCTTTCTGGCCGTGGTTTTTAAAATAAACTTGCCATTCTGACTGTCAAAAGTCTATACTACTGGGAAAGTAAAGGTGCAAATGTCGCTTATCAGCCTCACCGCTGCCGTGACCAGGATGACGGCGCTCAAAGGTCACATAAGGAGACCGAGCGACCAAATCGTGATCAGTGGAAGTTGAAAGAAGCGCTAGGAAGCTGAAGACTTGGGTTAGGGTTAATTTAAATTGTCTTACGGTTATGAGTACTAGAGTTAGGATCGAGGCTAGCAAAGTTAACATCAGGGTTGGCGACATTGCTAGGGCACAGGAATAGGTAGCCCTGAGAACTGAACGCGAGGACACTTGTAACACCCCGCGGTCCATATTTCCGTGTCCGACCCTCGAATAATCTTCCCCGTAGAAACATTTCCTCAGTATGCTTAGACGCCCAGAACATGGCTCACCGTCCTGCATGCCGTCGTTTTGTACTAGTAAAATCTCGCTTGTTTTTGCACTTCGTGGCCTAATAGTTCTGGGCTTAGATACATAGCAAATGTCCGGAGGAAAATTGTTGTTTTGATCGATAACTTCAATAACACTGATTCGCTGTAATTACCTAAGCAAAATTCAGATTTTGAAAACCTTTCGATTTCGAATTATTGTAACAGACCGTGAAGGTATATTGGGTGGCGACTCGGCTTTTACTCTGAGAATGTTTCAGGGGTTTGTGGTGGAAGACAAAACAAGATGGTTATGATAACAAAGCCATAAGCTGAGGAGCAATTGATAAAGAAACTATCCAACGGACCCACATTACTTTTGACGAGGATCTCGGCGTTATCTGTTGAAAAAATTCTTCGACTGGAAGGAGTGGTTAGTGCGAAAACATTCATTGTTCCCATTGAGACACGAAAACTTAGTGCATTCAGAAACTCCAAAAAGTGCAAACAAGTTTACCTGAGTATACGAAACCAGTTTTAAACTAGGGAATTCGGTCGTATTCTAGTCGTTATAAGCAGAATTTGGTAGAGGGGTATCCAGCAGTGGGTCCACGCGATGGTCGTAGTAGGTTGCTCACTTGCTTACAAGTGTTGACTACATCTACTGTCCATTGTCTGGCACCCAACTCCCATATGTGGCTCCTCGAAGCTAGACCCTGCCTGGTGACCACACGCCGGTAACCGCCTCGACCGGCGGGCTAAACCAGGTTGATGATATCAGCTGGTATGGTTGTCCCCACACCCGGTAACTCTGATCCCTCCTTCCCCCCCTACTTCCCTCCCTTCTCTCCCCCTTCCCATCCCCTTCCCCCTCCCCTCCTCTCCTCCCTCCCACTCTACTCTCATCCCTCTGCTCTCTTCCCGCACGGCCGAAAAGTCCTACGGCGAGGACGACATGCAATCGCGTAGGCGGACCAGGCCAATCAGGTCGTTCTCTCGGTAGACCAATCCGTGACCCATAGTGGAGCTCGGCAGTCGTCTGGGGAGACTCAGAAGCCCTATTTGGGGACAGAACTATTTGCTCTGGCGAGGGAGAAGGGGCCACAAAAGATGCCCTAAACAAATGCTGGATTCACGACATCTGTGCACAGACCGTGGGTCGCAGACTAATGCATGCGGTGGAAACAATCAAACAAGAAACCACAATTGCTCTCTCCTCCTCCTCCTCCTCCTCCTCCTCCTCCTCCTTCCCTTCGCCCTGCTCCACAGGCTGCTAAGGTGAGTCCGCTCACTCTGACAGCCTGAAGTGTTCGTGCCCTTTTAGACAATATAGGAAGCAGCCAACCGGAACAGAGAACGGCGTTAGTTGCTAGAGGGCTGGCGCACCACAAGATGAAAATTGCTGCACTCAACGAGACCCGGTTCTCCGAACAAGCTCAACTGGAGGAGGTGGGTGCCGGCTACACCTTCTTCTAGAGCGGTCGCCCGAAGACAGAGCAACGAGATGGGGCGCCACCCTTGTCATCTGGAACGGCATCGTGAGTTGACTGCCATGTCTGCCACAGGGCATTAACGACCGACTGATGAGTCTGCGCCGTTCTCTTCGGGTGTCACCATCATCCATGCCTAGGCCCCAAAAATGGCAGGCTCAGAGGAGACGAAGAAAAAGTTATACGAAGACCTGCACGCCTTCTGACGTCTGTTCCGAAGGCGGGCAAGCTAGGCGTCCTTGGTGACTTCGATGCCCGCTTCAGGGCAGACTGCGCTGTCTTGAGGGAGTGCTGAGTCCTCACGGGGTCGGCGGCCGCAACGGCAATAGCCCCCTTCTACTGCGAACCTGCGCTGAACATTGTCTCCTGCTGGCCAACAATTCTTCCGCCTGCTTATGTGGAGGAAGGCCACGTGGGTGCATCCCCGATCGCGGAGTTGGCAGTCGCTGGACCATATTCTCGTCCTTCGACGTGATCGAGAGGACGAGCTCGTGACCAAATCGATCTGCGACGCCAATGGCTGGACGGACCACCGCCTCGTCATCTCCAAGAGGAGGCTCTGCCTGCAACCCCGCAAAAGGCCACAATGTAAGCGACCACCAAGTAAATTAAATACGGCTTTGTTGTTTCATTGAAGAAGAAAAAGAAGGGCTCTCCGGAACAGGTTTATTTAAATGCTGACGTTTCAAAGAACTTGGTCGGCTCTCCATTGTCAAAGCGTAAAATGCACTTAATCGATCAAAAACTTAATTTAAAGAGGCGTGTTGTGTTGGTCGGCCTCATGCTGATCGAGTTTTCTCTCCTGTCACTGCCTCGGCCTAAGGGAAGATGGTTGACGAGCGTTTTGCCTGTGTGCTTAGTGAGTCATCACTCCGTCGAGGGGAGCTGATTGGACCTTTGTCGGGCGGTCGGTCTGGCGGTTCTTGTTCTCTTTCACCGAGTAAACTCAGCATCAGGATATCTCCGTACGGCCTTCTTAAGTTCGATGTGGTTGTTTGGTCCTGAGCTCTACGATTATGATGGCGTAGGACTTTGTAAGCGTGTCGCCCTTCTAGGTCCAAAGTTCTGTAAGCGTGTGCTGTGCCAGTATCCGCAAACCATGGCATCTACGCTGGCGATCAGGGGGCAGACTACCACAGTACATCCCCCGCTAAACCGCAGCCACTGTGTAACGCTCTAGAGGAAATGTTCATGTCTGAAAAACATACGTAACCAATCGGTCGGGAAAGCGAACATGGCGCGCACCGCGGGTGATATATACAGGAGTGACTGCCGGATAGGCCAGAGTGCGTACTGTGTTGAGAGAGATGGAAGTTGACGGGGAACTGCAGCTGGAGCAGCGGTCATGAGGGGATCGAAAGAAAACGAAATGAAGATACAGGAGGTAAAAGGAGGTTGAGGGTGGGGGGAGGGGGCAGGTGACCACAGGGTCCGATCGTAGAAGTGTCCTGGACAGCAGCTTAGAGGCAGTCCGCGCTCGCGACATCTTCGCGGATGCCGTGCTGGCTATGGGGGGACCATGTCCCGGAAGGGGTCGTCTTAGAATGGTTTCAATGGTCGGCGAACTCTACCATATCGGAGGTAGACGTGAGAGCATGTCCCCGAGCCTATCTCGGAATTACACTCGGAGACCAAAGCCGACGGATTTTCCGCATGAATTGCTGGAGACGATTGGGGAGGTTGGTCAAATCCTTGACCGCGGCGCAAGGGAGTGGAGAGAACATCTCACTGGGAAGTCGAGCAGTGGCGCCGAACACCACGTCAGGGGTGGAACAGTCAGGGTCCGACTTTAGGGCCAAATGAATGCCCAGCAGAATCAGGTAAAGATGGTTCTTCCAGTTCTCCGGATCGCCTGAGGAGAGTAGAAAGGCTTTCAGCTGGCGGTGAAGCCCCTCGACCATTCCATTGACAGCCGGTGATAGGTAGACGTCTGGATGCGAGTAGAGCCTAACAAGGAGAGGAGAGATTGGAAGAGATGAGCTCCGAACTGGGCACCACGGTCAGGAATAATGGTTGGGGGAGTATCGAAGATGGCTACCCAACCACTGAGAAAGGTTTTGACCACCTTTTGACCCTCGACGTCGGCCAGAAGAATGACTTCAGGCTACCGGATGAAGCGATCCATGCGGCAGGGGCTCACGATGTTCAGAATAACGTGATTGAATCTTTTATCAGGGTTGGGGAAGGTGCCGATTGGAGCCTTATTGCGCCACTGGACCTTGTTCTGTTGACAACTGAGACACACCCGTGTCCGAACTTTAAGGTCCTTTTGTATCCCGGATCAGACAAAACGATCGGAGACCAGCTTGTCGGTGGCTCGAATTTCAGGATGGAAGAGAGTTGCAGGGGTAGAATGCCTTGCGACGAGGGTATGGCGGCGCAACTAGATAGTGGGATGTGGTGAAGATGCCACAAAAAGTTGTGCTGTCATTAGAGGTCAGAGGGGTGTCCTGGCTTCGGAGTTCGAAACTATCTTCGTCACAGAGAGAATAAACACGCCATTTTTAGACAGCTATTCTGGTGAGATCGGTCTTGACAGAGTGTTGGAGATGAACGACTGAGGACCTGGACAGCGTGAGCCACCTCACTCCGTGACTCGTCGATGTGACAGATAACTGAAGTGGGCTGGGAAATATAGCCCAGATGACGTATATCCCAGGGGTTGAGGTTGTCAGAGTTCGACATGGGAGCGAAGAAAGTGGATCGTTGTCCATGAATATGACGAAACCCCTGACCTCGAAGAAGTGCCGTAAGTGTTTCGTTACGAGGTAGACAACAATAAACTCCCTCCTAAATGTGTTATAACGCGATTCGGCGGGCAATAACTTTTCGAGAAGAAAGCTAGAAGGTAGGCCTGACCAACAAGGTGCTGCTGAAGAACCGAATCGGCCGCAACATTAGAGACGTCGACAGCAGGGAAATAGATGCGTCGGCGCCAGAATGCGTCAGGAGTTTGGCGTTGATCAGAAAACTTTTCGTACTATAAAAAGCTGTTAGGGCGTCTGTGGAGAGCCCGAACGAACCATTGGAACCTGAGAGGAGGTACATTAGCGGCAGAATGGTGTCGGCATATTTTGGCAGGAATCCAGAGACAAAAGTTCGCCCTGTCCTGCCCTTGACCCTCAGAAGTGGGAGACGGAAATTCAAAATGGCCGCAACCTTTGATGGAAGATAACGGATGCCAGCGGAGTCGACCACGTGTAAGAGAAAGTCGGGAGAGATAGAGAGAGAGAGAGAGAGGACGCGGAAGACACATTTTGACGAGTTGGGAACAATGTCAAATTGTTGAAGACGGTCAAACACCGTGGCAAGATGTTCCACGTGTTTTTCGGCGATGGAACCGGCCCGCAAAAGGACATAAATATGGGGGTCGAGAAACGGTTGGATCATGAAGCACTCCGTCTACGGACTTCTGTATGGTTTGGTAGGCGGTGAGGAGCCCAAAAGCAAGGAGGTTTTCGAAAGTCCTCCGAGAAATGGGGATTTGGCGAAATGCCCCAACCAGGTCTATCTTAGAAAAGGCAGACTTGCCGAATAGGGTACCGTAAAGTCCTGGAGATAAGGGTCAGGATAACGATCCAGGATAATGATGCTGTTCAAAGCCCTCTACACACCGTATGGGCACCAGTCGTCATTGGTGTCCGTGGGGACCCTGTGGAGGGGTGAGGCTCAAGGATTTTCAGACTGACAGATGATGCTCATCTGAAGCATATGCTTTAAATTGGCCTTTACGGCGGCCAGAGGTGCAGGTGCGAAACCGATAAAACATAGGAGCGCCGGTGGTGTGGATATGACGAACAACGCCCTGCGGTAGGTTAGAGGCCCTGAAGCTCGAACGGGTGAGGCTGGGGAACTGCCGAAACAGATTATCTGAGTCAGGGTTCTGGACGGCAAGCTGGCGGCATACTGCCTTACGCCGTGCCCGGAAAGTCGTTACGAGAGGGATTCCTCGCAAATTGCCTCAATGTATAGAGAAAAGCATGTTCTTACGTTTACGGCTGAAAAATATTAGTATTGTTTAGGAATGTGAAAGAAACGGCCAAAAGTGTTAATTGTTTACTTGGTCTCATCGTGCAAAAATACAAAG
>CACRXP010000163.1:981768-993671 GCA_902702965.1 Spirometra erinaceieuropaei
CGGAGGATGGACCCAGGCTCGCACGTTTCCACCTCCATTGAAGAAACAGGCAACACACTTGAGGCTCAAGAAGCGGCTGTCTAAGGTCGAGGCAGCTGAAAGCAGGAGAGGCAGACACGTGGGGTGGGGTTTTCTGATGCCGCCCCAGCAGCAAGCAAATTGGCATTCCTGTTGCCGACAGCCATCATTGCAAGGTCTGGCGTCCTTTTCCAAGGCTCTACTGTCCCGAGGTCATTCACCCTTTTTCGCGGCTGGTCGCAGACACACTGACCTGCAGCCACCCGGTCGATTTCAGCTCGGACGCACGTACGTCCATACAATCTCAGCTGTACATGCGCCACTTGAAGGCACAACGCCTTGGCGAATGCAACACATATCAACTGGACAACATCTGGACTTGTTCTCCCACAAACCTGCCAAAGCAGCCGTCAACACTATCTCGCTAAGTCTCCGGCGTGGCTCCGCCAGCGCCACTACCGCCTAGGACGGCAGCTTAGGCTTCTGCATACAATACTCGTACCGCCTTTCTGTCCGCCCCACGCCCCCTGTCGATTCGCTGCTTGGACAGACCTTGACATTAACCTCACGAGAGCTCGAAGCCGATCAACGCTGGTCCTTCGCTGATTGGCTGCAGGCTTCACAGTTCAAGCAGAGCAAAGGTGCACATATACGCTGGGGGCTAAGAACCTCGACGCCAGCCACAAAAAGCAATCCTGAAGAGGCAGCGTACGCCACCTGTTCCCTGAGTCTCCTGCACACTCTTACGCAGCGGTAAAGTTTGTCCACCCTGATCAGTCTTCCCTGACTTGTGATTTGCGGATTACCGTTTGTGCAACCATCGCACCCTCTAAAAACCCACCCGATAAAGAGGCTGAGGAGTCACCAGTCCAAGCGACTCCCACAAAGACTCAGCTACGATCCGCCGAGCTGATGACTAATTACGCAAATAGTTATCATACCTGTCAGACATCCGCCAAAAATTAGGGACAGCGGAAGAAGAAGAATAAAGTAGTTTGTTTCGAAGCCGACTACCTCAACAAGTGATCAGTATTTTCGTGCAGCTTTGTGCACTTAACGCGTTAAACATTTCAACTCGACAAAGCCCTCTGAAACCTCAGCAGTATGCTAAACCTGTTATAAAGAGTCATTTCTCCCTCTCTGATATCTCCTCATCCGTTGCGTGATTGGATTCCGGTGTAGTTTTGATGCACGCGCAAGCATGCTCCAAGCCAGCTTACGATCCTTCCAGTAGACACCATCAGATGATGAATTCTGTCTTTTTGGTTTGGCTAGCTGCCGAAACTTTCCAAAGAACAATTTCAAACGGGACTGCATCTAGAACAGTAGTTCCTTTCTCCGATATATATGAGCGGAAGAAGTTTTTCTAAAAACTTTGGAAAATCGTTGGTCGAGCACAGCGTTTTACTAGGACATCATACATTTAACTGCTGAGAAGACGGAGATGCGCTCGCTGCAACAGCAATTTTATTCGCTGGCCTTTCGAATTCTCACTCAAACCTATCATAACAGCCAACCACAGATAATGGTGATAGATTCAAGGAATGCAGCATCTACATAACGCCACTGCCATGAGACCACAATCCTATCGTAATTAGCAGCTCTCGTATTCATCCCCGGTGCTCTTACTCATTACTCTAATTGTTAACCTTCTCGCAGTTCAGGTGTTAATTGCTCCAGTTTCATCACCAGAGTTGATTATTAACGCGATTTTGACGCAGGAATTTGGCTCCCCGATATTATCACTAAAAGCGGTTTTCACCCACGCGCTCCCTGCGTGTCTAATTAGTCTGCTCTGACAAAGGCAGCACTAAATATGGCGCCAACCATTTCTAGCGCCTGTTAATCGACTTCGGGTCGGTAAGCAAAGGCTCAAGCAGTTCACGGCTCACGGAGTCCTGCAACGGTTGGGGTCGCTAGTCTACCGACACAGACCAAAATTTCGGACTCGGTATGTGAATAGGGCTCTCGTCACCAAATTTGTCAAAAGATGAGTCCCCGAACGAGACGAGAGACCAAGCCGTCAGTCGCGGGCCAACTGCACTTGAAGTTAAGGTCACACACAGACCCGATAAAACTATCAAGTGTCGGCTAGCGTGGCTGAAAGACCCACTCTGATAGTATGAAGCATTTAGGGTCTATTACCGGACCTGGTGTAATTGTGGACAAAGCGACAGCGCTGGAGAAGCTGGGAGCTTACTCACGACGATGATTGCCAAACATGCGACGACAATGATGTGGAATGACGCCAGTTCATAGATCACTGTTCATTCTGCGTGACCCCGTCATACCTTCAATTTCTATCAGGCCGAAATCCTCTCGGGATGTGCAGCCGCACGATCCGCGAGCTTCTCGATTCATTGTCCTCTGGATCGCAATCGAGTAACATATATAATGATCCTCCACTTCCCTATTCTGTACGGAGACTTTGTCTGGGCAAACTAATTTACCATGCAGGGCGTGCGAGACGAAAACTGCTTCCAGACAGCCAGATCTCCGAATCATTATGCACCAATAACTAATACTATTGACAAAATTGCAGCAGTTAATGTTTCGGATACCCCAAAGTACGATCATCGGCAACTACATCCTATAAATACTGAACGCCTTGTGCGTCCACCACTCTTGTCTGTGGCTGTCTCCGATGAGGGGTTCGTGTGAGAATCCCAAACGTCAGGTATGTCAACTCCCTATTTCAATGATTACATCTCCTTCTCAACTGCTTTTTAGAGTTAACCTTTTCGCTTGCGTCGGAAATCTGATTGTCAGTCTCAATATATAACCTTTGGACATTCCTGTGACCAACGGTTCGTCCTGTACCTGGTTATTCGAAAGTTCGCCCCTTCCATGGGCGCCGATTTACGTGGGTATTTCGGTTTGCTAAGCATAATGCATTCCGTCAGTAATAAAACTCACTAGCGGACTGTCACTGTCCAGTATTTAAATAAGTTATTATAATATCATCATAGTTCTATGCAAATTGTCGTGCATTCTTACCGACACTAAGCAGGTTTATCCAGATCAATACTGTCTACTAGGGACTAGAAGTAACGTGTTTCGCTTATTATTAAAGATGGCTGAGATTACGTCAAACTCTACATCATAGCGTATATTAAGTTTAGCAGAATTACAGTATTGGCTGTCAAAAATAAGATCTTAAGATGAAACTCTGTAGATAGATCTCTATGTTAAACATGCCATCCAGGTCCCTCGGCTGCCACTGCCTTTGGTGTTGTTCGCACTGTCTAAAACGAAGAAGTCCTCGCAAAGCTCGAATTATGACCTGTACAAACGAACACGGGGCCGTGCCCTATTTGAGTCATTAAGCTGCGTGTCCTTTTAAGTTATCCAAAGTCCATTGCCATACGGAGGAGATGCTCTCTCTGGCTTATTCGATTTATAATCTACTCGGGATTACGTGCTGTTTCAAAATATTTTGTTACAATTAAGGTTGAGCGATGATTAATCTGATTTGCGTGCCAGAGGTGCGAGGCGCTGTTTTCCTATAAATTCCATAATGACGTAATTGAGCATAAGTGAGGCTCTGCAGGCCTTTTTAATTTTTGAAGTATTACATCCTCAGTACAGAACGCTCTATCGCGTGAGACACTGAATATTTCCTTAACAGCTTTCTCAGAGAATAAAATCAGAAAGGGAGGACTGTGGGGGAAGCTACCTTACTTACATACAATTCTCGACTGCCGACCGTAACAGAAGTTCCCTCATAAACATGTAACTGGAGTGAGTAAAATGTACAAATGCCTTAGGTCAGATGCCTATTCAATGCTTCGCCTGTCTACACCTGATAGTTTACGCCAGTCCTGAACACAACCACGTTATTCCTTGAAAAAGTACATGAATGTTTCCTGGATCATGAAAAAAGTAAGTGAAAACCACATGAACAGACTAGGGGAGGCAGAACGCACTTCCTTGATGCTCGAACAAGTGCTGCGTGCGTACTTACTGTCTGATTACTCCACCTAGTGGCAAGTATCACAGCATGTGGGTTTCAAGGCAGTTTATGGTTCACGAGAACCATGTAGAGTTTAGATGTCAGTGGCCACCCCGCCTCTCTACAATGCATATTACGGTCGAGACTGCGGACACCAGACCTGTTGCCCGTGAGTTAGACGCATTGTCGTAAGGCGAATGGATTGACGTCCATGCAGGGTTACAGTGCGTGCGTAACCTAGTCCTGCACATTGGTCAATACTTCGGCTCCCACAGTGGACTACACCGCTAATGCCCTAGACAAAACGAGAGCCACACAGTGGTCTATGACGCAGGTGACGAGTCTTCAGAAACATTGAACGTGCATGTGTGTGACACGTCGAACGCAGAGGCAGATTCCATGTCAGAAACCGCGCCAAATATCATTCCCAGTCTGCTTGACCCAAACAAGCCAATGGTGCGTTGGGGAGAGAGTGTGTGGCCGATGCTGAAGAGGAACCCGTGCTCATGGAAAATCAGCGCATTCCTCCCTGCAGTAAAGCTGAACTGCCTGAATCAGAGACGACGCGCTGTCAACCATGGCTTGAAAATTTGCAAAATGATGTGCTAACTTGGTCCTCTCAGGGCTGAGGTCCAGGCTGCAATGACTCTCAATGTCACCTTTATGGAATCTTCGCTAAAGTGAGACCCGCACTCCCCCCACCCCCTGTTCTTAAACGTGACTCGATGAATATGCCGAGACCAGATTGTATGTGGGTGGGGCAGAAGGGCTGTTTGGATTTTCTGCCACGGCGTTCATGTCCCTGTTCGGTGCTCTTGACATCGGAACAAGATAGATATGGAAGGAGAGGGTGTGGCAGGTGGGGCGCAAGTATACAGGGGGTGGGCTAACTCATGAAATGTCAACTGAAATCCCGAAATGCGTTTTCGTTCCAAAAAGATTAACTAAGTAGAATTCTAAAACGAATTATTATGCAGCATGATTCTATCATAATTCAGTTACCGCAGGATGCCGGCTTTCAAACGAAGGTCATGGCGACTGCATGCAAGAATCATACTCTGCAACAAGTGACTACTTACGCAGCATGCATTTTTGCTCATTGATCTTCGATGTCCTTAAAACTTCAATTATATTTTATGGAAATCATGCATAAAAATATTCACTCTTTTACTCATTTGGTTGAAAATTACGTCTTCTTCCCATTTTATACTCGAAGGAAGGGTTTAATTTAATTTTTAAACACCTTTTCAGTTGTTGAATAATTGTAAAGCCTGACCTGCCCTTACACTTGCATTCAGGGTTTCCAACCTACGAGCCGTATATTTTCCGCTTGCGGAAAACCATACATTTCTCTACGGTATTAAGAGGAGATCGCATGGGGTTCATAAAATTTGGCAGTGGATTTGAGCCATATTATTAACTTTTCAAGCCACATTGGTAAATGCAAAGACATGCGTTTAATGAATGGCCATTTTACGGTATTAGAAATATCAAAATTAGAAACTTTTTAAAACTAAATTATACCCTTCCTTCGAGTATCAGACTGGAAGAAAACCTCATTTTCTATCGAATGTGCAAAAGATGAATGACTTTATGCAGTTTTTCACATAATACAAGTGAATTTTTAAAGGCTTTGAAAATAAACGGGAAAAATACATGCTATTTAAATAGTCATTTGTTCACAGAGTATGGTTTTTGCATGCGGTCTGAAAGAAGTTCGTTCGAAAGCCGGCGTCCCGAGGTAACTGAATGATTATAGCATTGTGCTGCATGGTGATTAGTTTTACAACCCTACTTATCTAGTCCTTTTGAAAAGAAAACGCATTTCGGAATTTCGGTTGACATTTCATGAGTTAGCCCACCTACTGTGTGCGGAGTGCCGTGAGGACGGAGTGCCCAGGGCCGACTTCTTCCAGGCATCGATGCACTGGTCGACACTTAATGAGTTAGTCCACCTACTGTACTTTAGTATATAAAAATTCACGCACAAGGCGTGGCTGCAGCCACCTCGTGGGACTGTGCTGGACGTAGTCGTCTGCATCGGTCAAAGCATCACATACCCCTTATATTCTATGTTTATCAAAGGTTTTTTTTCCACCTGTAAGGGAGATGAAAGTGTTTGCTTTAAGTTTCCACATGTTAGCTTGGAAATGCTGGCCTTCATCACATTCCGTTTTAAACGTTCGTTTTCTCCCTATAACCACCTATTTTATTCGTCTTCACATGTTTCGTGCGCTTTGAGCTGGGGTGTTCCGTAGAGTCGTTTTAAGTTGTCCACTGTTTGCCCGTTTGTCCACCTGAGGTATGTGTCAGGTGTCCTACTCGTAAGGTGCCGGAGCCTGTTTTGTTAGGCATCTACAAATGCCTGCAGCCTTAGAACGAAGTCGAGTTTTATTTGAATTTAAATTTTTAATATAACACTTCCCATTTCCCAAAGAAGTGTCTTGATCGGAATACTTGCTCGTCTTGAATTCTCCTGTGAATCCCGTCAGCTTCTCTGAAGTCGTTTCATCGGTCTACGTTCCGGTGCCTTTGTTAACGGCTTAATTGTTACTTAACATCAGGCTTCTAGAACGCCATTTTGGAACACAGGACATCTTGTGGACTCGGAAATTTTTTTGAGTTCGTTAGAGAGTGCTGGCTAACCACACAAGATTACTGCGCCAGCCTATCCTTCCTGTAGCAAAAGCCGATATTGTAACTATAGATGGGCGATTGTCTGCTTGCAAGGGCTCAGCATCAGAAGAAAAAGACGGGATCGCTGAAACAAGGAGTTTATCCGCCTGACGTTTCGGATTTTCAGTCGGCACCATGACCAGGGGCAGTCGCAGATGAGGGTGATGGAGGCACAAGGAGTGCCGTACTTAAAGGACATAATTTCCATGCCACCACGGGCTATAATTAACGGTTCTCGCGTTCATCGATGGGGCTCATACTTGATGCGATGATGGTTTACCAGTTCGTATCAGAGTAATTAACTGCCGTAACTTCATAAGCGTTGTTTATTTGTGGTGTGATAATCACTCGATCATTCGTCCCGCTGTCACGCGAACTATTTGTTACCTGTCCCTCCCCCGCGTGTCTAATAAATTTGGCCAGGCAAAGCCAGCACCGACTATGGGGCCGGGAAGTCAATATGATTGTTAATGGACTGAGGGCCGAAGAACCATGACTCATGCAGTCCGCGACTTAGGCGGTTGTCACATCACGCCAGAATTTTTGCATTATCAGACCTTAAAGTAAGGCCTGGCCCCGTCGAATGGGTTTGGCATGCTGATGATATCTTTGTCGTCCTCGAACGGGATCAGGTGTTTGCATCCAAAGAAACATCTCAACGCCATCTTCGTAGACATATAATTTACGATGGAGGTGGAAGAAAACAACCAGCTAACCTTTCTTGATGTCCTTATCTGGTACAAAGGTTGTGGTGGTCTAAAATCTAAATTGTTCAGGAACCGACAGAAGTATTGCGTTTCAACAGCTACCCCTCAATCAGCCACAAACGCGGTTGCGTATAGGCGCTTCATCGGGGTGTTGAGAAGCACTGCAGTAGACTAGAAAGCTAAGTCTCTGAATTACAGTATCTTTAACGGGTAGTTAGAACGAATGGTTGCCCGCGCAACCTCGGGAGCCGGTGCATGCGTAAACGTGACTCGATACAACATTTAACCGGTCTCAAATTTTGTCGAGCGTTTCCGTATGCGAAGAACGTCTCGAAAGCCGTTAGCTCCCTTCTAGTCCTGCTTGGAGTTGGAGTAGCATACCGACCAGAAGCAAATATCAGATGCCTATTAATGAGATCAAAAGACCAACCGTCACTACAGGAAACGTCTGGAGTCTTTTATTGGGTAAGTTATTTACGTCGGACAAACTGGGAGACTGTCCTGAACCCAAATGTCCGAATAAGCCGCAAGAGTCAGGAGAAAGGACGCAGATCATTCGCGGAGCCCGGTCACATACTCGAGTTCCACAAGGTCAAAATTCACACGAAAGGTGAGCACCGCAAGAACCACGAGCTGTTTGAGTCATAGTTCTCCGATCCACAGTTGATTAATAAGCACAACGACCGTGAAGTACTTTTTGAGAAAGAACCTCGGATGGTCCGCAGATTTGGTCGTGCCTGAGCTAATTCTTCATTACACCTTATTTTCTTTCCATGAGCAATTCGATTGTCTCGACTGTCGGATACTATAGATGCATTCAAAGTGAAGTGAGATGTGACATATATACCAGGAGCACACATAGCGGCAGACTAATTCATCCAATTCCTCTCAAGGCTTTTATCGACTAAGTGGCTATGGCGTCTGAATCAGCAGCCGAAATCTTGAGACAGCGAAA
The DNA here is from genome assembly GCA_902702965.1 of Spirometra erinaceieuropaei. Lineage (NCBI taxonomy): Eukaryota > Metazoa > Platyhelminthes > Cestoda > Diphyllobothriidea > Diphyllobothriidae > Spirometra > Spirometra erinaceieuropaei. The sequence continues at coordinate 990,077 of CACRXP010000163.1, forward strand.
TAGTCACTTGGTCGGTCCGCAAATTGACCGGGCTTTGATTGGTACAATAGGCCGGAGGGGAGCTCCTTATTTGCCCATCTTCTGCAGACAAAAAAAATCGGGACAAAGACCGTTTTATGAGCTCTCGTCCTGCTTTTATTGATCGGCGATGCATCAATCGTGAGTTCAAAGCGTCAAGCGGACGAAATTACTGTCCCACTGGTCCGGTCTTCCTCTCAAGCGTTTCTCGGAGCGCGCCTTTTCACTTGCATTGACGTCAAAGTTGTCTGTGCTGTGCAATAAATGCATTGCTTCATGTTAATCTGGAACATTTTAACATTTTGAGTTTGTTACGCAGTAGCTGACAAAATTTATTTCAAATCAGAACATATCACAGGCGAAACTGAAACGTCGTTTCTCTTTATGCACGCTTAATAGTTTTCGAACTGTCACTTCGAAAGACTGATGTGGGAGTTTGGTAAAACTCGCAAATGTAACTTTGCATAGATTAGTAAAATTTATTTGAACTTGGCAAAAAACTCACATCCCTACATGCTCTCCTACAGCGGAAGGCTGGCGAAACGCCGCACGCATCAGTACAAAGTGCAGAACCCGCTCACAGCTTACTATAAAAGAAATGATACGTGATATTCACACCACGCTGGCGTTTTAACAGGGGGGGTGGCTTCATAAAACCTGAATAGCTGCCAGACTTTCAAGTAACTGAGCAGGACATTAAAAACACGTTTTTAGTATCAAACTGAATGGCAGGTCGCTAATACAATTAAATATTGCCTTAAAACGTAGCCGAAAACATAACAATCAAGTTTTCTACTAAACTATACACCTCTAACAAGCAAACCTGCCTTTCAGCTGAGGCCCTCAGAATTCGTACAGGCATCAGTTTCAAAAATCTAACCGCCTCTTTCCTCTTCTCGTAAGTTAAGTGCGTTGATTTGTGAACCAATTTGTTAAGGGAATTTTCCTCTATGGAAATTAAAACAAAAATTGCTTAAAATGTGAACTTCGGTCAGTAAACAGGGACACGGCAACTGGTGGGTGATGTTTTAATCGCGAAGTAAAGGACTTCACCAAAGGCCTATGGAGTTAATTAAAATCATCCCGGGAAACATCTTCCGCTGTTATTATCCAAAATTCCCCTTACGATGGTCTATGTGATCTTAATCAGTAGGTAAATTGGGTGTGTCCGTTAAGCGGTTTGCAAGATTTCTTCAAAGATGATACCTCTAAACAGCATGAGTACCCAATGAAAAGGAAATTGGTTTCTAATTGCTACTCCGGGAATGCGGCTCTGTTGTTTCTCACATCTGACCAATGATGGAGGCACAAAGAATGCAGTATTTATTGAGCGCGGTTCCCACACAACAACGTCCCTACTATAATTAACAGCTCCCGCATTCGTCGCCATGGGTTATACTCGATGCGATAATGGCTTTGTAGTCCAAAATCTAATCACAGTTGCGAATTTTTTGCGTGATAATGATTCTGAAATTTGGCCCACTGGAACTATAGGTTGGGTGTGGCTGATTATTTTGCCGAGGCAAAATCGCGACACAGAATATGAAGGCGGTTTATTGCACCGGTTGATCGAGTGGCAGCGGAGAGCCATGACTCAAGAAGCTCGCGGTTCACTCGGTTGTCCCCTCTTGTAAGTATTTTTGTCTCGTCAAACTAAAACATCCAAGACAGCAGCCGAATTCCACTGAGTAACGGCTGGGCTTAGTGAAAGAGCGACCTGGGCTAGCCTGGGCCGCCTATGGGATTGTATGCCGTCCTCTCCGTAGGAGTTTTTAAATGCAGGGGGGAGAGAGGGAGGGAAAAGGTAGCGGAGTTGTCGGGTGGAGCACACGCAACACCGGATACGCTCATCTGGTTTACTCCGCCAGTCGAGGGGGTGTCGGGCTGTGCCCGCTAGTCAGATCCTCGCTTCAGGGAGCCACAGACGCAAGTTGGGTCACAAGGGGCAGTGAGAACCTGTACACGGCAAGTGATGCTGCCTACTACTTTCCATACTAGACAATCCTACTTCCATCGTGGCTAACAACACGTCTGGTTTATGGATTTTGCTTCCGAATTTTGCTGTCCATCGCCATTATGCAGTCAGTCACGCTATACGACGTCGGTCGACTCTGTCCTACTAACGCAGTAAGACCAAACAAAATTTAAATAATGAGGTACCATTATACACGTTTAAAATTCGAGTCAAATGGCTCATATAATACAAAATGGGCAGCTTGTTATAGAAGTGGTGCGAATGGTCATGAAAAGTAGGCCCAATTTGTATATATGGATGTCAGTGCACCCAAACCTGCAATTCAATAAAGATACTATTTTCTTGCAACTTTTATGACTACCGGGAGGGCTGTGTACTGATCTGATGATCTATAGCAACACGCCGAAGTATCTTCCCACTGTGGAACTTGGAGACCATAATAGCACACTGAAGACTCGGTTAGAGTCGAAGTTACACATATGGCTTTAGCCGATGTCGAAACACCTGCGCGGACCAGTAAAGTGAATAATCAAGGGATCGTTAGGCCAAGCCATCGGCAAGAAAGAAAGATGGGAAGTAAGGTTTGTGCTCCTCATCCTTTCCTTTAGTCACACCCTGATACGACAAGGGAACTTTGCCCGTTTAATAAAAGGAAGTTCGTAGTGTCATAATGTAGGCTCTTTAGGCTTTGGAGGTTCGATGGTGGTCCTAACGGTTTGACAGGTGCCGTCGCTATCCAAAAAGATGCAGGGTAAAAATCAAGAGACCGGACGTTTGATAAATGTGACCCTCGCCGGGGAAGAACATGGGCAACTCGCTTGTTTCCAAACTGATGCGCATAAGTAAGGAGTCTGACCGCCTAATATAAGCTAGTCAATGACAAAAGAGGAGTGAATGAGGTTCCGCACTCAAAGTAATTACTGAATGAGGATGGGAAAACTGAAGAATAAGTCTCACCCAGTAATTTGCATCCACAACCCTCACGCTCGCAGTCCAGAACGTCCGTATAAACGCTCCCGAAAATCCGATAGCAGTCGGAAGAGGGCCGTCGGGGTTGTCACAGTTTTGGATTTTCTCATTTACCCAGCCAAGTTGTATAGTAATATTTCTTATCGTCTAGTTTTTTGACGAATCGTATGTAGGTCTGACGTGGGCCGAACAGCCAACTGTGCCAACGTTCATGGCAGCCTGACGACTAATTACCTCTGGTGTCAGCTGCGACAACTCAGTGACATCCAATGGTTTCTACAGTCCCCTCCTCCCACAAGCAGCTCAGTAACATCGTCTACTCTACAGTACTGACTTTTAGAAGTCCGAATAAATAAAATCAACCAGAGCATATAAGTATGCACAAACTCACCTCGTCGGCATGGCCACGGCGGCTGCTTTAGCTGAGACGACTCCAGTAGCGGACATGAACGCAGAATTTTACTGCGCGTTGCATGCTGTGTGCTTTCAAGAGAAGGGCAGAGCGGCCAGTGGGTCTTCCACCGCCGCCTGAATGAAGACACGACGCCATTCCACTACTACTACTACTACTACTACTACTACTACTACTACTACTACTACTACTACTACTACTACTACTACTATTACCACCAC
>CACRXP010000163.1:995646-1027043 GCA_902702965.1 Spirometra erinaceieuropaei
AAACTTGTACTTAAGTAACAGAGACAGTGGACTTATTAAATGATGTCGGTTTGCGAGTGATTGGCAATCATTTGTAAACTTCGACACATTTCATGAGTTAGAGCACCAACTGTAGCTCTAAGTAGCCTTCGACCTACCGTCTTCCTGAACAAAACAGGTACCGGACAAACATAAGACTGCTAAAAGGAGCAGCAACTCGAAGACTGGTAGACTGTTCCCTCCAAGGAGGTTCCACGGCTGTCGCAACCCGCCGGGACGGACCTAGACAGTAGACCACAGGCCATAATTCGCTGCCATTTGACGCAACCTAAGAGCATTCTGCCACTTGCAGAAACACTGTCAGTTGTCTAAAAAATATGTTTCAATGATGGGGACCGTAACTATGTTGGACAAACTGAAAAAAAACGGACTTGCTTACACGAGCACAAATTGTCAACTCGGAGGATGGACCCAGGCTCGCACGTTTCCACCTCCATTGAAGAAACAGGCAACACACTTGAGGCTCAAGAAGCGGCTGTCTAAGGTCGAGGCAGCTGAAAGCAGGAGAGGCAGACACGTGGGGTGGGGTTTTCTGATGCCGTCCCAGCAGCAAGCAAATTGGCATCCCTGTTGCCGATAGCCATCATTGCAATGTCTGGCGTCCTTTTCCAAGGCTCTGCTGTCCCGAGGTCATTCACCCTTTTTCGCGGCTGGTCGCAGACACACTGACCTGCAGCCACCCGGTCGATTTCAGCTCGGACACACGTACGCCCATACAGTCTCAGCTGTATATGCGCCACTCGAAGGCACAACGCCTTGGCGAATGCAACACATGTCAACTGGACAACATCTGGACTTGTTCTCCCACAAACCTGCCAAAGCAGCCGTCAACACTATCTCACTAAATCTCCGGCGTGGCTCCGTAAGCGCCACTACCGCCTGGCTGCAATGGCTCCTTTTTAATGTGGCCTTTATGGCATTCCCACCACAGTGTGGGATCCGAGCCAGGCGTTGGCGGCACGCCCAGGTGCGGCTTCGGCCGTGCCAGCCTCCAAATCTCTGTTGTGTTGGTTGAAATCCTGGTTATTGCTGTGTGGACCAGGGGGTATGGTGGAACGCCAAGGTGAGGATCCGTCCGAGCCATCCACCTGCGGCCTCCCTCGTCTCCGGTCTTCTTGACTCTGTCTTGACACCGGGTCCAGGCGGGGGAGGAGGAGAGAGTGTAGGTAGATGCTACGCAAGTCTACCGGCACTATAAACCCCTGCGTAAGTCACCGTCCCTGCTCCCATTGCTGCTGCAACTGTGGGGCACACGGTGGACATCATCGAAACCGATGGTCGAACTGTCATTGACAAAATTGCAGCGGTTAATGTTTCGGATACCCCAAAGTACGATCATCGGCAACTACATCCTATAAATACTGAACGCCTTGTGCGTCCACCACTCTTGTCTGTGGCTGTCTCCGATGAGGGGTTCGTGTGAGAATCCCAAACGTCAGGTATGTCAACTCCCTATTCCAATGATTACATCTCCTTCTCAACTGTTTTTTAGAGCTAACCTTTTTTGCTTGCGTCGGAAATCTGACTGTCAGTCTCAATATATAACCTTTGGACATTCCTGTGACCCACAGTTCGTCCTGTACCTGGTTAGTCGAAAGTTCGCCCCTTCCATGGGCGCCGATTTCGTGGGTATTTCGGTTTGCTAAGCATAATGTATTCCGTCAGTAATAAAACTCACTAGCGGACTGTCACTGTCCAGTATTTAAATAAGTTATTATAATATCATCATAGTTCTATGCAAATTGTCGTGCATTCTTACCGACCCTAAGCAGGTTTATCCAGATCAATACTGTCTACTAGGGACTAGAAGTAACGTGTTTCGCTTATTATTAAAGATGGCTGAGATTACGTCAAACTCTACATCATAGCGCATATTAAGTTTAACAGAATTACAGTATTGGCTGTCAAAAATAAGATCTTAAGATGAAACTCTGTCGATAGATCTCTATGTTAAACATGCCATTCAGGTCCCTCGGCTTACCTTGCGCGAAAACTAAGCTGCCACTGCCTTTGGTGTTGGTCGCACTGTCTAAAACGAAGAAGTCCTCGCAAAGCTCGAATTATGACCTGTACAAACGAACACGGGGCCGTGCCCTATTTGAGTCATTAAGCTGCGTGTCCTTTTAAGTTATCCAAAGTCCATTGTCATACGGATGAGATGCTCTCTCTGACTTATTTAATTTAGAATCTACTCGGGATTACGTGCTGTTTCAAAATATTTTGTTACACTTAGAGTTGCACGATGATTAATCTGATTTGCGTGCCAGAGGTGCGAGGCGCTGTTTTCCTATAAATGCCATAATGACGTAATTGAGCATAAGTGAGGCTCTGCAGGCCTTCTTAATTTTTGAGGTATTACATCCTCAGTGCAGAAGGCTCTATCGTGTGGGACACTGAATATTTCCTTAACAGCTTTCTCAGAGAATAAAATCAGAAAGGGAGGACTGTGGGGGAAGCTACCTTACTTACATACAATTCTCGACTACCGACCGTAACAGAAGTTCCCTCATAAGCATGTAACTGGAGTGAGTAAAATGTACAAATGCCTTAGGTCAGATACCTATTCAATGCTTCGCCTGTATACACCTGATAGTTTACGCCAGTCCTGAACACAACCACGTTATTCCTTGAAAAAGTACATGAATGTTTCCTGGATCATGAAAAAAGTAAGTGAAAACCACATGAACAGGCTAGGGGAGGCAGAACGCACTTCCTTGATGCTCGAACAAGTGCTGCGTGCGTATTTACTGTCTGATTACTCCACCTAGTGGCAAGTATCACAGCATGTGGGTTTCAAGGCAGTTTATGGTTCACGAGAACCATGTAGAGTTTAGATGTCAGTGGCCACCCCGCCTCTCTACAATGCATGTTGCGGTCGAGACTGCGGACACCAGACCTGTTGCCCGTGAGTTAGACGCATTGTCGTAAGGCGAATGGATTGACGTCCATGCAGGGTTACAGTGCGTGTGTAACCTAGTCCTGCACATTGGTCAATACTTCGGCTCCCACAGTGGACTACACCGCTAATGCCCTAGACAAAACGAGAGCCACACAGTGGACTACGACACAGGTGACGAGTCTGTAGAAACATTGAACGTGCATGTGTGTGACACGTCGAAGGCAGAGGCAGATTCCATGTCAGAAACCGCGCCAAATATCACTCCCGGTCTGCTTGACCCAAACAAGCCAATGGTGCTTTGGGGAGCGAGTGTGTGGCCGATGCTGAAGAGGAACCCGTACTCATGGAAAATCAGCGCATTCCTCCCTGCAGTAAAGCTGAATTGCCTGAATCAGAGACGACGCGCTGTCAACCATGGCTTGAAAATTTGCAAAATGATGTGCTTACTTGGTCCTCTCAGGGCTGAGGTCCAGGCTGCAATGATTCTCAGTGTCACCTTTATGGAATCTTCACTAAAGTGAGACCCGCACTCCCCCCACCCCCTGTTCTTAAACTTGACTCGATGAATATGCCGGGACCTGATTGTATGTGGGTGGGGCAGAAGGGCTGTTTGGATTTTCTGCCACGGCGTTCATGTCCCTGTTCGGTGCTCTTGACATCGGAACAAGAGAGCTATGGAAGGAGAGGGCGTGGCAGGTGGGGCGCAGGTATACAGTGGGTGGGCTAACTCATGAAATGTCAACTGAAATCTCGAAATGAGTTTTCGTTCCAAAAAGATTAACTAAGTAGAACTCTAAAACGAATTATTATACAGCATGATTCTATAATAATTCAGTTACCGCAGGATGGTCATGGCGGCTGCATGCAAGAATCATACTCTGCAACAAGTGACTACTTACGCAGCATGCATTTTTGCTCATTGATCTTCGATGTCCTTAAAACTTCAATTATATTTTATGGAAATCATGCATAAAAATATTCACTCTTTTACTCATTTGGTTGAAAATCACGTCTTCTTCCCATTTGATACTCGAAGGAAGGGTATAATCTAGTTTTTAAATACCTTTTCAATTGCTGAATAATTGTAAAGCCTGACCTGCCCTTACACTTGCATCCAGGGTTTCCAACCTACGAGCCGTATATTTTCCGCTTACGGAAAATCATACATTTCTCCACGGTATTAAGAGGAGATCGTATGGGGTTCATAAAATTTGGCAGTGGATTTGAGCCATATTATTAACTTTTCAAGCCACATTGGTAAATGCAAAGACATGACGTTTAATGAATGGCCATTTCACCGTATTAGAAATCTCACAATTAGAAACTTTTTTAAAGCTATATCATACCCTTCCTTCGAGTATCATACTGGAAGAAAACGTCATTTTCTATCGAATTTGCAAAGAATGAATGACTTTATGCATTTTTTCACACAATATAAGTGAATTTTTAAAGGCTTTGAAAATAAACGGGAAAAATACATGCTATTTAATAGTCATTTGTTTACAGAGTATGGTTTTTGCATGCGGTCTGAAAGAAGTTCTTTCGAAAGCCGGCGTCCCGAGGTAACTGAATGATTATAGAATTGTGCCACATGGTGATTAGTTTTACAACCCTGCTTACTTAATCTTTTCGAAACGAAAACGCATTTCGGAAATTCGGTCGACACTTAATGAGTTAGTCCACCTACTGTACTTTAGTATATAAAAATTCACTCACAAGGCGTGGCTGCAGCCACCTCGTGGGACTGTGGTAGACGTAGTCGTCTGCATCGGTCAAATCATCACATACCCCTTATATTCTATGTTTATCAAAGGTCATTTTCCACCAGTAAGGGAGATGAAAGTGTTTGCTTTAAGTTTCCACATGTTAGCTTGGAAATGCTGGCCTTCATCACATTCCCTGTTTATCAATTTATTCCGTTTTAAACGTTCGTTTTCTCCCTATAACCACCTATTTTATTCGTCTTCACATTTTTCGTGCGCTTTGAGCTGGGGTGTTCCGTAGAGTCGTTTTAAGTTGTCCACTGTTTGCCCGTTTGTCCACCTGAGGTATATGTCAGGTGTCCTACTCGTAAGGTGTCGGAGCCCGTTTTGTTAGGCATCTACAAATGCCTGCAGCCTTAGAACGAAGTCGACTTTTATTTGAATTTGAATTTTTAATATAACACTTCCCATTTCCCAAAGGAATGTCTTGATCGGAATACTTGGTTGCCTTGAATTATCCTGCGAATCCCGTCAGCTTCTCTGAAATCGTTTCATCGGTCTACGTTCCGGTGCCTTTGTTAACGGCTTAATTGTTACTTAACATCAGGCTTCTAGAACGCCATTTTGGAACATAGGACATCTTGTGGACTCGGAAATTTTTTTGAGTTCGTTAGAGAGTGCTGGCTAACCACACAAGCTTACTGCGCCAACATATCCTTCCTGTAGCAAAAGCCGATATTGTAACTATAGATGGACGATTGTCTGCTTGCAAGGGCTCAGCATTAGAAGAAAAAGACGGGATCGCTGAAACAAGGAGTTTATCCGCCTGACGGTTCGGATTTTCACTCGGCACCATGACCAGGGGCAGTCGCAGATGAGGGTAATAGAGACACAAGGAGTGCCGTACTTAAAGGACATAATTTCCATGCCACCACGGGCTATAATTGACGGCTCTCGCGTTCATCGATGGGGCTCATACTCTATGCTATGATGGTTTATCAGTTCGCATCAGAGTAATTAACTGCCGTAACTTCATAAGCGCTGTTTATCTGTGGTGCGATAATCACTCGATCATTCGTCCCGCTGTCACTCGAACTATTTGTCACCCGTCCCTCCCCCGCGTGCCTAATTAATTTGGCCAGGCAAAGCCAGCACAGAATATGGGGCCGGGAAGTCAATATGATTGTTAATGGACTGAGGGCCGAAGAGCCATGACTCATGCAGTCCGCGACTTAGGCGGTTGTCACATCACGCCAGAATTTTTGCATTATCAGACCTAAAGGTGTGGCCTGGTCCCGTCGAATGGGTTTGGCATGCTGATGATATCTTTGTCGTCCTCGAACGGGGTCAGGTGTTTGCATCCAAAGAAACATCTCAACGCCATCTTCGTGGACATATAATTTACGATGGAAGTGGAAGAAAACAACCAGCTAGCCTTTCTTGATGTCCTTATCTGGCACAAAGGTTGTGGTGGTCTAAAAACTAAAGTGTTCAGGAAAGCGACTAATGCAACCGAAGTACTGCGTTTCAACAGCTACCCCTAAATCAGCCACAAAAGCGGTTGCGTATAGGCGCTACATCGGTGTGTTGAGAAGCACTGCAGTGGACAAGAAAACTAGGTCACTGAATTACAGTATCTTTGACGAATAGTTAAAACGAATGGTTGTCCGCGCAACTTCGGCAGCCGGTGCATGCGTAAACTTGACTCGAGACAACATTTAACCGGTACCAAATTTTGTCGACCATTTCCGTATGCGAAGAACGTCTCGAAAGCCGTTAGCTCCCTTCTAGTCCTGCTTGGAGTTGGAGTAGCATACTGACCGGAAGCAAAGATCAGACGCCTATTAATGGGATCAAAAGACCAACTGGCACCACAGGAAACGTCTGGAGTCTTTTATTGGGTAAGTTAATTACGTCGGACAAACTGAGAGACTGTCGTGAACCCAAATGTCCGAACAAGCCGCAACAGTGAGGAGCAAGGACGCAGATCATTCGCGGAACCCGGCCACATACTCGAGTTCCACGAGATCGAAATTCCCACGAGAGGTGAGAACCGCAAGAGCCACGAGCTGTTTGAGTCATATTTCTCCGGCCCACAGTCGATTAATAAGCACAACGACCGTGAAGCACGTTTTGGCAAAGAACCTCGGAGGGTCCGAAGATTTGGTCATGCCTGAGGTAATTCTTCAGTACACCTTATTTGCTTTCCATGAGCAATTCGATTGTCTCGACTGTCGGATACTATAGATGCATTCAAAGTAAAGTGAGATGTGTCATGTGTACCAGGAGCACACATAGCGGCAGACTAATCCATCCAATTCCTCTCAAGGCTTGTATCGACTAAGTGGCTATGGCGTCTGAATCAGCAGCCGAAATCTTGAGACAGCGAAATAGTCACTTGGTCGGTCCGCAAATTGAACGGGCTTTGATTGGTACAATAGGCCGGAGGGGGGGCTCCTTATTTGCCCATCTTCTGCAGACAAAAAGTCGGGACAAAGACCGTTTTATGAGCTCTCGTCCTGCTTTTATTGATCGGCGATGAATCAGTCGTGAGTTCAAAGCGTCAAGCGGACGAAATTACTGTCCCACTGGTCCGGTCTTCCTCTCAAGCGTTTCTCGGAGCGCGCCTTTTCACTTGCATTGACGTCAAAGTTGTCTGTGCTGTGCAATAAATCCATTGCTTCATGTTAATCTGGAACATTTTAACATTTTGAGTTTGTTACGCAGTAGCTGACAAAATTTATTTCAAATCAGAACATATCACAGGCGAAACCGAAACGTCGTTTCTCTTTATGCACGCTTAATAGTTTTCGAACTGTCACTTCGAAAGACTGATGTGGAAGTTTGGTAAAACTTGCAAATGTAACGTTGCATAGATTAGTAAAATTTATTTGAACTTGGCAAAAAACTCACATCCCTACATGCTCTCCTACAGCAGAAGGCTGGCGAAACGCCGCACGCATCAGTACAAAGTGCAGAACCCGCTCACAGCTTACTATAAAAGAAATGATACGTGATATTCACACCACGCTGGCGTTTTAACAGGGGGGGTGACTTCATAAAACCTGAATAGCTGCCAGACTTTCAAGTAACTGAGCAGGACATTAAAAACACGTTTTTTAGTATCAAACTGAATGGCAGGTCGCTGATACAATTAAATATTGCCTTAATACGTAGCCGAAAACGTAACACTCAAGTTTTCGACTAAACTATACACTCTAACAAGCAAAACTGCCTTTCAGCTGAGGCCCTCAGAATTCGTACAGGCAGCTGTTTCAAAAATCTAACCGCCTCTTTCCTCTTATCGTTAGTTAAGTGAGTTGATTTGTGAACCAATTTGTTAAGGGAATTTTCCTCTATGGAAATTAAAGCAAAACTTGCTTAAAATGTGAACTTCGGTCAGTAAACAGGGACACGGCAACTGGTGGGTGAGGTTTTAATCGCGAAGTAAAGGACTTCACCAAAGGCCTACAGAGTTAAGTAAAATCATCCCGGGAAACATCGTCCGCTGTTATTATCCAAAATTCCCCTTACGATGGTCTATGTGATCTTAATCAGTAGGTAAATTGGGTGTGTTCGTTAAGCGGTTTGCAAGATTTCTTCAAAGATGATACCTCTAAACAGCATGAGTACTCAATCAAAAGGAAATTGGTTTCTAATTGCTACTCCGGGAATGCAGCTCTGTTGCTTCTCACATCTGACCAATGATAGAGGCACAAAGAATGCAGTATTTATCGGGCGAGGTTCCCGCACAACAACGTCCCTACTATAATTAACAGCTCCCGCATTCGTCGCCATGGGTTATACTCGATGCGATAATGGCTTTGTAGTCCAAAATCTAATTGCAGTTGCGAATTTTTTTGCGTGATAATGACTCTGAAATTTGGCCCACTGGAACTATAGGTTGGGTGTGGCTGATTATTTTGCCGAGGCAAAATCGCGACACTGAATATGAAGGCGGTTTATTGTACCGGTTGATCGAGTGGCAGCGGAGAGCCATGACTCAAGAAGCTCGCGGCTCACTCGGTCGTGCCCTCTTGTAAGTATTTCGGTCTCGTCAAACTAAAACATCCAAGACAGCAGCCGAACTCCACTGAGTCACGGCTGGGTTTGGTGGGAGAGCGACCTGGGCTAGCCTGTACCGCCTACGGGATTGCATGTCGTCCTCTCCGTAGGAGTTTTTAAGTGCAGAGGGGCGAGAGGGAGGGAAAAGGCAGCGGAGTTGTCGGGTGGAGCAACACCGGACACGCTCATCTGATTTATTCCGCCAGTCGAGGGGTTGTCAGGGTGTGCCCGCTAGGCAGATCCTCGCTTCGGAGAGCCGCAGACGAAAGTTGGATCACAAGGAGCAGTGAGCACCTACACACGGCAAGTGATGCTACCTACTACTTTCCACACTAGACAATCCTACTCCCATCGTGACTAACAAAAGGTCTGTTTTATGGATTTTGCTTCCGAATTTTGCTGTCCATCGTCATCATGCAGTCAGTCAGGCTATACGACGTCGGTTTACTCTGTCCTACCAACGCAGTAGGACCAAAGTAAATTTAAATACTGAGTTACCATTATACACGTTTAAAATTCCAGTTAAATGGCTCATATGATACAAAATGGGCAGCTTGTTATAGAAGTGGTGCGAATGGTCATGAAAAGTAGGCCAAATTTGTATATATGGATGTCAGTGCACCCAAACCCGCAATACAATAAAGATAATATTTTCCTGCAACTTGTATGACTACCGGGAGGGCTGTGTACTGGTCTGATCTATAGCAACACGCCGAAGTATCTTCCCAATGTGGAACTTGGAGACCATAAAAGCACACTGAAGACTCGGCTAGAGTCGAAGTTACACATACGGCTTTAGCTGATGTCGAAACACCTGCGCGGACCAGCATGGTGAATAATCAAGGGATCGTTAGGTCAAGCCCTCGGCAAGAAAGAAAGATGGGAAGTAAGGTTTGTGCTCCTCATCCTTTCCGTTAGTCACACCCTGATACGACAAGGGAACTTTGCCCGTTTAATAAAAGGAAGTTTGTAGTGTCATAATGCAGGCTCTTCAGGCTTTGAAAGTTCGATGGTGGTCCTGACGGTTTGGCAGGTGCCGTCGCTAGCCAAAAATATGCAGGGTAAAAATCAAAAGACCGGACGCTTGATAAATGTAACCCCCGCCGGGGGAAGAACATGGGCAACTCGCTTGTTTCCAAACTGATGAGCATAAGTAAGGAGCCTGACCGCCTAATATAGGCTAGTCAATGCGAACAGAGGAGTGACTGAGGTTCCCCACTCAAAGTAAGTACTGAATGAGAATGGGAAAACTGAAGAATAAGTCTCACCCAGTAAGTTGCATCCACAACCCTCAAGCTCGCAGTCCAAAACGTCCGTATAAACGCTCCCGAAAATCCGTTAGCAGCCGGAAGAGGGCCGTCGGGATTGTCACAGTTTTGGATTTTCGCACTTACCCAGCCAAGTTGTATAGTAATATTTCTTATCGTCTAGTGTTTTGACGAATCGTATGTAGGTCTGACGTGGGCCGAACAGCCAACTGTGCCAACGTTCATGGCAGCCTGACGACTAATTGCCTCTGGTGTCAGCTGCGACAACTCAGTGACATCCAATGGTTTCTACAGCCCCCTCCTCCCACAAGCAGCTCAGTAACATCGTCTACTCTACAGTACTGACTTTTAGAAGTCCGAATAAATAAAATCAGCTAGAGCATATAAGTTGGCACAAACTCACCTCGTCGCCATGGTCACAGCGGCGGGTTTAACTAAGATGACGCCATGAACGCAGAATTTTACTGCGCAGCATGCTTTGTACTTTCAAGAGGAGGGCAGAGCGGCCAGTGGATCTACCACCACCGCCTGAATGAAGATTCGATGCCATCCCACTACTACTACTACTACTACTACTACTACTACTACTACTGCTACTACTACTACTACTATCACCACCACCACCACCACCACCACCACCACCACCACCACCACCACCACCACCACCACCACCACCACCACCACTTGGCATCACGGCTATCGGCAGGGCCGTCGGCCGGTGCCGGGGCCACGGTGGTGATTAATCAACTTGCCCTGCTGATGCGTGCTTATTGCTAAACGACGAATCTCGCGCTCTGCAACGAGCAGCGTCGCCACCGCCTCATCCGCCTGCGTTGCTGCTCTAGAAGCCGGTCCCGTTAGGCCAATAGTTTAACGTTAATTCCACGAAGGCGCTCAGCAGCTATAGCTTTAGCTTCAGCGCACATATGTCGGATCTATCTCGATTGGTTTCTCGTAATCGCCATACAAGTGTACTCTTAGTTTTTGAAGACTTTGTACCACACAAAACAGCAAGGCCTTCGATATTCCTTATTCAAATGGTTCGGCGACCACTGAGGATAGGCCAACTTACATCGTCAAGTAGTCCCCAAAAATGTGTTGCTGATGCAAAAAAAAACGGTGACGGTCGTTTGGTCCATAATAATCAGAAGCAATTTAATCCTCACTCTTCTGAAAGACTCACTCTACGTGCGACCGCTAATCCGGATTTTCAACTTTATTGGTATTTTGCATTCAAATATGCCATTTATAAATCAACATAAAGTGAACTCAAAAAGTCGGCTAATTCGTCATCTGGTCTCCTGGAGTACGACACAAACCAACGAAAAGTAGCTAGGCGTCTCCAATGCTGACTGGTGACTTATCGAAATATCGGATTTTTACGGTCTTCATTAGTGAGATTTAAAGTAGGTGGGTTAACTCATGAAACGTCAACCGAAATTCCAAAATGCGTTTTCGTTTCGAAAAGATTAATTAAGTAGGATAGTAAAACTGATCAGCAAGCAGCATAATTCTATAATAATTCAGTTATCTCGGGATGCCGGCTTTCGAAAGAACTCCTTTCCGGCTGCATGCAGAAACTATACTCTGTACAAAATGACTACTTACGTAGCATGCATTTTGCTCATTGATTCTCGATGTCCTTAAATATTCAACTATAGTTCATGGAAAACATGCATAAACTATGCATTCTTTTGTTCATTTAATGGAAAATTACGCCTTCTGCCAATTTTATACTCGAATAAAGGGTAGAATTGGGTTTTCAAAAAGTTTCTAACTGTGAGATTTTCTAATACACTGAAGTGGCCGCTCATAAAACGTCATGTCTCTGCATTTACCAATTTGGCTCGTAAAGTTAACAGCATGAATCAAATCCACTGCTGAATTTTATGAATCCTACATGGTATCCACTCAATACTCTAGAGAAATGTATGGTTTTCCGTACGCGGAAAATATATGGTTTGTAGAATGAAAACCCTGAATGCGAGTGTAACGGCAGGTCGGGTTCAAAATTATTCAGAAATTTTAAGCAGGCACGGACAGCAGAATTTTTTGAAGCCATTAAACTTCGCGACGGCTTATCAACTGCAGCCTATCGTTGCGTAACACAGATAACAAGTGAGAAAGATACAGAGGTTTGAAATTTAACAGGAATTAGAAGAGTTTTTGAAAACCCAATCATACCCTTTCTTCGAGTATTAAATTGGAAGAAGACGTAATTTTCTACCAAATGAGCAAAAGATTGCATATTTTATGCATGTTTTCCATGAAATA
The DNA here is from genome assembly GCA_902702965.1 of Spirometra erinaceieuropaei. NCBI lineage: Eukaryota > Metazoa > Platyhelminthes > Cestoda > Diphyllobothriidea > Diphyllobothriidae > Spirometra > Spirometra erinaceieuropaei. Next base: position 1,007,895 of record CACRXP010000163.1, read on the forward strand.
TAATTGAATATTTAAGGACATCGAGAATCAATGAGCAAAAATGCATGCTACGTAAGTAGTCATTTTGTACAGAGTATAGTTTCTACATGCAGCCGAAAGGAAGTTCATTCAAATTTTTATAGAACTGTACTACTTTCTACCAAGTTTTATAATTCTACTTAATTAATCTTTTCGGAACGAAAACGCATTTCGGGAGTTCGGTTGGCATTTCATGAGTTAGCCCACCTACTGTAGATGTAGATGTACAGTAATCCCTCGCTCTATTGCGTTTCGACCTTTGAGACTTCACTCTATCGCGGATTTTATATGCAAGCATATCTAAGTATGTATCGCGGACTTTTTGTTGGTTTGTTGGTTCCTGTGGACAATAGGCCTTTTTATCTCAGGTGCACGCTCCCTCAGTCGATTCCACGCACTGCGTGCTATATCTAATAGAATAGAAAGTTTTTTTGCAGTATAACTATGTGAGAAATGTTTGCAAGAATATAGTCGCTTAAAACATATAAAGATAACCATAAAAACTTTTAGTTTTTACCCCGCGAATTTTCGCTCTTGCGGGGTTTTTGGAATGCAACTCTCGTGATAGATAAGGGCTCACTGTACTTTGCTGTAAGAAAATATTTGGATAGGTTCTTTGGACAAAAAGTGTTTTCTTGTTTACCAATGTCATTTCAAATCCCCAGGTGGTTCGTCTTGCTGCTAGGAACCCATGAACATGCTCTCGGATTTTTTCATATTCCTTGTCAAAGATAATGGATAGGATACAGCCGGCGACAGTACACTACTACAAAGCATTAGGATAGTAATTTCCAGTTTGGGTGAGGCGAAAATGTAGCGCTGCTCGAGAAAATCGGATACGCGCAGTATCAACTGAGGTAAAAAAAAGTAGACGTCTATCGATTCTGTCAAGAAATACGGGATGACATTTGATTTTTAGTAAAGTCTGCTAGGTGAAAGTTAAGGTGCAAATAGAAGCTCGAAATGCGATTAAGCTCCCATCGGTTTTTGTTATAAAAATCTGTAGATAGGTCAGTTGGTTTTTTGTTTTTACTTACTGTTTGAATGTTGCGGTAGACAATTGAATACTTGTGACCACCGTCTGCGAAAAAACTCTCAATAATGACTGTTGGCGAGCGCAGTCGGATTTTGAATTTGGAAGTAATAACACAAAAGGTGTAGAGGCAATTTTTACTATTACATATTAGTAATACAAGTTGCCCATTGGAAAATACTCATGGAGAGTGGAATAACTCACTTAGCAAGCATTGTGGTCAAATTATTAACTGGACGTAGAAATCTTTTCCATCCCATCTGTTAAATATATTCCCAACGTACATTTGTGAATGTTCTCGGAAGCTATGGCCAGAAAACACACAATGAAGCTGGCAGTATTACTTTGCGGCGAATGATTTATGACAGTAGTCGGTACGGAGAACAATAGCAGCAGGCTTTCGTGTTCGACGTACCTTCTTATCTCTATTTGTGTACCATTTTATGAGGGGTTGCCAAAAACTTCTCAGTCGTCATTTGCGACGTAAACAAAAAGTAGGAGTGACAGGTCAGGCACTGTTTTGATCCTATCTGGTGATATTTTTCATTTGTAAACCATTACACCGAAGGTTGCTCTCCGTCCTGGATGTCTGTTTACCGCTGCTGGAGTCCAATAACTGCAATGGTGTTATTTAAATTTGGTCATCCGTGTGTACTGTGTCCGATTTTACGCCTTCTGTCTTTCTTTAGTCACGATTTCGTTTAGATGCCTGAAGGTTTGTCTGTGTAGTTTTTATTTTTAATTCCAGAAACATGCTTTTAGACGTCCTTTTAATTTCTTTTCAAGCTACATGTGGGCACTTGCTGGCGCTCTTCTTAAAACCAATAGGCTAGAGAGGGCTCGTTACCTGCAAGACATCAATCATTATGTCAAAGATGATTTCCCAAATAATAATACCAAAGCATAATTCTTCACTACAAACAGTCTGATGTGTTCAAAACTATCGTGGTACACCAAAAGCCATGGTCTGGAAGGTTGCTAGCTGACGCGTCAAATCAGCCCACACAGTCAGCCCAGTTTTGTGCTTGTGAGTTGAGTGATTGGCTGATGGATTGAGGCTCAAGCTACGATGGTCCTTCATAATGATGCTCTCGCATAGAGATGCGACCCGAGCCGCTTTCCACTTGTGTTTGTAATCCCCGTGCGTGCGTTTGGGTGGCCAGGTCGCGCGTGAAGAGCGCCCAGACGGTTTCTCCATTTCTGCCGGCCACTGCGCCCAGTCCCTTCGCTTGACTTCTGACCGGCTCAGGCAGGTGCCTGGGAGTGGGAAGAGCGAAAGTAAGGTCGAGTGCCACAGCACATATCCGTGACTGTGAACAATCTGACGCGCTTGTATCTATCACGGTGGGCTAAAAGCCGTGGCTTGGAAGGTTGCCAACTGACGGGATAACTCTGACCTCACAGTCAGTTGAGCGGCCGACTGGTGGACTTAGAGTCAGGATGCAATGGCTCCTTCTTGACATGGCCTCCATGGCAGTCCCACTCTGTGGGATCCAAGTCGCTCCCCTAATCTCTTGTTGTGTATAATCCTGGTCAGTGTATGTTGCAGGCAGGTGGTGCGACTTTTCGCTGTGCCGGCCACCTGCGTCCTCATCCGCCGCCGGTCTTCTAGATACCGGGTTCAGGCGGAGGAGGAAGAGGGAGTGCAATAGATTCTCTGCAAGTCCAATACCAATTTAGACTATTTCACGTGTAACTCACCGTTTCTGCTCTGTTTTGATGCATACAGTGGACATCATAATCAGCGATAGCTGAAGATGTAAACTGTATGGAGCGCACTGCCAAGCAATATAAATTAATGATAATTCTGATGGTTTAGATGATAGCCATATAATGATATTCGTTAATTTGTGTCTATTTTCGATCCCACTCTCTAGAGACTTTTTAGCATCGTACGCGCAACAGAAACTTGAAAGGAGGAAACAAATTTTGGGTGTGGGAGATGGCTACTTTAACCCGTTAGTTATATTTTCGCAATTGCTTAACTAAAGCCCAAGCAAACGAAATCTGATCGGCTGCTGTGTTAAAAAGTGTCACAAGCAATATTTTGCGCTGCTGACTTCGAGGCCATAATGCTGCTGAAAATTGCGAAATGGGATCTAAATATAATCCTACAAAACTGAAAAATGAATATTTTTCGAGCACTGGGCCACCTCAGTATAAATACCCTGCTCCCCTATATGTACAGAAGGTGGACTAGCTCATGAAATGTCAACCGAAATTCCAAAATGCGTTTTCGTTTCGAAGGGATTAATTAAGTAGAATTGTAAAACTGATCATCCTGCAGCATGAGTCTATAACAACTCAATTACCCCAGGATGCTGGCTTTTGAACGAAATTCTTTTCGGCTGTATGCAGAAACTATACTCTGTAAAAAAGTGACTACTTACGTGGCATGCATTTTTCTCATTGACTCTCATGCCCTTAAAAACTCAATTATATTTCATGGAAATCATGCATAAAATATGCATTCTCTTGCTCATTTGGTAGAAAATTGCGTCTTCTTTTAATCTTGTATTCAAAGGAAGGTTATAATTCGGTTTTCAAAAACGTTTCCAATTCCTGAATAATTGTGAACCCGACCTGCCGTTGCACTTGTATCAAATGTTTCCAAACTACAAGTCGTATATTTTCCGCGTACGGAAAATCATACATTTCTCTAGGGTCTTAAGTGGACACCATATGGGTTTCATAAAATTCAGCAGTGGATTTGAGCCATGTTGTTAACAGTACGATCCACATTAGTAAGTCCGGAGGCATGACGTTTTATGAACGGCCATTTCAAAGTATTAAAAAATCTCACAATTAGTAACTTTTAAAAACAGAATTATACCCTTCCTTCGAGTATAAAGTTAAAAGAAGACGTAATTACCTTCCAAATGAGCGAAAGAATGAATATTTTATGTATGATTTCCATGAAATATAATTGAGTTTTTAAGGGCATGAAAATCAATGAGAAAAAATGCATGCCACGTAAGTAGTCATTTTTTACAGAGTATAGTTTCTGCATACAACAGAAAAGAAGTGCGTTCAAAAGCCGGCACCCTGGGATAACTGAATCATTATAGAATTATGCTGCTTGATGACCAGTTTTACAACTCTACTTAATTAATATTTTCTAAATGAAAACGCATTTCGGAATTTTGGTTGACACTTCATGAGTCAGCCCACTTACTGTTTATTTATGTATTAAAACAGGAATGATAAATGCATTCATGTACAGTCGGATGTTCGACAACTATCTGCCTCCTTCATGTATGTATTTAAACGACTCCCGTGAAATCCTGTATGCGATTGCTGTCTGCTTTTAACTCTAAAATAAACGGATGCATGCTGCCCAAAATGAATACTGCTCGAACATCATGTGGGACAGCTAAAACTCTCTTTATTGAATTCAAAAAGCCTGTCTTACGGTCGTTCCCTTACCTTTCTAGTAAAACCACCCTCCTAAACCCCTGACGTTTCTCCTATTTTCAGCAGAAAACAGAAGTTCATGGTTGTTTTTTGAAATCCCATCATAGTAAACTAACAAACGATTATGTGAAAACAAATATCTGAGTCCTTCGAACGCTTCCTTCGTTCGCAAATGCTTGTCAAGGCTGTTTTCAGCGTCCCACTTCCCACTCGTATAAAAACTTTTTAATGGATTAAAAACCTGACCAAGCATGAAGTAATGGCTGCCAATTTTTTCCGGCTCGGTTGCCCGAAAATAACAGCCTAAAATTGGTATCTGCCAAATCAAATTGTATTGGTTAGGGTAAACTAAATTATATATATGTGTTCGATAGATAGCCAGTATTCCAAGGTGTCTTCGTGGGCTAGTGTCATGCCACAGACTGGCTAGCCTTTTAAATGTTAAACAAGCTCTAAGGACGTTACTTTCTAAGAATGAAAGCAACAATATACTTCTTATGTACACTAAAAGCGACTATGCATTTAACCGGAAGTTGCATGCTTAGAGTATTCTTAATCACACAGGTCAGATTGAACGCGTGCTCGGATTGCGCATACATGAACACAAACCGGTTCTGTGATGGCTTGGCAAATTACTGTAGCTGCCGAGCGGAGGAATGTTGGCTGGGGTTTGTGTTCACTTAATTACGGAAAAATGGGACGAGAATTTCCCTAAGGTATTGTTAACGCGATCTCGTCTTAAAGGCGGGTAGGTTTGTGGCATAAATGAGACGAGGATCTGAGAGACATGATAAATTAAGGTATTTCGGTAATCACAAAGCGATTTTTTCTCGAAACAGGTGAGAAACGTTGCGATAGTAAGCGTTGTTAAGGTGACGAAAAACGAGTACGTAGTACTGATATTTAAGCTCTAAACGGAGTAGGAAAAAGCGTACAAAGAGGACACGCAGGATAGCAGACTTGATGTATAGATCAACACCTTAACGATAAAATATGACTTACCTGGCTTGACGATGGGTAGCATCCGTTGGGAGCCTCATGTGCGGGTCACTGAAAAAGAGAAACAAGGAGGAAAACTGTTGAAAACAACCATATTTTCAGTGCTGGTGTCGTCAGTGTGAGAGAGCGCGGTTATTTCTATAGCGACCGGAGGTATTTGGCCCTATGGGATGAAGGGTAAGGAGTCGAGGGTACAGACGGGCAGGCGTCCGCGGTAGGGTTTGAGTTTGAGGAAGCGCGCCGTAAAGGTGGAGAGGTCAGGATGAACGGCGTCATGGAGGCGGAAAGTGGCTGTGGTGAGGACATCCCGCAAAATGAATGGTCTCTACCACGGGAAGTGGAAGTTGGCGGAGGTGCCGCGTGGTCGGGCGGGGTTGTGATACATCACGAGGTCACCGACTTGGTGCGTGACGCCGGCTGTGTGGCGGTCGAATTGTGCCTTTTGACGTAGGTTTACTGTTTCGAGTGTGGTAGGAGTTGCGTTCTGTGCCGAGCAGATGACTTCGTGAAGGTGGGTGACGTAGCCGTGGGGATGTTTGGGTCGGATGTCGATAATGGGTAGCAGATATCTGTCGGCAGGCATAGGTCGCGTCGGGTCCAATGGTAATGGGTGGTTAACCGGCTGCACCTCGGTATGTCAGAAGGCACAGGGGTAGGTGCGCGTCCCAGTAATGTTCGTGACCGTCCCTCGAGAACGCCAAAAGGAGGGAGAGTAACGTGCGGTGCATCCTTTCCATGGGGCCGTTGCCTTCAGGGTGGTAGGAAGTCGTGTGTGTTTTACTGACCTAGAGGATCTCGCAGACGCCCCGGAAAAGCTGGTATTCCAAGGTAGCGCCGCACTCCGAATGAAAAGACAAGGGGATGCCCAAACGGCTCTTTCAGGCGCGAATGAGGGCGTTTGTGACCGACGTCACGTCCTGGTGAACAAATGTCACAGCCTCGACCCACGTGGTTAAGTAGTCCACCATGACCAAAATGTACTCGAAACCGCGTATCGAGGTCGGCAGGGGCTCTATCATTGCCAGATCAACGCTTTCATCCGAGAATCTGGTGGCCATGGGTCGCATTGGGGTATGGGATGAAGGGATGGATGGTTTGAACGCGACGCACCTCGCCCAGGACTGGCAGAAGTGATGGACACACAAACGTAACTATGGTCACCAGAAGTGGGCGCGAGCAGCAAGCTCCGTGTGGTGTTGGCCGCAATGTTCCAGTGCTATTTGGAGTTAGTTTAGGATGGAGTCGATTATGCATCCCGGTACGATTGGGCGCAATAGCTTGGAGGTGCGATCGCAAGGGGAAGTGCATGTCGTCTTCTATGTTAAGGGGGAGCCTTTTGGCTGGATTCTGCCACTTCCCTTCAGATGGTTTAGGCAACCCCTGGCTAAGGTGGTAGTAGATGTTGGCGGTGTTTGAGTGCTTGTTTTGGGCTGATGTCCGGGTGTGGTATGTAGGCATGGTCATGACGGTCGCACACATACTCACAGTGTGTGGGCTGGTCCCCAGGTTGATGTCAGGCTGTATGGGGGAGAGAACATCCGCATTACCGTGTTTGTGGTCTGGCCGGAAGTGGCGTAAAAAGTCGAAACCTTGTAGGGCTTCTTTCCAGAGGAAAGTTGATCGCTGGGGTCTTTAAAAGTATAGGAGTATATCTTGGGTGATAGGTAGTGCCCTTGATGACCCTATCAAAAACGGTATATACAATATTAATGTTAAAGAACCTGTTACTAAAATGGTGTCAGTAACATATTCTTTCACATAAAACATTCTTTAAATTGTGGTAATGCGAGGGTTACGGCAGGCGGTCCTTTCCGTTTAAATTTGAGAGTATAAGTGCAACTATATACAATCAGCACAAAGTGCAGTCATTTGTGTAGTTAGAGGGAGAACATTTCAGTAAACATACAGGTATGCACTAAATAGGGAGTGAAATCAGAAAGTCCTGCAGTGAGAGTTCTCGTTTATTAAAGATCGGACGATCTGATTGTCTTTTGAATGCAATCATTGTGTCAGATATCACAATTTCACCGGCAAATGGGTTCCACGGTCGAAGCACACACTGACTGAATGAAGTCTTCCGATAGTCTAGGCATGTGCGCTCCCATCTGCAGCGGTGGTGGGTGCAGGAGCCGTCTCAGCGGGTGCTGAGGCGATAAGGAGGATGGCAGTGGGGGTTCAGGAGTGCGGCCTGTGCTGGTTGTCGGCGTGGGGAACGAGGCAGAGGTGGACGGGGAGCATCGGGAGGTGCCGTCCGGGAGCTGCAGTTCGTATGAAGATGTCCGATGCGATAGAGTGGTGACCGGAACGTCTGCTGGCATTGTTGGCAGGTCGAAGGCGGTTGATCTTTGGTGTTGCGAGGTTGGGGTATTTGAGATTTGCAAACATCGCGTTTGGCTTTTGCAGTGATGATGCGCTTAGCTTCGTAGATCACTGCGCCTCTCTTCACTGCTCTCCGCCAGGTCGGGCGGTCAAAGGCGAGGTCTTCTCAGTTGGCCGGGTTGATATTCAGACGCTTTAGGGAGGTCTTCAGAGTGTCCTCGTAGCGACGGACTTTGCCTCCTTGTTGGCCGAATCCTGTGGCGACATCCCATAAAAGAGTCGCTTGGGTAATCGTCCGTCGTGTATCTGCACTAGATGACTGCTCCAACACAGTTGCAGTTGCCTCAGCAAATGCTGAGGACTCCCGTCCTTTCCAGTACGTTCGTATCCAGGATCCGGTCCTGCGACCTCAGCTACAATATCCGTCGAATATAGCTGAGATGGGAGTGGCCAATTCTCCACGCCTGCTTCCTGTACACCGTCCAAGTCTCCGCTCTATGCAGCGGCGTCGGCAGTTTGATATTGAGATGGAGACCGCGACGTTTCCAGACAGTGTTTTGCAGACGGTTGAAGGCTTGGCTGGCTTCGGAAATCCGGCGGGCCACTTCATCGTCAATCTTGGAAGCGCAGGAGAAGGTGTTACCCACGCAGATAAAGTTGTCCACAGTTTGCAGTTGGGCGCCATTCACGTTGATTTGGGGTGCGACGTGGGCACCGTCGGGTGGGGGTCAATGCATAATCACCGTATTCTCCGTGTTGATGACCAGGCTGGAGTTATCACAAACGGCGGCGAAAAGGTCCATGCTCCTTTACATTTCCTCTTCGGAGGTGGCGCTGGGGGCGAAGTCGTCGGCGAAGAGAAGTCCATGGACGAAAGCTGTGGATACACGCGACTGAAAGTGCATCTACCACTGACTGAAGAATTCGTCGTCTGTCTTATAGGCGACGCGGATCCCAGGGCGCTCGTCACGGTAGGCCTCTATTAGCATGGCAGAGAACATAAGACTGAAGAGGGTATGCGCGAGGACGCAGCTCTGCTTCACTCCGTTGGTCATTGCGACTGCCTCTGAGGCGCCTCTATTGTCCGTTACGCGTGCTGTCATGCCATCGTGGAGCTGACGTACTATCTGAGTGAATCTCTTGGGAAGTCGAATTTCTGCTAGATTTTCCACAGTTCTTCGCGGTTCACTGCGCCGAGGGCTTTCCTCAGATTCGCAAAGATAGAATAGAAGTAGCCAAAAGAAGCGAAGAGACGAGTCTCAGGAAGTAGTCTTGAAGAAGACGACATGATCGCCGGCACAAGAGCTTTACTAGCCTGACGTTTGGGATGCCTGCTTGAATCCATCATCAGGGACAAAAGCAGATGACGGTGGTTCATGCATATGCGGCTGCAGTATTTATAGGATGCAGTAGCCATACTACCGCATACCTATGAATATTCCCGGCCCCCCCACCCCCGCCCTCATCAGGGATTGTTGCACGTGGCGTGCTGGCCGACATTCGCGTTTTTAATTGCTGCAATTTCATCACGTGCGTTGGATGTTGGTGTGATGATTGCTCGACCATCTGACGCGCTGACCTGGGTGTTGTCCAGACGTTTCTTGCCGGGGCAGTGGGTCTTTCGGTTTAATTAACTGACGCCTGATGGTTGCCTCCGGTCTGTGTGCAACTCCAACCCCAAGTGGTTCGAGAAGTCGGCCAACAGCTTCCGACTCACTGCCGTGCTCACTGCAGTGCGTTTCGACACGCCGATAGAGCGTCCTTACACAACTGTGTTTGTGACTGATTGGGAGGTTGCTGTTGAAGTTTAGTACTTGTATCGTATTTGTCGCTTTCCTGAACACTTTGATCTTTAGTCTACCACAATCCTTGCGGCATACGAGGACATCCAGGAAGGCCAGCTGGTTGTTCTCTTCCTCCTCCATCGTAAATTGTATGTCCGGGAGGACCGCATTCAGACGTTTCTTGAATGTCAGCAGTTGATCCCGGTCGATAACGACGAAGGTATCATCCACATACCGGGTCCAGAACTTCAGTTTGTGGTGTTGGAAGACCAGCGACTCTAACCGTTGCAGGACCGCCTCGGCGATGAACACCGAAATCGGCGAACCCATTGGTGTGTCCTTCACCTGTTCGTAGATTGTCCCTTCGAACGTGAAGTACGTCCTGAGACAGAACTTCCGGAGCTGAAGGACTTGGGCACGTCCAAGACGATTCTCTGAAAAAACATCCCAGACGAGCTGGTCGATAATTCGAATACGCAGATCGATCAGACACGAAGGGAGCAGTCAATGGAGAGGCGCAACGATTAGGCTGACAGCGCTGTAGAAGAAACGCACATGGCCTCCAGTGTTTGTTTGGATCTTGTTTTTGGGAATATAGGCACTCCCAAAATGTATATTCGACGATTTCTCATGCGACCTCTATATGACTGATTGTCGGTCTGTCAGGTGCACTAGCCACGAAGGTATTTTACTTCGTCTATGTTTGCATACCTCAGAAAAGGTCTTAGTTTCTCTGTGGAAAAAGAGAGATCAAAAAATAATAGGCACTCATAGGGAGTTCAGAAACCCACTTTTGTCTAGCCTTTGCAGACAAAGGCACGCTCCATACCCCTTGTGTGATCCTGCGTCTAGAAAATTTGCCCCTATTTACATAAGGTGGAAAAAATTATTCGTTTCATTTTGGAGTTTATACATCCATCACACATTGTTTCTATTGACCAGATTGATGCCTTGAGTAATTATGGAATTCGTTTGTTTTCGTCCTTGATATTATTGGGCAAGCTTACCCGCTCCTTAACAGCTTGCCTATTATCGTGTTTTTTTCCCACATGCTACATCCTTTACTTTGTTTGCTGTCCCTTTGAGGATGTCCAAGTAGTCACGCATTACCATATTCGAGTCCATCCACACTAACACGGTGTGGTTGCAGCCTTGTTTGGAAGGTCGCTAAATGACTATTCAACTCAGACCTCGCAGCCAATCTAGTGTGTGTTTTGTGGAGTGGCCGACTGCGGGGCCGAGAGTCAGCTTTCAGTGATTCCTTCTTCATGTGGCTTCCATGGCACCTTCACACACAAGATGCGGGCAGTTCACAGTCGTTGCATGAAATCCTGGTCTGTGCTGTGAAGGGCCAGGTAACGTATGTGGTATGCACAGCCTGGTTCTCTAGCTCTGTCAGCCCTTGCGCCCAACTTCCGCATCGGACAACAGACCGGAAAGGATAGTAGACCGGTGCGTTGGAATAGGACGGAAGAAGGATGTCGATAGTTGCAGTACAAATTCTTCACTATAAACAATCTAACGAACTTTACTTTATCATAGTGAGCCAAAAGACGTGGACTTCGGAGGCTGTCAAATAACGGGATTACTAGGTCTCCTCTCAGGATCTAGAGTAAGGCTGCAGCGGCTTCTTCTTGATGGGACATGTGTAAAACTCTCACTCAGTTGGGACGAATGAGAACCTTATCCTTTCTTGCCGTGTGGGACTTTTACATTTTGTGAAGGGATCAGGGAGCGTGGTGGCACGTCTAGGCGCGGGTTCATGCCGTGGCAGCCACCTGCGCCCAATCCCGCCTCCGGTCGTCTTGAATCTTTTTTGAAACCGGCCCCAGGCGAGTGATAAAAAGGGACTGCGACAGGAGCGTCATAAATCTGCCATCAGTCTTAGTGAATTCATACGTAAGTCACCATTCTTGCGTCCAAGTTACTGTGCCACCCATGGTTGACGTCTTCGAACTGGACAGTCGAGCTCTCAGGTGTCAGTTATTTCCTCCATGTACTTCATTTTCCCACTCTAAGTCTCATTACGGGTAAGATGCTCTGGCGGATCCCGGAGAAAAACATCTTTCAATCTAGTAGTCTGTGGTCTTTAAATAAAGCTAGACTATGCAGAAACCTACCAATCTTAACGTCTGATATGGCCTGGGCAACTACACCCAGAAAACAGCCACACGACCCTTTTTTAAGACGTCTCGATAAAACTAATGTGAGAATCATAACTATGTGGACCATGGGAACGTATGAGGTTACTAGTTAGTTCACTGCAGATCCGCATATTGTATTTCACTAGGCTGAAATTCAGGCGGTAAGGACGATGACGCAGCTGTGCATTTGAACTTTCTTTGGATTTCGTTGGCATTATTTTTTCCCCACCCCAGACTTACATTCAAGGTGAGTCCGACTCTCAATGTTTCTTTTTACACGACAAGTTTCTTATGCTATTTAGATGCGTCTAAGTTTTATTGATTGGGATGCTGGCTCTTTACCAATTTTATAGGCGTCTAAAATGTAGTCAGACAATTTAATGGGTATGATTCTCAAAAAACCATATAATATTACCTGTTTTGGATGCACATTCTACAAGCTGGAAGACTTTCACCTCTAATGTGTCGCGTTTCTCAGCGCCAACTCGGCCTGCCTGATGCCTCCGTTAGCAGAACACCCGGTCTGGATTCGGTAGGTCGGTAGTTCAATACAGTCTGATTAAGAGTTTAATGGAGTGTAGGGTTCGTACTAATTGATCGTCCGTGTGTGCTAGGAACGTGAATCCACCCGAATTGTCCTCTTACAATGGGGTTCATCAGATATTTTAATTAGGTTCATCTTCCACTGTTTACAGAATATTGAGGCCCACTATTTGTAGCATGCTGACTGAGCCAGTATAATGGACAAAAAGTTTGCGCGTCCCCGGTTGTTCGATCGTCTGGGGTACGGTGATGAGTACGAATGGGGCTGGGTCACGAGCTGTAAGAGTATCGTGGTCTAACACGCTTATGCATCGGAAGATTTCCGAGAAATCGAACGGGTCGGATTTAAAATGAGTTAACACAAAGCATAACACACTCCGACTGCCACAGTGTTTATTTGTTATGGGGTGAATTCTCCAGTGTCGGCCTCACTCACACCTCTTTCCCATACACCAATCGACTGTCTGACCCTCTGTCAACGGATGACGGATTTAGACCCAGTGGCCGACAAAACTGGACATCTCACATACGTATGCCACACATGACCTATTTCTCATTTCACGAATCAGGCTGTTCTTCCCACGTACGTGGGTTGCGCATACTTTTACGTACGACGTTTTTCCCGCCATACTGACGCTGTCAAAGTGGATTGCATTCCTGCTGCAGAAGTGCTGTGCGGAAAGATGTGTGCTCGCGTGTTTTGAAATGGATCCGTATGTAGGGCAGGATGTGTGTGCGCCCGTAGGCCGAGGTGCCGTTACGGGGTTTGAACTTTTTGCATGAAGATTTCCATGCATGCACATAGGGCCAAGTAGGTGATGACTGAATGTCCTGGCACAGTGTGGGCAGGTGAGACAGTAGTGGCACTGGTTCACCAGTTGCAGTGCGGTGGATTCACAAATGACATATAAGACCGGCACGATGTTCAGGTGCGGGAGCACTAGATTCAAGCTAAACGGAAGTCCACATTGCTGGTAATGATGCTAATGGTGCCATTAGTGTCGGTGGAGAGGATGAGTTTAGATCGATGACTTTACTTCCACGAAATTGTTTGGTAATGTCAACGGCCTGTCTGGGAAATGATGGGTTGGAGGGGTTTTCTTGACTGTGGGTCCGAATATGTCCGTCGAGTACGACTCATGCTCTGAACGTCAGTTAGTAACGTTGGTATCCAGTTGGTATTGGTTGTTTTCAATGTTAATCCTTGATATTCGTGGCTTACGCACCTCCCTGTTTGCTTTATGCTCTTCGGTGCGGCGGGTTTCGTAGACTGTGACTCCAGTCCTCCCAGCACCGTACCACGCTTCCCGATTCCGTGCCAGCTCTTCCCAGGTTATACGATTGATTTGCAGGCATTTGGGGGAAGGCTCCGGGGTGTTTTACCCTACGAACACCCCCAGCGACGCCACCGTTGAATAATCACCTGTGAAGTTCCTCTCAATTCATCCCCACGATATGACCGCTCCAGCGCAGATGTATCTGCCATGGCATGGCGTGAATACTGAGGGTACTGGTCCCTTCCAAGGCCTCCGTGTCGGGAATTCTTCCTTCCCATCTTAGATTTTGTATTTCATTGAGGTAGTCGAGGTGAAATTAGTTGAATTTCTTTGTTCGACTGTCGTAGGCCGTCTGTGTCTCCACTCCATACATGGGCGTTGTCAAAATGGGAGCCCGACTTATGTTCACTTTCATTTTTATGTGAAGGTCGCGGCAGTTCAAAACTGAGTACTGCCGCTTGCCGAAGGCTGACTGTCTTTGAAGATCCGATGAACAGATTCTTCGCCGAACTTGATATTGGCTTGCAGATGCGAGACCGGTTCCATCTAAGTTGTTCATGAGCTCATAAGAGGATGCTAGTTCATACACTACCACCATCTTATCCATACTGATAGTCAGTCCGAAGTTTGTGCAGCCCTAGGTCTCGTTGCATGTCAGTTCTTGTCATGGCGTTGAGCGCGCAGTCTTCTGTGAACAGGAGTTCATGAGCAATAGGCAAGGATACTCGAGAGCATGCCTGCGTTATATTTTCAGCAACCGTTTGTTAGGTCGGTAAGTGGTATTTATTCCCATCCGATCCTCACAGTAGCCGTTTATTAGCATGGCGGACAATATGAAACTGAGGAGGGCCGGAGGGAGTACCGAGCCTATGAGACTGCTCCATTGTCTGTGTCTTGCGCCGTCGTTCCTTCGTAGAGTTTCCGCATCACCTGTGCAAAACGCTCTGGACATCCGAATTTCAGCACAATTGTCCAGTTCATGAGGATTTCAGATGTAGGATTCTGCTGATTTATACTTGTTGGGCCACACTGGCTCAGCAATTTTGCATCCGTAAATCTTTGTCCTGTCGAGTATGCTTTATCTTAGCATACGGTTTTTTTTATCTTCTTGAAGCTCCATATCGGTACCCAAGACACGCTCCACAATGGACTACTTGCAAAAGTACTTAGAAGGTTAGTTTTACATGTTAACGCAATATATTGCACACTCTCATTTTTGTGTCACTCGTTTTACTACTTCCTCCTTGTCCGGTGCTTACCTTTGTTTGGTACGAATGTTGTCATACCTAATCTACCCGAACTTAACAATGTTTCAGATGATGCTTCTTTGCGACTGTATATCCGTAATAGTGAATCTTCTCAGCATTATGAACTCGCCTCTCTCAGTGGAAATGGGATAGCTGGAACTTTAATAACCACCCTACCATATAAAAAGCCGTTTTGAGCCTGACTCTTCGCCGACTTCTCCATCCTCTTCAGTGTGGTGGCGGTATTGAATCCAGGGCAGCAGCATCGAACTTCTGGGGCAGATATTGAAAAACGTACGCACTCCGCCTCGGCCATCTTAAATAGCTTGGGATATCTTCGCGATGTTGTAGCGTCGACAATGGATTGACTTATTCAGAATAAAGTCTGTGTACTTTACGCGAAAGATTTTTCCAAACAATTATAGCTTTGGAGACCGATCCGCCTGTTAACCTACTTGCCAGCTATTCCGCTCTTCAACGGGTGATGGATAGTGAAAATTTCCTCAGCGAGGACTGCCTGTGGACTAAGTAGACCTCTATATCTGACTAATAAACATGTTTCGACCATCATTGACTGTACTATTAGGAAGTGAAGGCTCAAGCTCGGATTTAATGACCACCCGATAATGTACCACCAAGTACGTTATCTCGCTATTCTTGTATTGTTCAGTTTGACTTGTGAAGGCGTTCATCATGACTGATTCAACTGACTTCCCGTCACAAATGATCGTCCCCATCCACGGCACCCGGTTTGGCGGCTGACGACCTAGTTAAGTCGGACCGGTTGGCGCGCCAGTATTACCGACTGAAAACTGCTGTGTCGGGTCGACACAATACAGTCAATCAGTAATAACGTAGTTGGCATCTTCTGTTCCTGACTGACTTGCGATCGTTCGCTGAAGATGCGATCGCAGAAGTGAATTAGGAGAATAGAGCGCATTCTCCATCGGTCAAATGTATTTATGCGACTGGTATATTCTGAACGTAGACGAAGGCCTTTCGGCTGCGTTTAAAAGCACTAGAAGCGGTAACCTCGTAGGTGTAACTCAAAGAGCACTTTGCTGACGTATTGGACATCTTTGGCTAAGCCTAAACCGTATGCAGGCTAGCGCTAGTAAGAAACCAACTTTCAGTCGTAAGAACGGTTTGAAATTCCCATATTGTGATTTACCGATTGTTTACAGTGACTAAAATGGTCAGACTGGGCTCGTAATTTCATCAGAAAACCGAATTGGCAACACTGCACTCGATTCTTGGTGCAACAGTGGCGGAAGTCCAGTGAGTATCGGTGGCCAGAGGTGGAGTTTTGTGACCACCGGATGCTTCTAGCATTACAGAATCCATCTGTGGACCCGATATAATAACGATGATCTTGCGGCCAATTAGACAGGCTGAACTCTGACCAACTCCACTTCGCCTAACCGGGTGCATGATAGCAGAGGAGTTTGCGGTTAAAGGACGATCGGGCTCTGGTAACACCTGAAACTTATTCCCAGCCACTGCTCATCGTGATCACCTATGTACGCTCTGTGACTGTTGACTTGCCGGAACTTCACCTGTATCGTTCGCAGCGCTACCAGCCATCCTTGATTAGGCAGGTAACCCGAGCACTGGCCTCTTGTCTCCTGAGTCAAGGGTGCATTGTATGTTTCTTGCTTGACACTAACAGAGGTAACTTCACAACTGTAGGCCGTAGAGAGTTTATTAACGAGTTCCAGGAAGAGTGGACTCTTGTTACACCATTTACAGGGCCTCTAACACAACACCGCTGATCGAAATTTTGGTTTGACGCCGCGCTGGATGTTTTCGGAATCGGAGTAATTAAATAGCCATCTCGGGGTGATAAAATGGTCACCCCCAGGGTAGACGTATACCACCATCATTAATGCCTTTTAATTGTGCTTAAGGCTGTTGGTTGCTTAACCGGAGAAGGCGGGGTTCTCACTGATTCCCAGAAACGTTAATATGCATGTCTTATTGCGTTTCTACCCCTGTTATCTTGGTTTACTGGCCTTCTAAATTTACTCAAAGTATTTCTAGAATATAAGTTTGATCAAGCTGCGGCTTACTTTTGTCGTCCAACCTGATACTCACCCTACCCAAACAGGCTACGCTGTCCTCCCTGTCGTCCTCCCAACTTATCATCTCCTTTGGTGCATTTAGATCTGGAGCAAGTGCCTCCCCACCTGCGCCAAGAGTTCAAAATCATGCGTGATCTGGACCACAAAGTCCAGGAGCTCTTAAACGAAACCCAGATCAAGACTAACTTTCTCATCCAGCAGTCCAATCAGCTTTCTACCGAGGAACGCAGTCGACGGATCCGGGAAATCCAAGAACTCTTCGTCAAGGGTCGAGAGATCAGCAACGACAAGGTCTCGAGAGCAGAAAATGTTTATGAACTAGTTGACAAACAGATACGTCGACTGGATGCGGACATGTTTGAATTCAAAAAGGCTCTGGGTAGGCTTCTGCAGGCTGATTTTGAATAGCATGTAAATTTTAGCCGAAAAAGAGTTGAAGAAGCTTAAAAAGTCACAAAAGAAATCCGACTTAACAGGATCCAACAAGTGAGTCCGTTTTTTTTATCATCCCCCCTATCGCCTTTATAATGGCAGCCGCCTGGCTGGACTGATGATTTCTGAGCGTCATTTTCGGAGAGGATTTGTACTGTGGGTCGAGCGATAAGAATTTTGTTTTGTCAACGAAGTATCGCTGTGTGCAAACCCCCAGCTTATTACCACGAAGCGCCTTGGAGGAATGTGTTTTGGAAATGCGTTAATTTCACCGCTTCAGTCCACACATAACGACAGGCCTACGTCGAAAAAAGTGTCGGTCAGAAGTGACGTCTGCTTCAAAGAGTTTTGGCCTCTGGGCTGCGTCGTTGTATACATTTCTCTGTCGCTTTTTAATTTCCTCGGAAATTATCTGCGAACTTGGAGTAGATCAGTTTATTGCAGGTCTATAGGCACCGACCAAAAATTTTATGCTGGAATATTTGGGCCGAAGTCCATCAGCCACAGCGGATAACTGCGTAATATTCATTAACTTCCGACGGGCAGCTAGTATTATACTTAAGGGTAAGGTGATACCATATTAACAGCACAGGTACTGGCCATTTCTTAAGCGAAACACGCGTGTATGGGCTTTTGACTAGTACCTGTGCTGTTAGAATGGTATCACATTACCCTAAAGCATACAGTTCTCTATTTATAGCTCACTATGTTGTCGCGGATGTGGAATTTAATGAACTAAGTATTTAACATATCAGAAGCCGCGTTGTAACTCCTAAAAACACCGGTTCCTAGAAAACACATAAACCCTTTGTGGCGGCCACTCTGTAATAGGCCAACTTCGGTAGGTGTACAATGGAAAAGTATTCCCGCTGCCTTGATGAAGATCTGGATGTCCAGTATCCCACTAGGTGAACCGTTTTTGATGGTTTGTCCTATCTTCCTCTAGCTAGGGTTTTTATGAGGAGGATTTGCCACCATTGCCGGTTTTGGGTTCATTGTGTGTTCCTGGAGTGCTCTCCTCCCACAACGGGTCACGGGGAGCTTGCGCTGCACCAACACGGAGGCCAGATCAGCGCACGACAGGCGTTATCGGATATGCGCATCCATAGCATGATACGAATGGGCGTTGTTGCGACACACCTGGACGCAGGGTTACTCCGCGCCAGAAACCTTCATCCGACCCAACCTCCGGTCCTCTTGACTCTGTCGTGACACCGGGTCCGGTGGGTGGATATAACGCAAATCTGTTAGCACTGTAAAGTAACTCATGCGTAAGTCACCGTACCTGGGCTCACCCTGTTGTGGGGTGGACATCCTCGGAAATGACGGTCGAACTGTCCTGCTGTTCATGGAAGTAGGGGATTTACTGCTCCCAAATCCTATACTTGTGAAGAATTTCATGCACCACCCGAGATCGCTCGGCCACTAAGCTCGAGTTACATTTTTGACATGAGACGATGCCTGTTGTGTTCACCACGTCCTTTCTAGATTTCAACAGCCTTCTTCGTAAATCACTGGTCTCAATCACACATCTAGCAAGTTCGTTGCACTTGCGAAGGAGCACCGGCCTGGCTGCTTTGAGGAAACATTCGTCGCAGTTTCATGCGGATACTATATTTTCCCTCAATAACTCACTTACATTTTCGTCCGCAGTCTTTGTATGGGTTATATTTCCATAAGAAGGGGAGTTCCACACCTTCATCAATAGTGCGCCCTTGCGACCGCGATTTCCCAGGAACTTTGGTGAAAACTGATGATCCCGCTAAGCACCATAAAAAGCACCGTAGGATTCATTCTTTTGCGAGGAATCTGACAAAATTTTTACGGTTTTAAATCTTTACTGGTCTGGACAACAGTG
>CACRXP010000163.1:1027115-1037762 GCA_902702965.1 Spirometra erinaceieuropaei
ACTCCCCGTCTCAGCTGTGGTTCTGGTCGGAGAGGCTCTGGTGGTGTCCATATGCCCTTCAAGTCCCCGTTGCGTGCGCGGAATACTCCTGATGAGAGCAGTTTGACCCCTGTCCCAAAGCCCAGGAATTCAATCCAGTCGGTAACCTCACCTCGTGTCGGTCCACGCAGCGCCGCTGCATCTTTGAAGGTTATGTTCCCCTTGCCCTCTCTTCTTTGGGGAAAGATTATGTAAACGTGGGTGGGGCCCTTTTTGTTAGTAACCGTAGTCTGGTCTAATTTTCACCCGTGGCTAGCTATGGCAGGCACTATTTGACGCAGTAGCCCTTTTTCTAAAAAAAAGTGTGCATTTCCGACTTGCTCCAATGTCCTCCGCTTTGATCGCATTTCAAAATTGCTTGGCGGGTTAGTAGTAACACAGTTCATACATCCACTCATGCATTATGTCCTGGAACTCATGGAACACTGTATGCATCTTTAAAATGGGCTACGAAAGTAAGATTGCGAAAATGCTTAGAATACAACAGCCTGGAGACATTTCACACAGGTCACAATACCACCTCTCAGGCATAATTCCAACCATCTTCGGGATCGCGTTCGCTGGAGACATGCGTTTTTGACTGGTTTTCTTTTGCCGCATAAATACAGTCAAGTGCAGTTGCGTTGGGGCGAGGTGGTCCTCCGACCAGGTTGCGGTACGTAACAAGGTCCTCCCGTTTTGTTTTGGAACTTCAGTCTAGAGCACCACAGAAAGCATGTCGGTTGGCCACTCCCACGCTACTAAATCCCCCCGCTTGCAGTCGACAAGACGGATGCGTGACTTACTAATAAGGCTTTGGGCATAACGCTTGGATGCCAAAAACTTCGCTCTCAGATCTCGGGTTATTCAAACCTAAGGTCTGTGCGGCTGGCTGACGACGAATGATAAGCCGGAAGTTGCCATGCCAGTTCCCACCGTATTTTTTGGCATCCCTTCCACAATCGTTCTACATAGAAAGGGTGTGCAGAAGTTAGTTTGTGTACTCTTGTCACAAGACTTTCTATCTTCACTTTTTTTCCTTGAAGAATGACAATCGGTTTCAAATCGCTTAACCATTCCCATATCACCTTAACTCCGTCCATTGCACTTAGATGTTTGAATTACATGCTCCATGCTTCCTGCGAAACAAAATCATACCCCTGTACGTCACTAGGAAGGGGCCCGTTGGTTTATATAATATGATGGTAGATATGGATTATTTTGCATACCACAAAGCATCATCAATAAACGTTCATATACTTATCTATGTGGAATCGTTTCGGCGTCTCGAAATGTTTCAAGTTCGGCTTTCTTAATTCGAAGGATACCTCTCCCTCAAGGACGCAATTTGGTGCAAAAATGAGTGTTCTAGATGTTTTGGCAGATTTTGAGTAATCCATATTGGCCCAAAATGAGTATTTAGACTGCACTTTGTACATTTGTCTGTGAGATGCATGTACCTATACAGCCATCAAGTCACCAATTGGGTAGCTGTTTTCAGTGAGTGAAATTAACAGGCGGCTGTACGTTCAATTTAAGGCCCACGTCGGAGTTTGTGCGAAGTATTTCGGAGTCATATTGCCTACCAATCAGTAGTGCTACCCTATTTAAGCTATCCTTTCTGGTCGGAACCGTATTTTAAAGCCACAATTAATACTTTATGATTTTCATCACCCACTGCGTCCGACACTAAAGGCTTACATTTACATCAATTACTCGTTTTCTTCGACGTTGTGATTCTTGAGGTAACTGTCATCCTAGCTGACTTCTGATTACGTGCTCGACAAGCACACGGTTCCTTCGTGACTAAAATACGACAAGTTACATGACCAAGGCTTAACCATTGTCTCCTGCAGCACGGTACGTTGTATAATGTGACTGGCAGATAGGCACCGTGTTCTTGGGTACTAGACGAACGTAGCGCTTTCCCACAATCGCCTACAAAATTATTGAACGAGTCGCCTATAATTCCCGAGCCCTCCAATGTGATTACTCTAGAGACCGCCCCTTTCAGAGAACTGCGACGTTTTTCGAGGTATTTTCACAAGAAACGTGGAGATAAGTGGCTGTTTTTTTCCTTTCGAAAATGTTTTAGGAGCAATCCAATGTGAAGGCGTGGAGACGACTTAGCATTAATCCGAACAGACTAGCTTGTCGATTTTATTAATTTCTCCGACCAAGTTTCAACCGCGTAATACACACTTTTTAGATCGATTTTCGACGGCACATGAAATTCACTGTTTATAATAACAACTAACAAGGATAAGTTTCTTAAAAATACACTTATGGTGAAAGAAGTCGTCATGCAGCATGGATGTCCACACGTTTGAATTTCTGATTTTATGTTGACATCTCACACCATTCTGAGTTTGTCACAATATTTTCCTTTTTTCCAAGATCTAGGGCCTGTAGGCCATGCAGAGAATTCAGCGAACGTAGGCTTTCAGCTAATCATAGCTGGTGAGACCAGTAGCATTGCTAGAGGTTCACCCCGAGGATCACTGGTCGCGGACTTGTTTGTGGGCAGGACTGAGCTAACGGCGTGTATCTGGTAATTGAAGGTCTTACTTTCTGTGACAGATAATTGACGACTTTCTTCCCATCATAAACGAGAAACTCGACCTCGGCTTTTTGTAAAGGGTGAGTAGCGCACACTGCTATCCGCGTCCCTTTGCAAGCAGAAACGAAGTAATCGGTTTCTATACCCTGCTGATTAAAAGACCTGATGATAGCATACGTGAAAACGTGTGTAGAGTAAGAATTCCAATCCAGCGAATTTTCACGATCTGCTTAATTCAGAGGCGTAGTTTGATTCATAAACACACACCGATGGATACGTTCGGAGGACACTAGGCAGAGAAGTTGGCCTCAAAGCGGAATCTTTAGGGAGAAATGTGTATCTCGGTAGATTGATTCAGGGTATTTAAAAGACCGACTAAAAGCAGGTCTGATCACGATCTTCCCAACAATTTCGTTTCATGGAGGCTTCGTAAACGAACTACTGACCCGTTGTTTGATGTCGGCAATACTGCATGCGTATCTTGCGACCCAACCTAAGGTGTTTTGCACTAGCGAACTTCCTCGTCTGGAGAGCAAGACCAATCTATTTCATCGGACCTCGTCCGTATGTATCTACCAGTTTTTTGCTCCTATGAAGTAATGTCCCTCTCATAGCGTGTGACCTCCATGACATTCACCGATGAGGGATCCAAGCCCTAGTCACTGTTGTCTGGTGCTTCTTACCTGGTGACCAGGCTGGGTGTGCATGGCAGGCATAGACGGACCGTTGAGCCTTGTTGGCCACTATGCCCAACCCAGTTTTCTGTTAATTGACAGACACGGACAGTCGACTGACGCATGGAAAGGCAAGAGTGTGGCCCGCATTGAAAAACCCACCCTCACGGCAAATCAACACATTCCTCGGGATGGTAAGTTTGACGCACTTGAGCCTTCCACGAAGCGCTAAGAGTCGTGGCTTCGAAGGCTACCAACTGACAGGACGACTCGGTGCTTCTCGGTCAGGTTGAAACGACTCACAAATGAGACACTCCCACCTGTGTGGGATCCGAACCGCCCTTTACTGCAGCCTGGTACGTCTAGAGCGGGGAATAGGTCGTATGCGTGGCACGCGTGGACGGGCTGCTTGACTTTGTCAGCTACCGCCTCGCGCCCAGCGGCAGTCTTGACGGTCTCTTGTCATCTGAGCAAGATGGATGAGGGAAGACAGGGTGCTGTAGATGCACTAATTCATGCACGAGCCACCGATGCTGCGCCTACTTTGGGTGACAAACAGTGGAAGTAATCGCCCGCGACGGTCGAACTCTCTTCGTATAGGTCGTACGAGGCGTCTCCCCAGAGAGGTACGCGGACACTGGTCTGCGTGCATCTACCAGAATACGACTAGGGACATCTCAAGCGCTATCATGGCCCACTCTGTAGGCACTGGTTGGCGAGCGGATTTCAAGGAAACTTCCCGAGCAGGGTATAGGGTACTGGTAAACCAATTAAAGCTGCTGCCTTGACGCAACTGTGGTCACCAGGCGGCTAGATAAACGCGTCCTCTGCGTACACAGGGTTTCCATACAAAGCTTGCTTCACAAGTGGTCAAGATCCATACCCTCTACTTCAACGGGCGTCATCTTAGGCCGCCGATGACCCGTACCCTTTAGTTTATCCCCTTCCAGCGAGGCGTATGCCTGACTTCAGCTGACGGCCCCCTGGGGATACTGCGGCGCCTGAAAATACGTCCCTTTGCCTCCTCCCCGATCAACGAACGCCTTCCTCACTCCTACGCCAGTGGTTTTCATTCCCCCCCCCCCCACCGGTGAAAAACCTAATTTTATATCAGTGTAATAGACTTTGCGACAATTAATCGAGAACTTACGTACGCCTCAAACTGACGAGCTGAGGGGCATCTATCACGGACTGTGTTCCGAAACACAGGTTATAGAACTCTAAAGGCCTTTCGCCCTTCCAAATATTCATTTCCAGGGTGCAGTCTCCTGCAACTGCCCCACTCTCCCAAAGAAATTGCTACAAGAATTTTCAAACAAAGACTAGCACGCCTTCTTTTATGGGTTAATGGAATCATGGTTCATGCCTGCGCCGATTGCTGGCCATGAACTTGCGCGCTAGCTCACAATTCGCTCCGTGTGATCTATCCTTGAGCTACTGCAGTCACACCATCCGCCTTTGGGATAGGTTCGTCCTGATTGGCGGAGCCAGAACCTAGTCGGTGTGACTTTCCCGTCAGAATTTCAAGACAAAATCTCTCTAATACAATCGACAGGGTCAACATTTTTAGCCTTGATAACACCTATGATAGAACACCCTGGGTTATTTAAATAGTCTACTGAATTCTTTCAGGTCGCTCAAAATAATGAGAACGAACCATCGACAACAACAGAGCAATCGCGCCAACTTGACCAGAAGATTGACGAACTCAAGCTGAGGATTTGTGAACTTCGTGGTATAAAGGATGTGAACGAATTAGACGTTGAGGCGGAGTTGAAATGTTGGCGTGAACTCCTCCATGAGTACAATGAAGTCAAGGACGCCTGTCTCTTTCTCCTCGGAAAACTCGCCCACGCCAAAATGACCACAGTAAAAGACCTCTACCGGCACTTTGGGCTGGACGTCAATGACTGATAAAAACCAAGACACCTTACTGCATTTACGCTCATCAATTATCTAAAGTCCCCAGTACCTACATCTTTGTCTTAACATGTTCACATTGGGACTCCTCATCATGTTGCCTTTGGTCAAACTTCGGTAGCGCCATCAGTCCTTATTTAGGTGCGCCCGCGTCTTCACTGATAACTTAGGTATTGTCAACTCATGCACGCCACTATTTCGCTTGGTGACGGCGAATAAAACAACACAGCCCGTTGGTAGTTTAGTTTTGGCGAATCTTGTGAAAGGCGCCTGTTCCGTACTGTGCGCGTTATGTGATGCTAAGGTTCGACCGACTGCTGATCGTGGTGACGACGTCAAATGCTCTGATGAACTTTGTTTCCGCTATCCACCCTTTCCCGATCGTTATGCTTGAAGGCCTCCGGGAGTAACAGGAGTGATGGGGTTATTTGTCCCAGGAGGATACCTTGGTGTTATTGGAATACGCCTAAGCGTTGTTTTCTGTCTGGTACTGTCTCGTGCAAAGTCAACAGAAGCAGTGTTTTGGTGTATATTCGTTGCGGAAAAACTCCACTTTCTAGCCACAAAAAGTGACTGTTTACGAATATTGAGTAGCTTTCTTATTGCGCCTAGGCGGATTAGTCACAGGCAGTTAGAACGAAAGGAAGTTGTACCGGAGTAGCACCGGCTACCAAATTTTCCACATAAATGAAGACTACTTCGAATAGTGTTGCCTCCTCTGCACAAGGTGAACATACCAAAGTGTGAAGTGGCCCCTAGTAACAACACCCTTCGACCAAATGCAGGGCCTGGAAGGAGAGTGCCGACAGTGAGGGGCAAACTAAAATGGTCGTTACGGACTTGCATACCCTCATAAATCCGCCATAGCCAACCCGAAGTGAGTCTCTTTGAAATAAACCAGGGTTCGACCTGCATCACCGGGCTAGAGGTCCACGCTTCGTCGGTCTTGATCGGAAATTCCGGCTGATCCGGCCCGATTGCAAGATGAACGGAGATAAAATCTGACTAGGCCGGTGCTGTGGCTCCGCAGATTGCAGCCCATGGGCGGGATCCCGGGCCAACAGACCACCGCTTACCCCTCCTTTCATAAGATAATCGTGATCCGTGCCCTTATTGGCAGACTGAAATGACGCCTATAACACCAGCCGCACGAGCTCTGATTTGACTCAGTCCGCTAGGTAAAGGACAGCAGCTCTGTTCGAATACGAGTATTCACTCAGCTGACCACCGTTTTCGCACAATGGGAGTTAAAGTTGGCCAGTCCGTCTGCAAAGCTGGGAATTTCATCCTCTGAATGTCGGCAGGACAGTCGGGAGTTTGCTTGCTCTTGAATTTAACCTACGGTCAGCGATCGATCCCATGAAATGTTAGCTGAAATTCTGAAATCCGTATCGACTAGAAGGTATAACGTAGGTGGGGTTGTAATATTAATTATCTCACGGCGTAATCCCATGATATTTCGAACTCGTCAGAATGTTGGCCTTTGAATGCACTTCTTTGCGACCCGTAAAAACCAAACTCACTGGAAAATGAATCCTTGAGTAGTATGCCATTTTCACGCTGATTTTCGATGATCTTATACATCTAAATACTGCTAATAGAAGCGAAGATTCGAGTTCCCGGACATAAATGAGAAGAAGAGGCGATCTCGGGAACCATGATTGTATTGTCCTGACGTTTCAGGGCAATACAATCATGGTTCCCGAGATCGCCTCTTCTTCTCAAATCTAAATATGTACATTTCGTAGAAAACATGCATCAAAATATGTTTTCCTTCACTCGTTTGGTAGCAAACCACGTCCTCTTCAGACTTTATACTCGAGGAAAGGATATATTCAAGTTGAGAAAAGTTTTCTAACTCCCGAGTAATTTTGAGCCAGATCAGCCGTTACATTAGCGTTTGGCGATTTAAGTCTACAGAGCGTATACTTCCCGCATAGGGAGAATCATATATTCCTCTCTCTTTAGGAAGATGTCATGTAGAGTTTACAAAATTTCGCAATGACCGCGGACTGTGTCGTATACCTATTGAGGATCATTGAGAAACAGATAAGTGCGTTGCTGCATGTGTAGACATTGCACTGTCTCACAAAATCACATAATTGTAAACTATGCTAAGACCGAAAGGTACTCTTTTTCGAGCATAAAATGTGAAGAGTACGTGACTTGCTGCCAAATAAGTAAAATAAGGCATATTTTGAGCATGCTTTCTATGAAAGATAATTTATAAAGCCCTCGAAAATCAATTTCAAAAATGCGTACTTCCTAAATGATCCCTTGGAGAATGTGATTTTACGGCAGGTTGCAAATAAGGGCAACAAGAAGGCAAACATTCTGACGAGTGCCAAATATAATGGGATTATGCCGCATGATAATTAGTATTACAACCCCACCTAAGTAGCCCTTCCTAGTCGAAAACGCACTTCAGAATTTCGGCCAACATACCATGAGATCGGTCACTCACTGTACATGCGAAGTCTGACGAGGTTGGGTGGGTCCTAACTAGCAGCGAATAGTGGGCTTACCGTTCGCGGGCGAATTTAGCTTCAGTTCGCAATGACCGCCGAATAAGCAGGTAAAAAGTAACTGAAAGCCAAAGTGCGCGTTCCTAAAAACCACAAAAACAGGCAACAATCCTGGAGTTTTTTTTGTCTCAATTGTAAACAGGTGGGCGCAGAAATCAGTGTCGTAAACAATAATCCACGTAGTGGGCATTAGCTGCTCATTTTAAATCTCCAGTGCAGTAGTTTGCCAACGGTGAGACCTTCGGAACGGAAAGAGAGAAGCCCGGCTGCTCACTAAAAATCGGGAGAGGCTGTAATGAAGATGTCCTGAGGTAGTTTTGCTAGTGCATATCGCCAGGTATTCGCCCGAACCGCTCTATCTCATACCCTGAATTGGAAGCATTTTAGCTGAAAGGGAGAGCAGGCAGCGACATGGAATATCAGCGGACGTATTGTAGCACCTTCGGCTTCTGTCGGGAAATTGATTCCTTTCCATGCAGAGCCTGAGCTCGAGAAAGAAAGGATGCAACCATGGTGTTCACCACCTGGTCGAAAAACAGCCCAGAGACTTGGGCGTGAAGCTTCGATCGGAAGTTAAAATCCACCTACAAGGGGATAAAGTAGAGGAAGGCGTAACGCGCATCATAAATGAGATTACGAAGCATATACTTGGAATTAGAATTGTGGAAACTCAAACGACAGGATTACGTTTTGTGGGTGCGTGACCAGGGTGGCGTAGTAGTGTCCAGTTAATGGTCGCAGTAGGTCGATCACTTGCTTGCAGGTGTAGACTACGCCTAATAGCCATCTACACTCGACTTTCACATGTGGCTCCCCGAAGCTAGGCTTGTCGCCACACACCATTAACCGCCTCGACCGGAGGACTAAAGCCCGTGTGGGTATCCGTGTGTGCATCTCCACACACGGTAAGTCGGCTCCCCTCCCAACACCGCAGGCCGGATGGATCACCGCTTCGGCACCTCTGAGATGAGGCTCCGTCTGCGACACCGTAGGAAACCACAACCATAATAAATCTGACGCGCCTGAGTATCACAACGAACTAAAAGTCATGGCTTGCAAGCCCGCTTGTTAAAGAGATATCTGGGTTCCCTTATGGTTCTTTCATATGGTCTTCGTGGTACTTTTTCCTTCTGCGATCCGAGTCCGTGTATGACAGTTTACGCTGCGTCGGCCACAGCGTCCATTCCCGACAGTTCGACCATCGTGAAGGATGATGACGACCATGTGCCCCGCAGCATGACAGGCACAGAGAGACGGTGGCCTGCACATGAGTTCATTTATGCTGATACGAAACTTTCGCAGCATTTGCCGTACCTTACCCACCTGGACCCGGCGTCGACACAGAGTCAGAAAGACTGGAGGCTTTATAGGGCGTAGTGACTGACAGGGCTGGCGCGTGTCGCACACGCCTGGTCCGCGCACGAAGAACAAGAGTTTCACCAAATCAACTCGGTAGCGGCTCGGATCCAAACTGCGCTGGAGTGCCAGAGAGACCAAATTATGAAAGAGCTATTGCAGCCTGACTCCATGCTGAGAGGACTGACTTGTCCCATCAGTTGGCAGCCTTCATGCCACGGCTTTTAGCCCAACGTGGTGGTCTGGTGGCGCGCAGGTTGTCTACAGTGGGGAATATGCGCCGAGTTCTGTGGGGACGGAGTCCTCAGAGCCGACCTCACTCTTCCCTCACCCCGGCACCAGTCCACCGTCCGACCTGCTCACAACATCTGATGCGCGAATTGGATGCAAGTGGTTGGCGCATAACGAGACTGCGCCTAGGTATGCCGTCCCCCCCCCGCCCCTCATGTGCGGCATTTGTTGAGTGCACATCCCAGATAAGACGTGCCGTCTCCTCGTCTAGTTCTCGTGTTGGTCCTGCGCATCTTCGGGGTGGCTCGCTGTGAAGGCACGCGTCCATTCCCATTCGGGCCGACATAGACGTGTCACAAACACGCGGGAGAACGAGGCGAGAATGAAGTCGATAAAGCTCGGATTCGCCACTTGGTTTCCTTACTTGCAAAGTTGAAGCTTGTGAGGCGGCCAGCTGGTGGTTGAATTCAAAACTAAGGGGCGAGACTGCAACGGTTCAATAATGTGGTCCCTATACCATTTCCCATTACGTAAAATGTGAAGTCGGGTTCACGCCGTGTGTGTGGTACGCGTTGGCACGCCTTTAGGCTAGCTATCTACCGTGTCCGCCCCAATCTTTTTAAACCTGCTTAACAACTTCGGTATGGTGGAGGAGAAAAATTACTTTGTTAGATGTTAGCGCATGTCTGTTTCACTATAAAAAGATTCACGCGTAGGTTTCCAATACGTCCCCCTTCGTGACAGTGGTGATCATCATTTCGCACGAGTGCTTGACCGTTTTGTAATTTCCGCCAAAAATGTCTTCATACGCATGTGGAAACTTATGCATGTCATCCCGAAGCACGAACGATGGTAGATGGTCATCATAAGAACGTGGAGGGACAGACAGATGATGTGCTTTCTCGTGAGTGTTAATATAATTCTAAAACGTTTTCGATTAGAAAAGATTACTTAACTGTAATATTTACCATTTTGCAGCATAATCCCAGGAAATTTCAATCACGTCAGGGTGCCGGCTTCTGAATGAGGTTCTTTCCGACTGCCGTCAAAAGCCGCACTCTGCAAAAGTGACTACTTAAGTAGTACGAATTTTTTACACTACTTTTTAACGTCCTCACAAATTTGAGTACATTTTGTGGAAAACATGTAAAAAAATATTTTCGTGCTGATTTGGTAGCAAATTACTTGTTTAAGTTTTATGCTTGAGGAAGGGGCCTTTTTCAAATTTAAAAGTTTCCAATTATGAGATTTTTCAAGATCGTAGAGGAATTGCACATGACACGACAGTTCGTCCGTCGATTTCGACGATGACCACCGTGTGCCCCACAGACTGCATTGTGGGAGCAGGGACGGTGACTTACGC
>CACRXP010000163.1:1037835-1050366 GCA_902702965.1 Spirometra erinaceieuropaei
AAACCCAATTTTATATCAGTGTAATAGACTTGGCGACAATTAATCGAGATCTTACGTGCGCTTCAAACTGACTTACGAGCTGAGGGGCATCTATCGCGGACAGTGTTCCGAAACACAGGTTATAGAACACTAAAGGCCTTTGGTCCTTCTAAATATTAATTTCCAGGGTGCAGTCTCCTGCAACTGCCCCACTCTCCCAAAGAAATTGCTACAGGAATTTTCAATCAAAGGCCAGCACGCCTTCTTCTATGGGTTAATGGAATCATGGTTCATGCCTGCGCCGAAATAGCCGAACTTGCGCGCCAACTCACAATTCGCTGCAGTCACACCATCCGACTGTGGGATAGTTTCGTCCTGATAGGCGGAGCCAAAATCTAGTCGGTGTGGCGTTTCCGTCAGAATTTTGAGAATGGGATCTTTCTAAAACAATCGACAGGGTCAACATTTTTAGATTTGATAACACCTATGATAGAACAGTCGGGGTTATTTAAATAGTCTACTGAATTCTTTTAGGTCGCTCAAAATAATGAGAACGAACCATCGACGACAACGGAGGAATCGCGCCAACTTGACCAGAAGATTGAAGAACTCAAGATGAGGATTTGTGAACTTCGTGGTATAAAGGATGTGAACGAATTAGACGTTGAGGCGGAGTTGAAATGTTGGCGTGAACTCCTCCATGAGTACAACGAAGTCAAAGACGCCTGTCTCTTTCTCCTCGGAAAACTTGCTCACGCCAAAATGACCACAGTAAAAGACCTCTACCGGCACTTCGGGCTGGACGTCAATGACTGATAGAAACCAAGACACTTTACTGCATTTATGCTCACCAATTATCTCATGTCCTCAGTACCTACATCCTTGTCTTGACATGTTCACATTGGGACTCCTCATCATGTTGCCTTTGGTCAAACTTCGGTAGCACCATCAGTCCTTATTTAGGTGCGCCCGCGTCTTCACTGATAACGTAGTTATTGTCAAGTCATGCACGTCACTATTTCGCCTGGTGACGGCGAGTAAAACAACACAGCCCGTTGGTAGTTTAGTTTTGGCGAATCTTGTAAAAGGCGCCTGTTCTGTACTGTGCGCGTTATGCGATGCCAAGGTTTAACCGACTGCTGATCGTGGTGACGACGTCAAATGTTCTGATGAACTTTGTTTCCGCTGTCCACCCTTTCCCGATCGTTATGCTTGAAGGCCTCCGGGAGTAACAGGAGTGATGGGGTTATTTGTCCCAGGAGGATAACTTGGTGTTATAGGAATTCGCCTAAGGGTTGTTTTTTGCCTGATACCGTCTCGTGCAAAGTCAACAGCAGCAGTGTTTTGGTGTATATTCGTTGCGGAAAAACTCCACTTTCTAGCCACAAAAAATGACTGTTTACGAATATTGAGTAGCTTTGTGTTATTGCGCCTAGGCGGAATAGTCACAGGCAGTTAGAACGAAAGGAAGTTGTACCAGAGTAGCACCGGCTACCAAATTTTGCACATTAATGCAGACTACTTCGAATAGTGTTGCCTCTTCTGCACAAGGTGAACACACTAAAGTGTGGAGTGGCCTCCAGTAACAACACCCTCCGGCCAAATGCAAGGCCTGGAGGGAGAGTGCGGGCAGTGAGGAGCAAACTAAAATGGTCGTTACGGACTTGCATACCCTCATAAATCCGCCATAGCCAACCCGAAGTGAGTCTCTCTGAAGTAAGCCATGGTTCAACCTACATCACCGGGCCAGAGGTCCACGTTCTGACGGCCTTGATCGGAAATGCCGGCTGATCCGGCCCGATTACAAGATGGGCGATACAATCTGACTAGGCCGGTGCTGTGGCTCCACGGATTGCAGCCCAGGGGCGGGGCCCCAACCCAACAGACCACCGCCTACCCCTCCTTTCATAAGATAACCGTGATCCGTGCCCTTATTGGCAGACTGAAATGACGCTTATAACACCAGCCGCACGAGCTCTGATTAGACTCAGTCCGCTAGGTGAAAGACAGCAGCTCTGGTCAAAAACAAGTATTCACTCAGCTGACCACCGTTTTCCCACAATGGGAGTCGAAGTTGGCCAGTCCGTCTGCAAAGCTGGGAGTTTCATCTTCTGAATGTCGGCAGAACAGTCGGGAGTTTGCTTGCTCTTGAATTTAACCTACGGTCAGCGACCGATCCCATGAAATGTTAGCCGAAATTCTGAAATCCGTCTTCGACTAGGAGGTATAACTTAGGTGGGGTTGTAATACTGATTATCACACGGCGTAATCCCATGATATTTCGAACTCATCAGAATGTTGGCCTTTGAATGCACTTCTTTGCGACCCGTAAAAACCAAACTCACTGAAAGATGAATCCTTGAGTAGTATGCCTTTTTCACGCTGATTTTCGATGATCTTATAGATCTAAATTTGTATATTTCATAGAAAATATTCACCAAAATATGCTTCCCTCCGCTCGTTTGGTAGCAAGCCACGTCCTTTTCAGACTTTATACTCGAGGAAAGGATATATTCAAGTTGAGAAGAGTTTTCTAACTCCCGAGTAATTTTGAGTCAGATCAGCCGTTGCATTAGCGTTTGGCGATTTAAGTCTACAGGGCGTATACTTCCCGCACAGGGAGAATCATATATTCCTCCGTCTTTAGGAAGATGTCATGTAGAGTTCACAAAATTTCGCAATGGATGTGGACTGTGTCGTATACTTATTGAGGATCATTGAAAAACAGATGGGTGCGTTGCTGCATGTGTAGACATTGCACTGTCTCACAAAATCCCATAATTTTAAACTATGTTAAGACCGAAAGGTACTCTTTTTCGAGCATGAAATGTGAAGAGGACGTGACTTGCTGCCAAATAAGTAAAATAAGGCATATTTTGAGCATGCTTTCTATGAAATATAATTTATAATGCCCTCGAAAATCAATTTGAAAAATGCGTACTACCTAAATGATCCCTTGGAGAATGTGATTTTACGGGAGGTTGCAAATAAGGACCACAAGAAGGCCAACATTCTGACGAGTGCCAAATATCATGGGATTATGCCGCATGATAATTAGTATTACAACCCCACCTAAGTAGCCCTTCCTAGTCGAAAACGCACTTCAGAATTTCGGCCAACATACCATGAGATCGGTCACTCACTGTACATGCGAAGTCTGACGAGGTTGGGTGAGCCCTAACTAGCAGCGAATAGTGGGCTTACCGTTCGCGGGCGAATTTAGCTTAAGTTCGCAATGACCACCGAATAAGCAGGTAAAAAGTAACTTTGAAAGCCAAAGTGCGCGTTCCTAAGAACCACGAAAACAGACAACAACCCTGGAGTTTTTTGTCTCAATTGTAAACAGAAGGGCGCAGAAATCAGTGTCGTAAACAATAATTCACGTAGTGGGTATTAGCTGCTCATTTTAAATCTCCAGTGCAGTAGTTTGCCAACGGCGAGGCCTTCGGAATGGAAAGAGAGAAGCCCGACTGCTCACTAAAAATCGGGAGAGGCTGTAATGAAGATGTCCTGAGGTAGTTTTGCTAAAGCATATCGCCGGGTATTCGCCCAAACCGCTCTACCTCATGCCCTGAATTGGAAGCATTTTAGCTGAAAGGGAGAGTAGGCAGCGACACGGAATATCAGCGAACATATTGCAGCACCTTCGGCTTCTGTCGGGAAATTGATTCCTTTCCATGCAGAGCCTGAGCTCGAGAAAGAAAGGATGCAACCATGGTGTTCACCACCTGGTCGAAAAACAGCCCAGAGACTTGGGCGTGAAGCTTCGATCGGAAGTTGAAATCCACCTACAAGGGGGTAAAGTAGAGGAAGGCGTAACGCGCATCAGAAATGAGACTACGAAGCATATACTTGGAATTAGATTTGTGGAAACTCAAACGGCAGGATTACGTTTTGTGGGTGCGTGACCAGGGTGGTGTAGTAGTGTCCAGTTAATGGTCGCAGTACGTCGATCACTTGCTTGTATGTGTAGACTACGCTTAATAGCCATCTACACTCGAATTTCACATGTGGCTCCCCGAAGCTAGGCTCTGCCTTGCCGCCACACCATTAACCGCCACGACCGGAGGGTATCCGTGTGTGCACCGCCGCACACGGTAACTCGGCCCCCCTCCCAACACCGCTGGCCGGATGGATCACCGCTTCGGCACCTCCGAGATGAGGCTCAGTCTGCGACACCATAGGAAACCACAACCATAATACATCTGACGCGCCTGAGTCTATCACAACGAACTAAAAGTCATGGCTTGCAAGCCCGCCAGTTAGAGAGATATCCGGGTTCCGTTATGGTTCTTTCATATGGTCTTCGTGGTACTTTTTGCTTCTGCAATCCGAGTCCGTGTATGACAGTTTACGCTGCGTCGGCCACAGCGTCCATTCCCGACAGTTCGACCATCGTGAGGGATGATGACGACCATGTGCCCCGCAGCATGACAGGCGCAGAGAGACGGTGGCCTGCACATGAGTTCATTTATGTTGATACTAAACTTTCGCAGCATTTGCCGCACCTTACCCACCTGGACCCGGTGTCGACACAGAGTCAGAAAGACTGGAGGCTTTATAGGGCGTAGTGACTGACAGGGCTGGCGCGTGTCGCACACGCCTGGTCCGCGCACGAAGAACAAGAGTTTCACCAAATCAACTCGGTAGCGGCTCGGATCCAAACTGCGCTGGAGTGCCAGAGAGACCAAATTATCAAAGAGCTATTGCAGCCTGACTCCATCCTGAGAGGACTGAGTTGTCCCATCAGTTGGTAGCCTTAAAGCCACGGCTTTTAGCCCAATGTGGTGGTCTGAGGGCGCGCAGGTTGTCTACAGTGAGGAATATGCGCCGAGTTCTGTGGGGACAGAGTCCTCAGAGCCGACCTCACTCTTCCTTCACCCGGGCACCAGTCCACCGTCCGACCTGCTCACAACATCTGGTGCGCGAATTGGATGCAAGTGGTTGGCGCATAACGAGGTTGCGCCTAGGTATGCCGCCCCCCCCCCCCATATGCGGCATTTGTTGAGTGCGCATTCCAGGTAAGACGTGCCGTCTCCTCGTCTAGTTCTCGTGTTGGTCGGGCGCATCTTCCGCGTGGCCCGTTGTAAAGGCACGCGTCCATTCCCATTCGGGCCGACATAGACGTGTCACAAACACGCGGGAGAAGGAGGCGAGAATGAAGTCGATAAAGCTCGGATTGGCCACTTGGTTTCCTTACTTGCAAAGTTGAAGCTTGTGAGGTGGCCAGCTGGTGGTTGAATTCAAAACTAAGGGGCGAGAAAAACAACGGTTCAATAATGTGGTCCCTATACCATTTCCCATTACGTAAAATGTGAAGTCGGGTTCACGCCGAGTGTGTGTGGTACGCGTTGGCACGTCTTTAGGCTAGCTATCTACCGTGCCCGTGTCCGCCCCAATCTTTTTAAACCTGCTTAACAACTTCGGTATGGTGGAGGAGAAAAATTACTTTGTTAGATGTTAGCGCATGTCTGTTTCACTATAAGAAGATTTACGTGTAGGTCTCCAATACGTCCCCTTCGTGACAGTGGTGATCATCATTTCGCACGGGTGCTTGACCGTTTTGTAATTTCCGCCAAAAATGTCTTCATACGCATGCGGAAACTTATGCATGTCATCCCGAAGCACGAACGATGGTAGATGGTCATCATAAGAACGCGGAGGGACATACAGATGATGTGCTTTCTCGTGAGTGTTAATATGATTGTAAAAAGTTTTCGGTTAGAAAAGATTACTTAAATGTAATATGTGCCATTTTGCAGCATAATCCCAGG
The DNA here is from genome assembly GCA_902702965.1 of Spirometra erinaceieuropaei. Lineage (NCBI taxonomy): Eukaryota > Metazoa > Platyhelminthes > Cestoda > Diphyllobothriidea > Diphyllobothriidae > Spirometra > Spirometra erinaceieuropaei. The sequence continues at coordinate 1,043,589 of CACRXP010000163.1, forward strand.
AAATTTCAATCACGTCAGGGTGCCGGCTTCTGAATGAGGTTCTTTCCGACTGCCGTCAAAAGCCGCACTCTGCAAAAGTGACTACTTAAGTAGTACGAATTTTTTACACTAAGTTTTAACGTCCTCGCTGATTTGAGTACATTTTGTGGAAAACATGCACAAAAATATTTTTGGGCTGATTTGGTAGCAAATTACTTGTTTAAGTTTTATGCTCGAGGAAGGGGCCTTTTTCGAATTTAAAGTTTCCAATTATGAGATTTTTCAAGATCGTAGGGGAATTGCACACAAGCTCATACGGAAAAATATGATTTTCCTTGCACGGAGAATATGCAGTTTTTATTTTAGCAACCCTAAATGCAGGTGTAACAGCAAGTCGGGTTCGAAATTATTCGGTATTTGGAACGATTTGTTAAAACCGAAAGATAACCTCTAACTATGAGATTTAAAGATGGTCCAGTTCGCCACTAGATGAATACAAGAAACAATACTCGTGTGCATGTTTTTTGTAAAAATATATTTGAATTTACGAGGACATCGAAGGCCGATGGGAAAAAGTCATGATAATTAAGCAGTCATTTTGCAGAGTGCAGTTTCTGCAGGCGGCCGGAAAGAAACTCGTTCAAAGGCCGGCATCCTGGCGTGGTTTAAATATCTTAGGATCATGCTGCACGAAAATTAACGTTAAAACCCTACTCAAGTAGTCTTTCAGAATCAGAAAACCATTTCAGACTCTCGGGTAACATTTTATTAGGTAGCACATCTACTGCAAGTAGCTCGTGGCGGAATGATCACATTGGGGTTCAAAGGTGCTTTCCTTGAACGGCGCTTATTCGTCTTAGCAGTCCCTTCGGTTCCGTGCTGGCCTTCCATGGGATAAAACACATGTTGAAATTACTCCGACAAGGTCCTATAATCCTCACCCGCCCAGACGAGTACCTGAGTTCCAGACAGCAATTTCTACGGAGATTATATTGCTGGGTCAGTTTTTACTATTAGGAAATTCTGTGTTCTGCCTACGACCTATCGGTGGGCAGAAAACAGACGTACGACGACACTGGTGAGTCTATGACGGCCAGTTACGGTGGCAAGATTGTCACCTTCGAAATTAGCAATTACAGGGCCTGTGGTAAGAATGTCATCGTTGGGCGTGTTAGCTAAAAGACCATCTATGAATTGTTACAATTCACTTAAATTTGGAAATCCAGAGCGCTGAATTTAATCATCCTGTCAAGGTGACTGATCGGCCGTCGGTTTAAACCTTGCAGAAAATATCAGTCAGGAGGTTAGTTACGGAGTGTCGCCTAGGTGCTATTCCGAAATTGGCCTGGAAAGAACAGTGGCACGGATATGTGAAACTCGTTTCGAGGTTACAACCAACAGGGTTCCGAACTATCACGTCAAACTTGTCCAGAGGCGCGTTCTTCAAAAGGTTGCATGTTTGGGCGAGCAGAAGCTGCATGTGACACCGGGAAAGCGGCACATGAAGGCTTACCAGCAATCGAACGGTGCAGGTTTTCGGATTATCCGGGAGACCCTCGCTGAAAGACCATTCGTTGATCAAGTGATTAAACAGGTTCCCTGTGATAGAAACCGACTAAAAAAGGCACGAAAATCGGATTACAGTAAAATAACTAAAAAGTCGTTTATAGACAGCTCATGAAATCACATACTACTAGAGTCAAAGGGAGGAAAAGAAGTGAAGGACGCAGGGGCAAATTGTCCTGGCAACCAGTTCGACGGCCGCTACTAAACCCATCCGCTGCCAAATGTTAGTCTTGGGCGCTATGACATGCTTCCCTCAACTTCCTGGTTTCAAGTGGCGTTGATGTAGGTTTACCAGTGGCTTTTGAGTCTTCATCGATAGACCAGGACTCCACCCGTCAATGAGATAAGAAGCACATTTTGCCAGCACAAAAGAGATATCTGAGACGCCGGATACACATCTGCTGGTGTTAAAGGTGAATTAAAACCAATGCACCACGCACTGAGGAGTGGTTTTTACTCTACGATACGGAATGAGAATACTTGAAATTAAACTTTGGAAAATAGACTGACTCAAAAATGCCTTGTAGGTTTGTTGGCAACCTTGCACAACTACTTTAAGTTTTTCCCAATTAATTTTAATTGCGTTTGGAGGGGAAATAAAGTAGTACCTCTCCTGATAATAGGGAGTTTGAAGGCAACATTTTGAATTGTGTAATAAGCAAAAAACCAGTTGTTTCACTTCGGTTAGGCAGTTATATAGTTGCGAGTAAGATGATGAAAGTTCAGTGCTTTTCAGTTTTGTGGGGACGTGGAAACACATGATTTAGGTAGCGTCAGTCAGCAGAATAACCAACTATGATGTCGACCCACACAGCAGTTGAGTTGTGCTGCCACAGAAAACAAAGTATTCGTCCACTACTTGTTTGGATTATATTGAAGTAACCTGCAGCTCACGACTGAGATTACTGGCCGTGATGTTTTCAAACGCGAACCTTGCACGATTTTGAGACTGAATTTGGTAGTGTCAAACTCAAATACTTACATACAAATCCGTGTTCCGAACATTTTGCTCGAAATATGTTTGATGATCCTCGTGAACCAGAAGGGGCACTAATTGGCGTAGCACTAGGTGGCTATTGTGAGTAAGGGGCTAAAAGTCCCTTAATGTTTTCTGGTTCTATCTGTCAGGTTGCCAGCCGGCAAAAACTGCAAGCCTCGATCTTCACCGTCAGTTACAGAAGTCGCATACTTTTCCCACAACACCTTTGGATGCTGTCAGAAGCGGAACTCATTCAGCCAAATATTCGAACGACCTAACTAATTTCAATCGCTGGAGACCGTTGTACAGACGTCTAAGACAAACTACTGACTTTGAGGCATTTTGGATGGATGGAGACCTTTAAGTTCGGCTAGCTGCGAACTCCTCATAAGTTATCTGTTTTCATGTTCATGTCATTAGCGTGAGGTTATATCCATGGATAACGGGAATCCTAACTTGTTGTGGGTTTCAAAGCCTATAGAGATGAATGCGCCTCAAACTTTAAAACTTTCTGTTAGTAGATTCATTGTGTTTGCAACTTGTACAGTACTATAAGCCATAAATAGGAGGCACATACCTTTACGTGATCTGGCCGTTTCGTTGTGACCCAGCAATCGTAGCTCTCCTGAAATGGGTAGAAACCGACAGTGACTCTATAGAGTTTCCCCTTAGTAGTGCTTTCTTGCAGCAGTGTCGAGTCCACGCACCAGGGAAGGAAGCTGGAATAGTGCTCAACCTGGGAGACAATATCAAACATTTGTTCCTGTGTATATCTGAAAATTAACATACAAGGCACAATATAAACCGCATTGTAATTCGATAAGGTTACTGACAAGGAAGGGCATTATTACTCTGGTATGAAGGTCTTCTAGCTCAGGCAGCCACCAGACCGACCCCACAACGACAAAATAACTCAAGCGTATCGGGACTTATGAGGAATAAAAGTAGTGAAAGAGCCAGGAAATTATATTTACGAAGGCAATTAATAACATAGACTAGGCAAGAGAGCTACAGGAGGCGGTTTGATGCGATTCCACAAGACGTTTCAGCCCAGTCCACTGGACTACTCTTATATCCTAGGCCGGACTGAAGACTTGTTTTATTCTGGTCAAAGACAAATGGCGCTTTGTAACGTCTCATACGATTGCTCGACCACTACAACTCGGACGAATTAAGAAAACATGGCCAGCCATGGTATGGGACAGTGACCCTGAAAAGGGCGCATAAGTATCCTTCTGGCTTTATTATTACTATCTTAGTGGTCAGTCGCTGCGTACCAGATGCCAGAATAATACACTTCTAACAAAAGTACAAGCCCACTGTACGGGCAGACTACAATGTTTTGCTGCTGGTTGGTAGAACACAAGTGCGGGTGGTCTTAATCTAGATTGGCATCGAGCGGCTGGGAGAGGTCTGGTCAAGAAGTTCTGGTAGACGTCGAAGTGAGAAGAGGACATCGTGCGTGAGCTCAGGTTTTGCAACTGGTACATTGAACGTCTCACCAGCTGTTCCCCGAGTAAAAGTCGCAGATGGACGCGGAGGACACGAATGAGTCGCAAAAGGATGACGCAGGACATGGAAGTTGGAAGGGGACGGGCCTTGGCAGCGTTCTGACGCACTTGCATTCGTAATTGCACTCATTACAACTGCTTTAGCCAGATTCATACTGCGGCTTTACCGGGTTGCAAATGAGCAGCCCCTACTATTTTCGGCCCACCGTAGATTCCTGCGAGAAGTTGAGCTAGTTTGAACGCCAGTGAGAAAAAGACTGCAGAGTCGGCGACGCGCTTATGGTTAGCTCTCACCACGTTCGCCCATGTGTTTAACTGGTTTCCTCGAGGCCATCTCCAGGCAGGAGTGAGAAAGGACAAGATGATACCATGACTGCAGTATTCGGTCGAATAATCTTAATCGGCAAGTAAGGAGGGTGCTGCTGAAAGTTGCGTTCCTGGCCGGCGACGGTTTTGAGTGTATCTGTGTCATATTCATAGGAGTAGGGGGGTGGAAAGCGTTTGTTTGTAGCAGATTGTACCCAGCGCGGGTCTTTAACAGAAAATATTCATCGCTGCTTTAGCTGTCCACTCTGACAGCTGATAACTCATGCTGAATGATGTGATTTTTGCAAACTTGTTCCTATAAATCTCCGAGGACAGGTAGTTTGCCCGTTTTCGATCAATACGCATGGAGGAAGTCCAGATCTTCGCGTGACTTTTTCTATGCAACGTCCCGGCATGTCATTGTCGGAGTGGTGTTAACGAGGGGGGTAAACCGTTTAGCGAGATTGACACTCTTATTGTCATGGGCAGGTCGTTTAGTCCGTACGAGGAATGGAGCAACTTCCTGACGATGTGGATTATGGCGGCCAATGTAGCCCTGGAGCCGCACTGTTACCGGTGGCGATGGCAGCTCCAGAAGGAAGTATATTCTGCCCTTATTTCATGAGGCAGGTTTCCCTGAGAACAGCTGTCTGCCTTGTTGGTCGACTGCCCGTTTTGTTATACAAAGGTGAGCGGAGATTCCAGGCTCCCAGACTGCGCAAGTCCAGCCGTGTAGTGGCTGAGGCGAATCCTGGTTGTGTCTGGGGTTAAGTGAGGCGTAGCAGCCGGCTTGGCATAGATCCACGTTTGCGCGTGTCAAGGTACAATTGGTTTCTCCCTGCTGACCGAACCAGAATACACATAGAACTTCACCGGGTGGGGTGACACGCCGACTGCGTTCCCATGGTTTAGTCCGCCAATGAAAACAAAGACTTCTGTCTGGCAGAGAAGGTAAATTCTCTCCGAAACCCTAAGGCGATTTTTTCGGAGATGACACTTTTAATAATGTTAATTGGGTTGTACTTGATACACTGGGATTACGCCTGATCCACGCGACCTCGATGATGTCGCTGATTGTGCTTTACTACACGTGACCACCGACAGTAGTGAACCTAGAGAGTTTTCAACAGTCTTTTCCCCAGTAACGAAGAACGAAAACAGGAGGTCCAAAAACGAGCTATATGTCCTGATGGGCTGTTTGTTAAGTTTTGAACCGACCTATTCGACGCCTACGCGAGTGCTACAGAGGCGGGACAAGGGTAGAAAGCCTGAACTCATAGCACAGATGAAGAATGCACCCAAACTACATCAGTCGCCCTTCTTGAGTGTTCTGAGATATCCCAGTGATGTTGTGGCGCGCGCTAACAATCTCATTCAAGGAGTCAACGTACATCAGCGACGATGGTCAAACACCTCCACTTTCCGCTTATTCTCCACGGGCAAAACTCAGCATTGAAAATTGTGCAGAAGGGCTACCTGGACGGATACTCTGTATACGCGGATTTTATAACCACGATGACACCTCCTCGCGTCCATAGGTAGTTCCTAACAATAACCCTGCTTGCAGCACCGATTTCGGAGACCAAGTTCCTCATCCGTTTGCTTTCTACTCTAGTCAGGTTGACTTTCCGCAGACAAGTCTTGGTTTAGGTTAAGAACACGTGTAGGACGTGACAGGATCAACTTAGGCCATCAAGGTTAACTATTTGAGTAATAAGCAGTGCAGCCGGTTTCGCAGCACGCCTCGAATAAATTAACGATAACGGACGTTGTGGTCTTAATTCACTGGTATTATGTTTCTTCATACAGTAGGTGACCTAATCCATGACATTCTAAAATATGGTCACAGCTATAAAATATTACTTAAAAGGGGTTGTTATATCGACTAGCGTGAAGCATGGTCACAAGTTATTTCATACACGCCGGAATGCTAGCCTTTAAATAGGCGTCTTTCCGGCCAATTTCGAAAAGTACGCTAGCTAAAATGGCTACTTAGGCGCTATGGCGTTTCCCACTTACTTTGGATGCCTTCCAGAAAGACCAGTTACCCGTTAGTCGAGTTTTTAGCTACTCAATGGCGGAAAGTGGGACGGGCTACAGAGAAGGTTAGCTGGCGAATAAGTGGTCGCGGACTTGCAGCGAGAATGCCACGAGGGCGCAGAAGACTGAGGTCTGGCAGACCGACTGTTCAGTTAAATTCCACAAATCACGATTGCGGCACTGTGACATGGCGACGGTGAACCGCCATTAAATATGCCTGCTTGTCACCCCTGCCTTGTGATTACTTTCTTGAGTCAAAGAACTAGAGGTGAGAAGCTCGAACAAACAATCCGAGCGGTTGTCGGGGATCTGAATATTAAAAATTCCCAGGAACCCTAATGAAATGGCCGAAACAAGTACTAAGATAAATGTAACGGCGTCCGCGGAAACCGACGCG
>CACRXP010000163.1:1053285-1077509 GCA_902702965.1 Spirometra erinaceieuropaei
GATCAATACAACATGCATGTCTGTTACCTCTCTGAAGGCCGAATCTCCGACCTAAGCGCTCGAGAAATAAATACCCCTAGAGTTAACTCCAACTTTACCCTGTACTACAGCAGCTAACGCGATTCTTCTGGCTCGACAGTTCAACTGTCGTGACCGACGATGTCCACCGTGTGCTCCACAGCAGGGTGAGAGCAGGCACGGTGAATTGCGCGTGAGTTAGTTTATAATGATAGTAAACTGTCGCTGCATCTACCACACTCTCCTGCGCCGCCTGGGCCCGGTGCCAATACATAGTCAAGACAGCCGGAGGTGAGAGAAAACTAGGTGCCTGGCACAGCCAGATACGGACCTAGGCATACCACCACACCCCCTGGTCCACAAAAAACACTTGACCAGGATTTCAACCAACAACAGCAATGAGAGGCGGCAGGGATCCCAATTGGCGCGACATGACCTGGCGACTGGGCCTACAACCCCACCCCAAATATTCGCATTTTTATGGGTGTGCATTCCCGATAATGCCTACCAGAAATCATTGTGGCCTCCGTGTTGGTCTAACGCATTTACCGCGTAGCCTGTTTTGGGGTCACAACTACTAGCATGGCAACTAGCAATGACCGGGTAGCTTAGGTTTGACTGAAAGGTCACTTTACGAACATTTATATCGTCTCTGTGTACACACCAACATCAGCTGTCGACTAGCGCGATAAAGAAACTCTGCTCTCAGTTGCAAGAGTTAGTTGAACGTGATTTGCTAGTTGTTACCGAGGACGAGAATGACCGGACTGGACCCGAAGGCTCGTGGAGCAATCACCTTATAGGTCGCTTCGAGTTTGGCCCTCGATGCGACAACGGTGGGGAAATGCTGAGCTCTGCTGATCAGGAGGGACTATTTGCCACCAACACGTGCTTTCAGCATCGCTACAAGTATCTGAAGATTTTGTACTCAGGCGAGGGTCGTATGGCCAAAGAAAGTGAACACATTTTGGCCGGTACAAGGCTCCGCTGCTGGGTTCGTGGAAGCAGACTGATGCGTGGTGCTGAAACTGGTAACGACTATGCTCTCGTTCGCACATGTCCGAAAGTCCACCTACTATTCCCACGCATACTGTCACGTGCATGACGCTATGGCACCGCAAACTACGACAACCCAGCGCACCTGAGACCTACAGCACAGAAGTCCGGTCTCTTTTTACGACCCGATTTGAGGGAGAAGGAAGTGGCCAATGATCATAATTGAAGTTCTCAGTCTATGGAGCAGCTGACAAAACTCTTGGCTTCATCGAGCGGCGCCGCATTGACTGGATCTTGCAATTGTCTGTCCAGCTCCGGAATATGGCGGCAAGGTTGGTCAGGGACCATCGCAAGTCTGTCCGACCGAAATATCAACCTCCATTGGGCAGGGTTCAGACGTTGACGACATTCGCAAACTCTACCAAATTATTTGCTAAATTAATGGTAGACCCTCTGCACTGAGTACCTCTGCGATACGAATGGTGGCCTTATTTCTGACAACTTGGTCTGGATATAATAGTAGTCTCACTAAAATTTACAGGTGTTGTGTCGACACTCTGCCAGCATGGCTCCGTGAGATAATTAAGCATGTGGAAATTAGCTCCTCCCTGACGAATGAGACCCGGGCATCCTTGTGCCTGTATTCAAGTAAGATAAGGCAAAGCGTGAGAATTGCCGCAGCACATGCCTCGTCGACTTTGCTAAGACCTCTGATTTCTCCGTTCAGAGGCGACTTTAGGATGTGCGTGACTCTATAAAGAGACCCAACCACGCCAAGTTCTGATGTGGGCGTGGATGAGCGGACTAGATATTCATAGTAAAAGACATTCTTGAATTCCGATACGGATACCCGAAGACGACGACTGTCTGTCTGTCTTATTGACTTGGCCGCGGCGTTTGATTCCGCCCACTGTGAGCTCCTGTGGCGTATAATAGATCTAGATGGTGTGTGGGCAAAAAATCATCGCCGTAATTGAGGCATACTATCGCTCCATCGCTGTGCGCAATCTGTTAAAAAACAATATTTGTCTACTTTTCAGTGATGGATCTGGCTTTTTATAGGTATCATATCTCCGATTATATCTGAATACACCAACGATGGGATTGCCAGACGGACCCTACATGCGCGTATATGTTCTTTTGCCGAACCCCACGTCAAATTTTTCTACAGTCGAAAGCCTCGTGTATTCTCCTCAACATTGAACACAGACTTCTAGTAAGGTTCTGAGTATCAATGTATGGTGGAAAATTGTGAGAATGAAATTTCCTCTCTGCAGGAGACTGAAAAAAAGTTTAAGAAACTTGGCATTCAACCAATGAAGCCTTCTAAGCCCTGCGCAAAAGCATTAGGATTGTAAAATATGCATGTAAGCTAGATATTCAAAGTCCGCTTATGCATACCCAAGAAGGCGTTGTTCTTGGTATATTTTCTGGTTATTGTCTGAAAACAAGTCAGAGAAGAGGTCGCGGCGCGGAATGGACTGCACCGAGAAAGTACCCGTTCCCCGTCTTCTGAGGAATGATGCGAAACTGGAAAGACTTCTCTGCATGTTCTCTTTCTTAAAAAGGAGAGAGAGGTTGTTCAGAGGGGAGAAAGTCTGATTTTAGTGGCGCCACTGTCCGGAGCTCCGATCCACTAGTGGACAACGAGGAACAGATGAGGAAGTTATACGCGCATCCTTAACCCACCCCGTCCACTAAAAGGATAATCCAATGTTACTGTGTCGCGCTTGTGTAATATAAAGTACTGTGGCGCAGTCACGGGCACTTTACGGTCTAAGAGGAGTGGGCACGCAAATTAACCGTTTTACTTTCAGCTTATTAAAAGCTGGCACACCGAGGGAGAAATTTCCCATTTATAATTGCTTGTATGACCAATTGTAACTCTCCCAGCAAAGTCATTTGGGCAGGTAAAAATTGAAACGGGTACCATAAAGAACGAGTAACAGTATCTACAGCTCCATGTGGGATGTGAACAAAGACTGGCGAACTGGTTAAACGGCGCGTTGTAGTGAACCACCAAGTTCATATGACTTGCACTTTCCGCGGATTTTAGTCTAGCAAACACATTCACAGTCTGCGAAATTTAAGAACTCGGGTCCCTACGACAGTTCCTTCATCCTCACAAGCATACGGCGAGATCTTCGCAGGAATATACAAGTTTCGTCCTGACTCCTTTTTCGCAAATGTAAAAGAGTCTCCCAGCACTGTCTTACTCTCTCGCCCATTATGTATAAATTAACACGGTTAACACACTTCTGGACGTCGAAGGCGCCCACTGCCTTGCCCTGTATGGACTAAGTCAATCATTCTGGAGTCTTTCATCTGTCCTCAATAAAAAATATTTCCGCAAATATTCCCATGTTACAATTGAAAAGTCAAGTTGGCGAACGCACGTTTTCGGTAATTCTTCCTCAGGCCAATACAATTACATGAACGAAAGAAAATGTACAAAATCAACATTGTTTCTAGATGCCTCAAGGGCTATTAAGTCACTAACACTCATCATCCCCACGCCGCCCGCATGAGAAGGTCGGCGGGTGTTAGTCGTCAGAGCTAGAGGGGGGTAAGGCATCTATAAACACTGTTGATTTTGTACATTTTCTTTCGTTCATGTAATTGTATTGGCCTGAGGAAGAATTACCGAAAACGTGCGTTCGCCAACTTGACTTTTCAAAAAAATATTTAGTTTGACGATTGTTACAGATTATCAAATGTTAGAAGACTTTGGCGACCGACTGGGGTAGTTTATCAGCCAGAAGGTAACGCCAATCCTTAAATTCCGAGGTATTAACATCGATAATGAGTGTCATTCTCTTATTCAATGTCGCACTTCCAACGAGAATCCGAAAATCCAAATGGGCAGATCTTGAATTTTTTCCCAAATTCCGAAGGAATGCTGTCAAATATAAGCCCGTAATGTCAGTTGAGAGGGTTGCTACTGTCATACGTCGTGGAAATGCTCCCTGTAAATCCAGAACTTGGGGAAAATGGGCATACAAATGAATAGATGTCAGCATGCTTTTGAGGGTTTAGGGCAGAGCCCTTGATGACCCTGTTACTACAAATTTTCGCTTATAAATGCAGTTATATACAATCAGCAAGAAATATAGTTGCTTGCAATGTTTACGGACAAGTTTTACGTCTGATGTGTAGCGATGCGCTAGGCGAAGCATGAACTTGACAAATGTAGTTTACAGCTAATCAAAGATAATACTTCCGTGAGATGCGATGTTAATCAGAAATTAAACAGTCTACATTCTCCAACAACGCGTAATCCTGTTTCGTCCAAGGACACAATACCTGAACACAATATTCCAACATTGGTCGAATAATAGTTCCAAATATTCAGCCGAAAAGTTCTTCATCAAAGTTGAGGTAGGATCCTCGAATCACACCTAGGATACCCATAGCCTTCTTTGATACCTTTGCGCAGTGAGACGATGGTTTGTGATTTGACGTCATCCACAGACCGGGGTCTCTTACCTCCTTGACAGATTGGAGTTGGTGACCCCCTATAGAGTAGTGAGATTCAAATCTTAACGCCCTCCTATTGCTAGATCGTTATCAGATAAGTTGATATTTGCTAACGTTGAGATCAAGACACCACTCATCGCACCATTTTTGCAGGCTATTCGGATTGTTTTGTAACTGTAGAGAGTCTTCCGGCTTCTCTATTGACTTCTACAATTTGAGATCATCGGCAAACACTACGCGCTCGCAGTTCAAACAGTCCAGGAATTCGTTCGCATATATTAGGAACAGAATGCGACCCAGAAAGCTTCCCTACGGAAAGCCACTGTGCACGGATACCCATTCCGATTTAGCGTTTCCGATACACAGACGCTGAGATCTGCCCGTAAGAAAATCGGCTAACCGTTTCACCAGATTTCCATTTACGCCTAATTTACAAAGTTTAAATATAAATCGTCTGTCTTGAGTACTATCAAAAGCCTTTCTGAAGTCCATGCACACGGCGTATACTGATGAACCCTTTTTGATTGATTTCGTCCAGCTCTCTGTGGATACTAGCGGGTTAGCAAGACAGGGTCGACCCCTTCGAAATGCATGCTGATGTAAACTGAGCAAGTTGTTTTCTTCAAGGTGTCGCATCAGCTCCGTCTTTATTCCCTTTCCCATCACTTTGCAACAGATGCTTGTGAGACTCACTGGTCTGGAACTATTTGAGGCTGTTCTCTCGCCACCTTTATGTATGGGGCATATGTTTGCTTTCTTCCAGTCAGTAGACAGAGACCCGTCTCCATCGAGGTTTTAAAGATCCCGGATAACGGAGAGGCCAGTTGGTCTGGAAGTTCATTCAGGACTTTTGCGAGTACACCGTCCGAATCTGGCAATTTAGTCGGCTGTAGTTTACTTAAGGCTTTCCTTACCGTTTCTGTTGTGAAAACCACCGTGCTAATTGTATTTCTTGATTTGACAACCGGGAGTAAACTCTTTCATCAAAAGCTCGCTTCTCGGTATACACAGACGTGAAGAAATCGGATAACAGGTTCGCCTTTTCTGAATTATCAGACAACGTATTTCCCTGGCGATCATTTAGACAGGGAATGCAGTCCTGGTCTCGTCTCGCCTTATTCACGTATCCAAGGAAGTTTTGGAATTTTATGGGAATAATTTTGAGTATTTGGACTCAAATCCTGTTCGTTCCCTCCTTAGAAGATTCCGGCATACATTTCTCTGTTTTTTTTTAAATAAGCAAACTTTTCTGGTTGTTGACATCTTTCGTACTCTTTCCAAAGTCTCCTTTTCAATCCAAGACTCTTCTTTATTTCTGACGCTACCCACTTTGGTCGAAAAGTGAGCGGTTTCCTCTCAAGTGGGCAACAGCTCTTCACCAAGTGCCGCATTACTTTCTTGAAAGAAGTCAATCGCTTTCTGAGTCAGATGCTTGCGCAGCATTTCGTTTCACCTTCTGTAGCAGATATTTCATTCGGGGATAAACTCCTTTCCATACATTTCTTTCGTCGGTAGCTCGAATTTCGAGAGCAGAAAAATGACTATACTCTCAAACAAGAGCGTAGTGGCCCCTTCGGCCAAGGAGGGTGGGCGAGTCCAATCCGAGAATGCAACTATCATCCCTAGCAATGGTAAAACCAAACAACTTGACTGTTGTCCGTTTTGGAATCGAGGGTTCATTTTCACTTGTTAGGTAAGGAACTCAAAAGTGATCCACCAGATGAATATCTGTTCGGAGGATTTATCTGATCGCGTGCAATACAGTAAAGCCCATTCGATGTCTGGATATTTGAAATCGTCAAGTAGCATTATGCCTTTGCTTTGAAAAATTTATTTTATCTCGGTGATTAGTGCATCGTCCGCACCCGTCCGCTGTCCCAGCGGTCTGTAAACCGGGGTTAAGGCCACGGTCAAGCCGTTGTATTTAAATTTATAGATAAGTGGAAATATCGTTTTAAGTGGTTTTTCTAGGAGAACTTACGATTTTAGTCTCTGTGTTTCAGTTAAATTTCCTTAAATATAGGCCTATTCACTCAGAATGACCAGTTGCCATTTCTTTTTTGACTTCTGCTAGTCTATGCCTGTTGACCACCAGTCGCACTCAGCAATTCGCATTTTGTGCATTCGAGTTCTCTCTAACTGTGTAATTTTTTCCACATCGTAAGGCTCTAGCTGAAATTAAGTCACCTTGTCTGTCATAAGTTTTCTTAATTACACTCTTATAGCTGCCTACCCTCACCCACTAGCCCCTACTTTCCTTCTAGCCTCCCTCCTCCTCCCCTTCCTCCACTATTTAACTACCAACAAGTCTATCCATGTTCTAACTCCCCTAGCATTCCAATGTTTGAAAACTATATCCCCACATCCTTTAGGTCTCATACTCAGCCTTCTCTTGCTGAATCCCCGTACGTCAATAACTCTAGATTAACTGGTACTTATTCTCCAAGTGTGATTAATTCACAGCTTACATATCCACCTCCAAATTTTTTTCAAATACCGTCGAAAATAGCATTGCCGTTCGAAACACATTAGATATTATATTATTGAATGCCACGTCAGTTATAAACAAGATGGCCCAAATCAGAGCCATTGCTCTGGAAATGACGCCTGATATTATATGTGTAACAGAATCTTGGACACATTCTCTAATTCCTGACTCTGCCCTTCTCATAGATGACTTCGATTTTTACCGCCAAGACCGCACGACTAGGTGTGGGGGTGGTTGTCTTCTTTATCCTAAATCCTACCTAAAGCACTCTTCCTATTACTTGGATGTTTCCTCATTCACGGGAAACTTCTGCTTTGCATCTGTTATTCTCTCGTCGCAAAGAAAGGCAATTATTGGCTGTATCTACAATCCCCCAAATTCTTTAGCCAGTGATGATTCACAACTCTGTGAAATCTTTAAATTAATTTCGGAAGCTGCTTTCGATGTTAAAATAATCACTGGGGATTTTAACCTTCCTGAAATAGACTGGGTTTCCAACAGCTGCCCACCCAGATTCCAGCCCTTTCAAGATATTGTCAATTTTTCTAATTGGTCCCAACTGGTGCGCTCTTCAACAAGAGATAATCACATTTTAGATCTAATCTTTACCAATGACATTGCTCCTTTTTCTGTTGCTTTAAAAAAGGACCTCTTTGACAGTGACCACGTATTAATTCACTGTTGCTTACCGCTTGCCTTTGCAAAAAAGACAATCGCCGTTCGCACTTACATGAACTACGACTGCGTAGATAACGACTTAATAAATAACTATATGAGATCCTTGGATTGGTGTGGCTTCCTCACTTGTAGCGATGCAACCATTCTTCGTGATGTCATGTCCAATTTTTCCAAGGACATTCTAGAGTTTGTGCCGCGTAGATATCTCAAGCCTAATTCTTCAGATTCCCTTGTTCCTCATTTTCTTCAGAACAGAATAAAAAAGTTGAGGCGACAACTGCGTGACCCATCCACTAGTTCATTATCTGTTCATCTTAGAATCACAGAGATATTTGAGATGGCCTCAAGGATGCGCCAAGCGCGCGACAGGCAAAGAGAATCAATTGCTCTCAGTGGTTCGAACCCTGGCAAATCCGTCGCTAACATCTTCCGTCATCGGTCCTCCTCTAAGCGTGGTCATGAACTTCCACCCATGCTAAATGATAACAAAGTCTGCCTCACCGATGACACTGACAAGGCGGAGTTGTTTAGTGCTTTCTTTGCAAAACACCTTGCTACCGAGTCCGATCCGGTCCCTTTCTTTAGATCATTTTCAGATAGGACACTTAGTACAATTGATGTCTCCTCAGATTTCATTAATAAACACATAAGCCGTTTGAAATACTCACACTGCTCAGGAACGGACGGGATTCCCAATTCGATTATTAAACAAGCGTCCGACTTTCCCATATTGCTCAGTCATTTATTCTCTGTTTATATTTCAAAAGGATTCTTTCCTGACACATGGAAAACGTCAATTATCATTCCTGTTTTCAAGTCAGGATCTCGGTCCGATGTTAATAACTATCGGGGCGTGCACAAAACGCCGTCTCTAGCAAAGCTTCTTGAAATGATTATTTTCAATGAAATTCTTGACTTCTGTCTAGCTAATCGGCTTCTATTCAATTCAATTCAATTATTTTATTAAAGACCCGTCGGGGTCCCATCGAAGCAAGTAAAAATAAATTTACATGCAAATTTTAGACGATGTAGGCAAAATCTGCACAAAGTGCAATGCATAGTTTTTTGAGATTAGAAGTCCGTTAAGCAAAATGAAAATGATAAAAAAAAAAAAACGAGGGGTGAAAAAAAAACTCCAAAGCAAGATTTAAAAATGATTGTAGTAATTTACAAGGAGAAAAAAAATACCCCTCAGAAAAATAGCATCAGAAAAAAAGGGAGGACTGGCCTGCATGTGGCGGTACAAAATGGAATAAAGCCCGACATCAACATGGCCGAAATAGATGTCAGCTGTATATGGCATTGTGTAACGGATTTCATAAAATGGTACGTAGGCGGGTCGGTCAGGAGCTCTAGTCAGCATGGATTTTTACCTGAACGATCCTGCGAAACATGTCACTTGGCTTTTCTTAATCTAATCACTTCTCTTCGTAATGAGCGGCAGTCAGTGGTAGTTATTTACTTTGATCTTAGCAAAGCCTTTGACAAGGTGCCCCATAGACGTCTTTTAGTAAAATTGGAAGCTCTCGGCATCCGGCCGCCTCTACTCGACTTCATCAGGCCCTATCTGTCCAACCGGTATCAGAAAGTCATGGTCGGTAATAGCTACTCGACACCCCACTCGATCACGAGTGGCGTACTTCAAGGAACGGTTCTGGGTCCGCTACTCTTCCTTCTGTACATCAATGATATTTCGACTGAACTCGGAAATTCGCAAACTTTTACTTATGCCGATGACCTCAAGTGTGTTTACTCATACTCTAAGGACACCGCAAACATTTGCGTTGAAAAAATTAATGCCGATTTACTACACTTAAGCAGATGGGGTTCGACATGGCAGATGGAGTTTTCATCATCCAAGTGCAGTTTCATGTCTTTTGGTCCTACCAAACTTCCTGGTCCCATAATTTTTCAGAATAACCCACTTTCGGAATGCCTCATCATAAAGGACCTAGGTCTAAGTTATACAAATAAGCTTGCCTTATCACCTCATGCAGATAGAATCTCTGCCAAAGCCGCGCAGATATGTGGATTCATATCGCATAATTTTTTCCTTCCGGAAATGAAGCTAAGACTTTATCAAATGTTTGTTCTTCCAGTCCTCGAATATTGCTGTCCTTTCTTCGGTTTAATGAACGCCTGCGACCGTAATAAAATCGAAAATGTTCAGAGGGTTTTCACCCGTAAACTGTTCTCTCAAGCTTCGTCCAGTATTTCTTATACTCAGAGATGTCAGCTGGCGAACATTAAGTTTTTGTGGGTTAGAAGACTCGAAGCTGGCCTTTACTTCCTTTTTCGCATCAACTCTAGCTCCAGTCTTCCGCTCATTGACACGCTCACTCCGAGAGATCGGTCTTATGTCACGCGCAACTCCTGCATGGTGATTCCGCCGCCTCTTTGTACCACATCTAAGCGCTCCCTCTTCTTTGCTTCCAAATATGCCTTCCTTTGGAATAATCTTCCGCCTGAAATTAGATTATCGCCTAAGTTACTGGTATTCAAGTCGAAATTACGCAAACATCATACACCGGAAAGCATAAAGGCACTGTTGACGGTCTCATTCCCGAACACTCAGATTCTGGACATCGAGAAGGGTCCTCCTGGGATTTAGTGGTAGATCAAGTGGTAACTCTTAATTAGATCATTAGAAACCCCTGTTCTGCATTGGTTTCTTAATCCACTGCTATCACTCCTCCCCACAGCGACAATTTTCGCGGTTTTTGATGTCATCTCCCGCATTCCGACCTCATGCGGTCTGTCGGCGCTCACGGCTGAACCCTCAGTATTCACTGTCTACTAGTAGTTCGGTCGTACCTCCCTTCCCCACTGCTCGGCTCAGCTGGAAGCTTGCTGTGGCCGATCGCATCTGGGTTCCTCTCGTCTGGCCTCTTTGACGCTGCGTATCAATCCGACCCAGACGATCTCAATTGTGAATCCCGTATACAATGCCACATGCAAGCCAGTCCTATCTGTCCCACATTCGTACCCCTCAAGGCTGAGATTTATTGCTACCCTGTCGATGACCGACAACATTCCGTTATATAGCACCACCACTTACAGGCCAGTCCTGCTAGCTTTTTTCTGTCATTATTTTTATTGAGGGGTTTTTTTCTCCTGTAAAATTAATCCAGTCATCTTTAACTTTTTGTGAGGAGTTTTTTTTCACCCCTCAATCATCATGTTTTTCAATGGACTTCTAATTCAGAAACTATGAATTGCAGTTTGTAAAGATTCGGCCTACCTCGTCTAAAACTCGCATGTAGATTTATTTTAACTTGCTTTGATGGGACCCCGACGGGTCTTTAATAAAAAATTATCTATCTATCTTTATCTATCTACGATCTGCCTCGAGACAAGATGAGAGCAAAATCCACGGGCGGGCGAAAGTTCTCGGCCTCTGTACGTAAGCATGGCTTAAATAAATCTTATTCAGAAGACTTACCTAAATCTAATTCAGAAGGTATTACTTATCAGTCGTCACCCGTTGTAACTGATAGGCAGCTTAGCCTGTGAAGGCGAAATTTCGAGTTCCAGATGTATGCATACGTGAGGAAGTAGATTCAGGCACCGGAACACTGTATTTATTGTCCTGAACTCTCGGACTCGCGCATGGGTCCATCGTCAAAGCAAGCAGCAGCAACAGAACAAGCGACAGTTCAATTCAATTCAATTATTTTTATTAAAGACCCGTCGGGGTCCCATCAAAGCAAGTAAAAATAAATTTACATGCAATTTTAGACGAGGTAGGCAAAATCTGTACAAAGTGCAATGCATAGTTTTTGAGATTAGAAGTCCGTTAAGCAAAATGAAAATGAAAAAAAACGAGGGTTGAAAAAAAACTCCAAAGCAAAATTTAAAAATGATTGTAGTAATTTAACAGGAGAGAAAAAAAACCTCAGAAAAATAGCATCAGAAAAATACAGGGAGGACTGGTCTGCATGTGGCGGTACAGAATGGAATATAGTCCGACATCAACATGGCCGAAATAAATGTCATCTGTATATGGCATTGTGTAACGGATTTCATAAAATGGTACGTAGGCGGGCCGGTCAGGACTGGCCTGTATCGCCTTGAATAAGAAAAATAAGTGGCGAAATTGAAAATCAGTCTCGAGCTGATAGGAACCCAGATGCGGTCGGTTTCATTCAACTGAGTCCATCCGAGCATGGGGGGAGATGCGACCAGACTACTAGTATATGGCGAATATAGAAGGCTTTGTCAAGACCGCCGATGGAGCGCATTCTGTAAGGGCACGATGACAACCAGTCTCGAGGCGACAAGAACCCAGATGCGGTCTGTTACATTCATCAGAGTCCATCCGAGGATAGGGCAAAGGAGATGCGACCAGATTACTAATATATAGCGAATATAGAAGGCTTCGCCAAGAGCGTCGATGGAGCGCATTCAGTGAGGGCATCATGAAGATCAGTCCCGAGGCGATAGGAACCCAGATGCGGTCGGTTACATTCATCCGAGTCCAACCGAGGATGGGGTAAGGGAGATGCGACTAGACTACTAGCATATGGCGAATACAGAAGGTTTCGCCAAGAGCATCGATGGTGCGCATTCTGTGAGGAAACGATGCATGAACTGAAAAATTGGAATAATTAACATTTCTGGTGAGGGATCTTAGGTAGCGAGACTACTCATATAGGAAGGAAACGTGAACAGATACGGAAATTTAATAGCGGCATGCTAAATTCCCGGTGGCCCTTTCTCCGTGTCATAGAAAAAGTTGTCTGGGAAGGATGAGAAAAATAAAAATTTAATCGAGTCAGTATTCAGATAAAGGCGTAGCCTTCTCTTAAAGGTGTGTAGATTTTCTGAAGATGTTATATTTATTGGAAGGTTATTCCAGAGGAAAGTATACCTGGAAGCGAAAAAAAGGGAGCGCTTAGAGGTGGAGGACGCTGGAAGAGGTATAATTAGAGACGAGTTGCGAAGATTGTATGGGCGACTACTAGGGGTAAGTGTTGAAATCCGAGGAAAATTTGAACTATGATTAATGCGAAAGAGGAGACAGAGGCCCGCTTCTAGTCTTCGAACCCATAAAAATTTTAGGTTAATTAGCTGACATCTATCTGAGTAGGAGATATTGGGATGTTCCTTATCTAAAAGTTTTTTAGAAAAACGTCTTTGAACATTTTCAATTTTTAAACGACTGGCTTCAATCATCAAACCAAAGAATGGGCAACAATAGTCGAGAATGGGAAGTACAAACATACGATAGAGCCTTAATTTAATTTCAGGAAGATAGAAATTGTAAGAAATAAAGCCACAAATCTGAGCAGCTTTGGCTGTAATTCTGTCAGCGTGCGGCGAGAGATCAAGATTACTAGTGTAGCTTAAACCTAAATCCTTGATGGTGGTACATTCAGTCATAGGTGTGCCTTGAAAGACCACAGGTTGGGGTAGCCTATCAGGTCCAAAACACATATAACGACATTTAGACGGAGAGAATTCCATTAGCCATTTTGAGCTCCAAGCTGAGAGAGCAAGCAAGTCAGCATGGATTTGCTCCAGGCAATGAACGCTCGTAGATTTATTGAAAGAATATACACATTTGAGATCATCGGCATAAATAAATGATTGAGAATGTTTAACTGCTGCTGAAATATCATTTATGTAAAGCAAGAACAAAAGAGGACCTAAAACGGTACCTTGTAGGACACCGCTTACTATAGGACTTTCACTGGAAAGTGAAGATCCCACCAAAACCTTTCGTTTACGATTAGACAGGTATGACCTGAGAAAGTCTATTAGTGGACTGCGAATTCCCATAGCTTCCAATTTAATCAAGAGTCTTTTATGTGGTACTTTATCAAAGGCTTTATTAAGATCAAAATAAATAAGGACAACAGATAAGTGATCATTACGAAGAGAGGTAAGTAGATCGAGAAACGACAGATGACATGTTTCACAAGAGCGATCTGGTAAAAAAAACCATGCTGGGAAGGGCTAATAACTTGATTGGCTACGCAAAATTCGGTAATTTTTACGGCGATAATTTTTTCGAAGATTTTGGCGAGAGAGGGTGTTTTATGGACACCTCGATAGTTCTGTACGTCAGAACGACAGCCAGACTTAAATACTGGAATAATAATAATAATATAAGTTTTCCAGGGAAGAAGCCATTTACGAGAAATACTGAAAAGATTTTGCTAAGCAGAGGAGGAAAATCTCTTAGCTGTTTTATCGAAGAGTTTGGGATATTGTCCGTACCTACTGAGTGAGAGTAAGGAAGATGGCTTATCAGTTTTTGAATACATTCAGGAGAAAAATTAATGAAGCTAAGAGAAGCATCAGACAACGAAGGAATTAAAGGGATCGGATCAGTTTCAATGGTGAAAAGCTTGGCAAAGAACGAATTTAAAATTTCTGCTTTACCTGACTCCTCAGTAATGAAGGCATGGCTAGCACTAAGCAAGGGCGGAATGACTTGGTGGGGCTTAGCAGATGATCTCTGACGGAAGATCTGAGCAACTGATTTAGAAGAATTCACGTCATCAATAGCTAAAGACTCTCTACGCCTATCTCGCTCGAGCCTCATTTTCGAAGCTAGTTCAAATATTTCAACGATTCTTAGATGAACTGATAATGAGCTCACAGAAGGATCTTTAAACTGCTTCCGTAACTGTTTAAGTCTGTTTTTAAGAAAGTGTGGGATAGCGGTGGAATTAGCACTCGATTTGAACATCTTCCGAGGAATAAGGTCAAGAAGACCTTCTGTAACGCATTGTAATAAATTTTTGAAAAAATTTAGATCATTATTTGAAAAAATATTGTGCCAATCAAGAGTGCATGTAAAGTTATTTACTAATTCCTTATTAACATTAGCAAAGTCAAAAATACTACGTTGAACTGTTAGCTTTGCGGAAATGGCAACTGGAATGCGACAATGGATTAATGCATGATCACTTGCAAAGAGGTCATGATAAAAATCCATAGATAAAGGGAAGGTGCCATTGGTAAAAATTAAGTCTAAAACACTATCGTTTCTGGTCGAAGAGTGAACTAATTGAGTCAGGTTTGAAAAGTAAATTGTGTCAAGCAGCTTCTGGAATTTAGGAGGAGAAGTATGTGTGTGCCAGTCAATTTCTGGCAAATTAAAATCGCCTACGATTATCTTGACATCAAAAGAAGTTTCTGCAATTTTTTCAAAGAGTTCACAAAGTTGACTTTCATTTCCAGAGGAACAAGGAGGATTATATACACATCCGACTAAGGCTTTCCTATTTTGCGGAAGGATTACCGAAGCAAAACATAAATTTCCAGAGAAGGAGGAAATGTTCAAGTTATAAGGCGATTGTGCAAGTGATGCTCTTATGTAAAGAAGGCATCCACCGCCGCGTCTGTCGGCACGGTCCTGGCGGTATAAACTGAGGCTATCTATGTTAAGTGCCGAGTCTGAAATTAGAGAGTGGGCCCAAGATTCAGTAATGCACAATACGTCTGTGTCAAACTCAACAGCTACACTTCTTAGGTGTGCCATCTTTTGCACGACAGATCTTGCGTTGAGAGAGACAATACTGAGCGTATTCCTAATATGTAGGTTCCGCTCATTGCTACTTATAAAAAAGGAAGAGCCGGAGGTGGAAAATTAAGCTGTTGGAGCGAAGCAATTGGTGGAGGACAAAGTTGCTGCGGTCTAAAATTTATGGGGTAATTACTAACTAGAGATGCAGCATTAGGTGGAAAAACATTTGAGGAGGACCCAGGAAGAGGAAAACTATTTTGTTGGGTTGGAAAAATAGGAGACAAGAAAAAAGGATTTTGGGAATTGTTAGCATAATACGAGGGGTAGTTTATGTTAGGTGGCGGACGTAATGGTTTCGGGAAACAGTTAACATCAGGAAAGGGCTTTATTATTTGGGGTGTCAGGCTAGCAACGGGATTGGAAAATTTATCAGCAATGCAATATACTTGCATTTTGTAGTCTGATGTGTAAGAGGGCTTCACAACTGTGGCATTAAGTTGAGAATTCAGGATAGGAACAGGTAAAGACCTCCATGAACTCTCATCTAGCTTATTAGACCTAACTGCAAGGTCAGACCTGAGTGGCCAGGCGTGGGAACGGGGTGGATTCGATGTAAGTTTATTAACCAAATCACTATTCTGAGTGCTGGGAGCCGGTTGTGCTTCAAGGACTAGCTCATCTTTACTGCTAAGATCAAGCTCCCTTATAAATTTGGGAGCCGCATTTGAACAATCCTTGCTCCGTGGGGGAGTTTTAAAGAGGCTAATTTTAACCGTCTCTGTGATAATGTGATCAGTCGAAGAGCTAGATGGAACTGGGGCCGCTGTAGATAGTGGGGAGATTTGGTCGACACCAGTTGGAGAAGCTGCTTTAGAGGAAAAAGGCATTTGAGTAGAATTCGGGGTGGCTTTACGTTTGGTAATGGGGGAGAAAATTTTCGTTGCAGTGGAGTTTGGTCTCGACTTATAAAAAGTTTATTTGCCCTGAGATATTGAGTCGAGCGCTCCAAATGGGAGAAAATAAAATCCACTTCTATCGATGAAAAGAGTTTGACAAGAATTGGTGGATTCTTGCTCCTAGATGAAAGCCTTTTAGCTTCCGCGACCCTAAAGTTGAAGCCGCATGAAAAAAGGAAATGAAAGGCGAAATCTATTGGCTGTCTACTCTTAGGAACGTTTTTTAATATAAAGTTGAAACTTCGTTTGTGCCTGTCTTCAGTCTCAGTCGCAACCAGGTTAATGAGAGGCATGAGCTTCTCACACTGCTGAGACGTAAGCGTTGGCAAATTTCCGTCAAGAAGGGCACCAAGGACAGAAAAAATTAATCCGCAACGAGACATAAAGTTGTTAAAATCATCAAGCGCCCCTAGATCAATTTTTTTCATATGAACACTGGGTTTCAGATGAAGTTTAGTTTCCTTCATATTTCGTTGAAGGGTTGCTTGAGGTTTCGTGCCGAAAACGCAATACAAGACTTAAGTTCAAATATTTATATGGATGATAACTGCCGAAACTTCGAGGATATATGGATGAGGCTATGTATGATGAAACGATTTCTGAAAGCTGCCAATATTGGTGGACCAGACAGCACAATTTATACTAAGCAAGTTTTACTCAATACCAGAATGCAAACTTAAAAAAAAAACGGGCAAATGACAATTTCGTAGGTAGCAAAACAGAACTATGAATAAATCGGAATTGGATAATGAGGCTATGTAGGATAAAATAGATAACAGTATAATTCTCAATAAACTGACGATGAAAGCCGTCAGTGGAGACGGTTAATCGTTTAAAATATAATGTTAATCTATATTTTTACGAGGAAAACCTTTCGTATATGCAGGTAAGACTTCATAGGATTGACGCTTTGTTGGGTGAAAAACTGCGACAATAGATTTCTGCTTTATGACAAATCGCAGAAACACGACAGGAAGCGAAGAAGACTTATGACAAAAAATAGAAAATGTTGTCAGGTCTACACTGGAAAACTGTGCAAGGGATTAAGAAATTGAATCCAAAAATATAACTTTCACTTATCTTTTCAAAATCGTGCTGCGCGCGTTGACCTTGACGAAGCAGAACATTTCTGCCAATCATTGGCCAACGGCGAAAGACTGGAGGTGACTGCACAGGGCTCTATACGCCGGCGCCAGATCGATAAATCGATTGACCGAGTTCTCATCCGAGGCCCAGGCTTCAATCAATCCTCGGCCTGTTTTGCTTCCAGCATGGGCGACTATTTTGGTGGCTGCGAAGTTAAACTCGCGACTCATTTCGTAGGTGTGAGCGGCCACTTGTAATAATGCGTCGCCTATGTTCGTGTGTGCGCGATCCCAGCACGCGCCCAGTCTGTCCTGTGTAGTTACAACGACAATTTTGACGCGGAATACGATACACTACTCCAGATTGCTCATCATGTTTTAACCGGTCTTCAATTTTCATGACCCTATTGCGCATGGTGGCTTTGGGGTGGTGTGCAATCCCAACACCTAGCTCCGCAGCAATGTGCTTAATCGCTTCTGAAACGCCCTTGATGTATGGCAGAGAATGCCATATCGTCGGTGGTGTTGATGTTCGACTTCTCTGGTGGCGACCGCGTAGGCAGCGACTTATGAATGCCCTCGGATAGCCATTTTGCACGAACTGATCGCGGAGATAACTGGCCTCACGTGCTCTGTCCTCTGGTTTGCTGCAATGAGTTTGGATCCGTTTGAAGAGCGTCTTCACACATTTTCGTTTGTGAGCCACCGGATGGTTGTTGTGAAAACTGAGAAGCTGTGTGGTGTTCGTTGTCTTCATATAAACCGTCGTTTCAATTTCACCGTCAAGGTTTCATCTGACAAGCACATCCAGGAAGGGCAACTGCTGTTCCTGTTCTTCTTCCCTCGTGAATTTTGTATCAGGGAAGACTGTGTTGAGCAGGCTAGGGAAATGTTGCAGCAGGTCCTTCTTTACGATGACGAATGTGTTGTCTTTGTAACGGCGCCAAATCACTGGTTCATGTTGGGTGAAGGCAATCTTTTCTAACTCCTGTAGGACTAGTTCTGCCACTAAACCGGAGATCGGTGAGCCCATTGGGGTTCCCTTGATTTGCTCATAGGTCTCTCTCGTAAAAGTGAACAAAATTTGTTGGCAGAATTCGAACAGCCTCATGAGGTGTTCAGTTTTGAGTGCATTCTGAGTCTCATCGTACGCCTCTTCAAGTCTCTTGCGCAAGACTTCGCGGGCCAAGTTTGGTGGGATGGATGTGAATAACGACGTCACATCGAAGGTGAACATGATTTCGTCCGATTGAATCCTCCGACCTCGGAGGTCTATGAGTGATTGAGAGGCTGATCGAACTGAGGTAGTCGAATTGCCTTGGAGAAACTTCAGTTTTGAGCACATCCACTTTGCCAAATTGTAAGTGGGGCTGCCTTTTAAGGCAACGAATGGACGAATTGGGACATTTGCTTTATGGGTTTTCGGCAGATCATAGAATTGAGCTAGAGCAGTGTCACTTGCCTTCATTTGATGCCATTCATTCTCCGTGACCACATTTTTATGTCGGTATTCTGTAAGCAGTTTACTCAGCCGATCTGCCACTGCTGTGGCTTGTGACTCCTGTGCTGGTCTGTAAAACTCTCTGTCATTAAGAAGAGCTTTAGCTTTTTAATTATAGTCCTCTCTATTCATCACGGCGGTTGATCGTCCCTTGTCAGCAGGTAGAATGATAATGCTGCCGTTCCTCCTCAGTTCCCTCATAGCCTTTGACTCACTCTGCGAAATACCTTTGGTTGGTGCGTGTGTCATCAGACAGGAGGTAACATGTCGTCGGATGCTTCACTTCTCACAAGCATAGCTTCCAGGGCTGCAATGCAGTCGACAGGGTCGGCATCTGCAGTGTTGAAACAAGTTTCATGCCGTAACACTCGTAGTTGCTGCTCTGTTAGTTGCTTGGACGTGAGGTTGTGGACCGCGTTTGAGCTTTCTGTGACTGGTGGTTTGGCTCAGTCAGTTTTCGTTCCAAAACTTCTCTCTTCTTGGCCTGCCTGTGGTGTGCCAAGGCGGAGATCGTCTTCCCAAGATATACGGCGATAGAATCGCTGAGAGTGTGGACACACTGCCTTCTGTTCTCCTCGATCTCAGCCTTGTATTTCTGCAAACGCCGGTGACAGTTGTCGATCAGAACTCTTGTCATCTGTTTGACAAACCGCCTCACAACTTCTCTTCCCACGGCCGTCTTAACGGGAGCTTTATATCTCAGGCATCGTGGGGTTAGTTCGTCTTGGAGACATCGGTGCAGAAAACGTAACTGCTGGTATGTTTCTGCCTCTTGTGTAGAGAATAACTCCCAGCTGCTAGCTGTCCGAAGCGCATCGCGCCCGAATTTTTCACGAATAAAGGCGAAATTTCGAGTTCCAGGTGTATGCATAAGTGAAGAAGAAGAGTCGAGCACCGGAACACTGTCGCCTGTTCTTCATCATCATCATCATCTTCTTCTTCTTCTTCTTCTGCTGCTGCTGCTGCTGCTGCTGCTGCTGCTGCTGCTACCTCTAACGATGAACTCCTGTACGAGTCTGAAAGCTCAGGACAATAAATACAGTGTTCCGGTGCTCGACTCTTCTTATTCACTTAAGCTTAACCTGTCCACACTTTACAACTGCAATGGTTTTATACTAAATTTTGACACTGCTCTCAATTCTTGGAAAATTATTCGAAGGGACCATCTCCAATATTCCCTCTCAAGGAAGTAAATGTCTTGACTCACTTGTTCACCTGATCGCCAGTGAATCTAGTGATAGAAAAAACGTGCTTCCAACTTCTTGGTGAAAAATGATCCTCGATCTGCCCCGCCCATTGATGTTGCGACTAATTTCCTGTATTCGTGCGGTTTCAACCACAGAATAGTCGGTGCAAAACGCCTGTCCTCTCGTGACAAAAATCCGCCCGTCATAGTTAAGTTTTTTTCACCAACTGAGGTCGACGTAATCTTTGCCCACCGAGATCGTGTCTCTATGTACCTGGAAAATGCAAACGTTTTCCTTTGTCATGATCTTACTCCCATGAAGCGTAGAATTAAGTCCCTCTTCTCACGTAAACCAACAGCTTCTCGGTCAAATTCTCAGCAACTCGGCCGAAATACAAGTGGCCATGAGGATTCCACTGGTCCTAATCCTGCGATATCTGACCCTCCTTCGCATTACTTCTGCATCTCCCTCTCACTTAGGTCACTTAACGCATTTGCCTGCCCCTAAGTTAATAGCAACCCCAGTTGTCATTCTTAATCCTCTAGATATCTCCCTTGGGACGCATTAAAATCCGTCTACATCAGCTAGACCGATAACTTCTCCACTTGAACAGTTACCTGCAAACTCTGCAGTTAAGTCACCTGCGGCATGGCGTCAGAACGGTGAGACTATAAAAGTGAATCGGAACCCGACTCAAAAGAAAGGTAATAAAATTCCATTTTGGGGTACGCCGCCTTGTCTTAGATCTACTAGACCTTTACAGCCCAGCTCGTCTACAAACCCCACAGCTACATTTATACCCCCAAATAATTCACTGTCCTGGTTTCGGTTATTTACCAAAGCCCTACCCAGTAAATAACTCATACGATAATTGCCCTAAGTCATTAATCCCCGAACTTAGTTCAGGATTTCCACCATTTAAGGTCAACTGCTCTCAGGTAATTCAAGCTAACTTCTTTGACTTCCAACCTAGACCTGGTTTCCCACCCCTTTGTTCTTATAGCTGCCTACCTTCCGCCTAATCTCCCACCTCCTCTTCCTCCAACATTTAACTACCAACAAGTCTATCTCTGTTCTAACTCCCTTAGCACTTCAATGCTTGAAAACTATATCCCCACATCCTTTAGGTCTCATGCCGAGCTTCCTCTTGCTGACTCACCCTACGCCAATAACTCTAAACTAAGTGGCACTTATTCTCCATTAATTCACCATTAATTCGCGGCTTGCATATTCGTCTCCAAATTTTTTTCTAAATAACGTCGACAATAACCTTGCTGTTCGAAATACATAAGACATTGAATGTCAGGTCTGTTATAAATAAGATGGCCAAAATCAAAGCCATTGCTCTCGAAATGACGCCTGATATTAAATGTGTAGCAGAATCTTGGACCCTTTCTCTAATCCCTGACTCTGCCCTTCTCATAGATGACTTCGATTTTTACCGTCAAGACCGCACGATTAGGCGTGGGGGCGGCTGTCTTTTTTATCTTAAGTCCTACCTAAAGCACTCTCCCTATTACTTGGATGTTTCCTCATTCACGGGTAACTTCTGTTTGGCATCTGTTATTTTCTCGCCGGAAAGAAGGGCAATTATTGGCTGTATCTACAATCCCGCGAATTCTTCAGCCAGTGATGATTCACAACTCTGTGAAATCTACAAATTAATTTCAGAAGCTGCTTTTGATGTTAAAATAATCACTGAGGGGTTTAACCTTCCTGAAATGGACGAGGTTTCCAATAGCTGTTTACCTAGATTCCAGCACTACCAAGATATTGTCCATTTTTCTAACTGATCCCAACTGGTGCGCTCTCCAAAACGGTCTTTATCTAACCATTTCCCTTCGCAATGAACGGCAGTCAATGGTAGTTATTTACTTTGATCTTAGCAAAGCCTTTGACAAGGTGCCCCATAGACGTCTTTTAGTAAAATTGGAAGCTCTCGGCATCCGGCCGCCTCTACTCGAATTAATCAGGTCTTATCTACCCAACCGATATCAGAAAGCCATAGTCGGTAATAGCTACTCGACACCTCACTCGATCACGAGTGGCGTACTTCAAGGCACAGTTTTGGGTCCGCTACTCTTCCTTCTTTCCATCAAGGATATTTCGACTGAACTCAAAAGTTCGCAAACTTTTATTTATGCCGATGACCTCAAGTGTGTTTACTCATATTCTAAGGACACTGTAAATGTCTACTTTGAAAAAAATAAATGCCGATTTACTGCGCTTAAGCAGATGGGGTTCAAAATGGCAGATGGAGTTATTTAGTATAATTTTTAGTATAATTTAGTATATATGAGGGATAGAGGCAGAGCCTTGGAAAACCCTATTTACAGATAGACGTAGAAAAAAACATGCAGATATTTACATAGCAGTTATACCAGCCATTGATATCATGTAAATGTTTGACCATCAAGCATAAGTTTATCTAGTCTTCTTTTGAAGGTCTCGACGTTTTCCGCTAAGACAACGGAGTTCGGCAATTTGTTCCATCCCTCAACCAGCCGGTGAGAGAAGAATTTGGCCCGCAAATCGAGTCTGGCATGTTTCATCTTCAATTTGTATGCGTGCCCTCGGAGATTTGTCGTCCGCGCCAGTTCGAAGAAGTCGTCAAACTGAAGAGCACAGTCTAGCCCTCGGACGATCCTGAAGGCCATGATCATGTCCCCTCTGTACTGTCTATAAGAGAGAGGAAATATTTTTAGCTTCTCCAGCCGTCTCTCATAAGGTAAGGTACTTAATCCGCCGACTAGCCTGGTCGCTCTACGTTGTACGTTCTCCAGTAGGGTGTAATCTTTTTTCGTCCAGGGACACCATGCCTGGACACAATATTCCAACATTGGTCGAACGTATGCGCCAAATACTCGGCCGAAAAGTTCTTCATCAAAATTGACGAAAGATCTTCTAATCGCGCCTAAAATACCCATAGCTTTCTTTGATACCTTAGCGCAATGAGATGATGGTTTGAGAGTTGACGTCATCCACACACCGAGGTCTCTTAACTCGTTGACTGATTCGAGTTGGTGACTTCCTAGAAAGTACTGAGATTCAAATCTCAACGGCTTCCTGTTGCTCGGCCGTAATCGGATAAGTTGGCATTTGTTACGATTGAGGCTTAGACACCACTCATCACACCATTTTTGCAAGCGATTTAAATTGTCTTGTAATTGTACAGAATCTTCCGGCTTCTCTATTGATTGCCACAATTTGAGATCGTCGGCAAACATAACTCGATCGCAGTTCAGACAGTCCAGGCAGTCGTTCACATATATAAGGAACAGAATTGGTCCCAGAACGCTTCCCTGCGGAACGCCACTGTGCACGGATGCCCATTCCGATTTAGCGTTCCCGATACACACACGCTGAGATCTGCCCGTAAGAAAATCGGCTAGCCATTTCAGAAGATTTCCATTCACACCCACTTGACGTAGTTTACATATAAGTCGTCTGTGTGGAACACTGTCAAAAGCCTTTTTGAAGTCGATGTACGCGGCGTCGACTGATAAGCCCATGTCAATTGATTTCGTCCAGCTTTCCATGGATACTAGGAGGTTGGTGAGACAAGATCGACCGCTTCTGAATCCATGCTGATGTAGACTGAGCAAGTTGTTTTCTTCGAGGTGCCGCATCAGCTCCGTTTTTATTGCTCTTTCCATCAACTTGCAACAGATGCTAGTGAGACTCACTGGTCTGAAACTATTTGGGGCTGTTCTCTCGCCACCTTTATAAATGGGGCTTATATTTGCTTTCTTCCAGTCGGTAGGCAAAGCCCCGGTCTCCATCGATGTTTTGAAGATCTTGGATAACGGAGAGGCCAGTTGGTCTGAGAGCTCATTCAGAACTTTCGCGAACACGCCGTCCGGACCAGGGGATTTAGTGGGCTGTAGTTGCCTCAAAGTTTTCCTTACCGTGTCTGTTGTGAAGTCCACCGTGCTAATTGTACTGTTGGATTTGACATTTGGGGGGTAAACTCTTTCATCAAAAGCCGGCTCCTCAGTGTACACAGACGTGAAGAAGTCGGATAACAGATTCGCCTTATCTGAGTTGTCAGACAACGTATTTCCCTGGCGATCTTTTAGGCAGGGAATGCAGTCCCGGTTGCGTTTTGCTTTATTCACGTATCCAAAGAATTTTTTTGAATTTTGCGGGATATTTTTTAAAAGTTTTGACTCAAATTGTGCCCGTTGTCTCCTCAACAGATTCCGACATAAATTCCTCTGTTTTTTGAAGTCAGCCAAATGCTCTGGTTGTTGAAAACTTGCGTACTTTTTCCAAAGTCTCCTTTTCAATTTAAGATTCTTCTTTATTCCTGACGTCACCCACTCTGGTCGGGATGNAAATGTTAGAAGACTTTGGCGACC